>WPIO01000177.1:0-387500 GCA_009760855.2 Cristatella mucedo
TAACGAAGCCAATAAAGATTTCGTTACACTGACATTCTAGTTATTACATCTTCTTTTTAAGTTCGTCCTCGAAGTTTAATCATTTCGTTACTATATATTTCTTCTTGACTCGCACCTCTCGCAAAAAGATTGCTCAATAATATTGCGCTTTCTGCTTTATAGTCACATGTTTTACGACCACCAACTCTTGAAGCTTCTACTTTTTTTTTATGTCTCTCTTTAAATCTTCGCTATAACTAACACCTCCTTTCTCTACAAGTTCTTTTCCTTTATTAAGATAGTCCAATCTGTTTTTAACTTCTGAATTTTGTACTTTTGCAACTGCTACAGTTATTGAAACAGCTAAACCAACTGTTCCTATTACACTTGCTATGCTAGCAATTATAGCTGGAATAGCAGGTAGAAATCCTCCTCTCATTTCAAGAAAGTTCTTCTTCCAAGCTATTGGATCAAGTTGTGTTGCATCCCAAGAACCTTCTTCTTCTCCAAATGTTTCAGATAAACAACTTACTAGGGTTTTGATACCAATCGCTATTTGATTTTTTCAGCTTCTAATAATATTTCATTAATGTAAAAACCTACTTCCAAACTTTCAACCATTTTCGAGAGTCCTTCTTTTTTTATCTGACATCGTTTTCCAGAAGACTTGACCATACTTACCAGAAGATATATCATCAACAATTTCTTTTATAAACAAACCAACATCTACTATCCCTGTTACTCCTGATAGAAATCCTCCAAGAGCTTTAGTAGCTGTTCCAATAACTTTAAAGGATTGTAAGACTTTTGGAACGATCTTTGCGATTTTGTTTGAGGCTTGTAAGGATAGCTTCATGGCAACTTTAGGAACTATTTTTATAACCGCTTTCGAACCTACTTCTGTCGCTGTTGTAATACCAGACACAACTTCTTTAGTTGTATCAACTCCTTCTTTTATACTCTCAACTCCTTTACCTTTTTTATTCTTCATATATATAAGTAAATGGAAAAAGTTAGAAAGATTAATGGTCGTATATGGTCGAATCTGAATGCAAATGGAAATAGAATAACTAATTTAGGCTATCCTCTTAATGAAGGTGATGCAATAAACCTGAGTTATTGTCTTAGTCCAAACTTTGGAGGAAGCATGGCTACTAATGTCGTGGGCGAGTTAGCAACTGTTTCAAGTATGTCTGGATCTCTTCCAAAGACTAATGCAAAGATGTCATCACAGTTAAATTGTAAGAATGTTTTTGGTATATCTGGAAACTCTGCTGACGGGACTGTATACAGTGATTTAAGGCCCTATAAAGTTATAAACTATGGACTCCTAAAAAGTATGACACAAGTGTTTCAAGGTAAAGCAACAGCTAGTATGAATATGGGTGGAAAGAGTATTACTAACTTAAAAGACTCTGACACTGTAACGAAACAATATATAGATAATAAAAAACAAATAGCATTTAGATATTTTGGAGTAAGTTCAGATACTTATCCAAACGTATTCTATCTCGATATGCTCGATTTGAATATCACTGCTAATGGAAGTACAGGATTTCAACTACAAAAATTAACACCAGGAGATATGCCAATTATTGATCAAGGAACATCAACAATAGTTGGATATGCAACTAACCTTAAAACATTCTTTCCTGGGATATTACCTAACTTTCAAATGGTTAGCGGGGTTATGTACGCAACTGATAAAACGAATTCATACGTAGAACTAACTAGTGAATCGCCATACGGAGTTACTGGCACTCTAGTTTTAATAATTAATATAGATGGAACATGTAAGTATGCTATAGATAAATTTACTGTTGCAAGTGGAATAACATATATTGATTTTCTTTTTACTATAGTATAGAAATGTTTAGACCCAAAAGAAGAGGAATTGGTGTAGCAAATTATATTAAAAAAAGTGGTGATGTACTTACAGGTAGTTTAAGTATGAATGGAAATCTGATAAAGGATTTAGGCGATCCTGTTGACTCTACAGATGCTGTAAATAGAAAGTATATAGACACCAATTTCGTTACTAAAGTATCAAGAGGAACTACAGCAGATGGGGATATAGACATGAAGAATCATAAGTTGGTAGAACTAGCAAATCCAGTAAACCCTAGCGATGCTGCAACTAAAGATTATGCAGATACTAAGCTATCAAAAACTGGTGGAACTATTAATGGAACACTAACTGTAAATGGAAATGTATCTGTTGCAGGACCTCCTACTTCTGATAATGATATTCCAAATAAATCGTATATGGACTCTAACTTCCTTAAACTAACTGGCGAAACTCTTAATGGAAATTTAGATATGAATGGGTACTCTATCTTCTTAGAAAATGATCCTGTTAATCCTACAGATGGAGTAAACCTTAACTATCTAAATAGAGTATCAGATGGAAATATCGCTATAGTTCGTTTTAAAGCAACAGTTGATGGGTCTTTAACAACAGATCTATATTCAAGAACAATTAGTGGTAGATGGATATCTACTTTAGGTAATGTCACTATTCCTAGGGGTTTGTTTGTTGTTACAACGACATACGAATACTCTATAGGTAAAAGAGGTATATTACAACCTCTTCCAGCAACTATGATACCGTTAAGAGACCAGTTATACGGCAGTTACATGCTAGACGAAAATAAAAAAACTTGTTCAGTCGTCCGGTTTTATATCTGGCGCAAATTTGTTTGATAGAGAATTAAATATAATTGTTTATATAGCAATATCCTAAAATGCTCAGCAGAAGATTATTAGAGATGAATGGAACTTTAAATCTCGGTAAAAATATAATAACAAATGTTGGTTATAATATTAGCGAGTTAGATGTTGTAAATATAACGTTTTCAGATAATAATTATATTAGAATCGACTCTGATGACATTGTAAGAGGAGATTTATCTGCTAGGTCAAAAAAATATGTGAATTTAAGTAATCCTGTTAATGGAAGTGATTCATCTACACAACAGTATCTTGATACGAAAACTGGAACAGAAGGATCTCAAGTAATAGAGGGGAGTCTAGAAGTAGATAGATTAATTGCTAATAATACAACTGATTTTTCTTACACAAAAGAAAGAGCTTATAACACATTTTTAAAATCAAAAGGACAGTACAATCATGACTCATTGATAGTAGAAGGACGAATAGGAGTTAAAAGTGTTATTAATCTATCTGAGAATACTGGAGAAATTTGTTTAGCAAAGCTATCTGATATTAACTTAAAAAAGCCATTATATAGCAAGATAAGAATAAGTATAAAAGATATTGATAAAATAAACGATGATAGAACAAATATTATTGATGATGATAGTGATTATACGATTTATGGAAAAACAACTGAAGATGATTACTTTCTAAAAGATGATAATCGAATAAGCTATAAGAATACTACGGCAACAGTGTCAATAAGTATATACAACCAATCCACGGGTTCTAGTACTATACTTACGAACTACTATCATAAATTCTACTCGCCGAACTTTCTCCCATCTAATTTAATCAATATACAGTACTATGCTGTTGAAGATGATTATATGCTATTGTTAACTAACTCCATATCAAACTTTGCTATAATGAAAGAAAGCGATAAAAAAATAGTATCATTTGATGTTACTTATCCAATTCTTAATTATGAAGGTTTTACAACACCAAATGATTTAGATTTTATTGAAATTGGTTTAGTTAAACACGCTAGACTAGCAAATGCTTAGATTCGCCAATCCATAGTCTCCTTAATAAACTCTTCTGGAAGTTCTATTTCTTTTCCTTGATCTATTTCTTTTCCTATTTGTTTTGTTAATTCTATTTTTTTAGAGTAAGCCTCTGATCTAATCTTATTTATTTTTTCTATTTTTAAGTCTTTAAGAAACTCTTCAAAGATTGAACCATCTCTAACTTTACTAAATATATTTGCAATCTCTGGTTCAGAGTGGTTAATTCTTAATGCTTTGTATTCTATAACTAGTTTTACAGCTTCTAATAAAGTTGATCTAATGTCTTCAAATCTACACATAGGATATGAACAAATCCTAAAATTTGGATTACCCTGAACTTCATTAAGGCAATCCTTGCTTCTCGTTTCAATAGTCATTTCTATAATATTGTTTATTTTGTTTTAATTAAATTAACTATGCTTCTAGAGCTGCAGCAGTTGCCTTTTGCCTAGCACTTATTCCATCAGCTAGATCAGGAAGAACTGCATAACATTCATCTTTAACAATTCAGGAGATATCTGGTTTAACTCCTGACACACCTGAAATAACTGTTGAGAGTGTTGGAAGTTGAGATGCGATCCACGTTGTGTAGCTAGAAATCTCAGAAGCATCGTCAAGAAGTGCGTCTACTTTAGACCTAACAGTAGATTCAAGATTAGCTGTTACATCAGTTAAGCCAGCTGTTATAATCTTTTGAGCTTCGATATCACATTCATCAAGATAAAACTTCTTAACAGAATTATCAGTCATAACTGAAATATCTGAATCAAGTGTTTGTTGATCATACGCAGTCATTCTTGACCTAACAAGATAATCAACGTATGATTTAAGGAGAGTAGCACTAGTAGCAAGGTTGGGGTCAGTAACATCGTTCTGCATTTCCTATATAAAAAAAGAAAAAATTAATCATTTTTTGTTTTTATATTGTCAAAATTACTATGAAAATTATCAAATGCTGCGGTATAATTTTTTTCTGCCTCTTTCAGCTTATCATATTCATCGCAAATACCTAAAAGAAACGATATTGTTGGTTCACCTAGTTTAAAAATGTTTTTATAAAAATTTAGAGGAATGTAAAGGGTGTCATATTCAAAGCCACAACGCATTTTTGCAATTCTTAAAGCATATTCACAACAAAGAATTCTTGAAACTTTTTCGTCCATCTTCTATATTACAGTAAAGAAGATCTTAAATCCCAAGATTTATAGCTTATAAGTTCTGACTGTGCCATTAAATCGCGAGACTCTTCGTATAAATCGCAAGATTCTAACAATTTGGATAATTGATTGTCTCTTAGTTTAATAATATAATCATAAAAATTGGTTGGATAATAACTATAACAATAATACTTTTTTTCAAAGTCACATAAATGTATTGCTACATATCGAGTATCATACGAAACAATCTTTGCAATTTTGTACTCAGTTTTTTCTAGTACTTCAGGCGATTCATCTTTTAGTTTTTTAAATTTTATAATTAAACTAGTAAGCCTTTCTTCACCACCTTCATGACTATAACCATGTTGTTTATTTACTCCACATTCATCACAAATCTCTAACAATCTGTTTAAAATATCACTACCTAAATTACCAACGCGTTCATAAATTCTTAAGGAATCTGGATATAGTGAATCTACGATTTTTTTAGTATAACCACAACAAAGAATTCTTGAAACTTTTTCGTCAAAATCCATTTCTATATAAGACTTAAGAATTATTTTAATATAACTAATTAATTTGTACTCCTTGTTTTGTTTTTGGTGTTTTTAATTTATTTGCTGCTTCTTCAAGCATCTCATTTATCTTACTTCTACACTCCATTAGTTTGTCAGAAGCTTCACATATTTCTATAAGAATTCTAACAAACGAACTATCTAAATCTGGAATTAGTTTATCAAGAGAATGTTTAACTATACGTTGATCGTTTCCTTTTAGTTTTTGAAGACAGATCTTTAAAGCCATTTCCCTCGATTGATCACAGCTTAAAATTCTTGACACGTCCATTTCTATATAGTTATAAATATTTTTATAATTCACTTATAAAACGTAGATATATCATCAGCGCTACAAAAGGTGAAGTCCTCTTCAGCAGATTCAGATTCACATTCAGATTCGGATTCGGATTCGGATTCGGATTCGGATTCTGGTATGTAATCAGGATCATCAGAGTCTGTATCAGATGTTGATTCTGTATCTGTCATAGTTATATCTATAGAATCTTCTTCAACTTCTAAAAACTCTGGATTTTCGTTTTCCATTTCTATAATAATAAAACTATTTATTTAATACTTATTTAATTTTCTATGCTAATATTACAAGTGCTACAATGACCCGCAGACTCTTTTATTCTATAATGCCCATAAGAATAACTATGAATACCACAATCTAACCAGTAGCGTTTTGACTCAAAAGCTGATAGTGCTCTTTTTTTAAGTTTCTTTGTAAGAATATTATGTTTATTTTGTGTCATTCTATAGAAGTCTCTATCAAGTGTTTCTTCAAAAGCAACAGTACTACCTTTTTTTATATAAATATCATTTGCTGTTGATAAACACTGACTATATTCATTATGGGTTATCTTTGAGTTCTTAATTACTTCTTTTGGAACACCCTTTGCTTTCATAATTGGTTTAGTAGAAGCAACGGAATATAGTTTTGGTCTTAAAGCAATGAATTCATCAATTTTTGCACCATCCATTTCATCTTTGAACTTACCAAACTCGTCTTTATGAAACCAGTCTTTAATATCAATCATCTCTTTCTCAAAGTCTTCACTTTTAATATCAACAACTAATGAATCAGTGTCAGTACACAATAAATTTAATCTATCATTAAACTTGGGTTTCAATGTGTCATAATAAAATCTTTGTATGTGTAATTTTGATAAATCAAGAATCGCAACACCTATAAACATTGGTTTATTTAGAAGTGTAGTTTTCTTTGAGTGTTCAAAGGCATCTAGTGTTTTATCAAAACATCTAATTTCTTTAAGTCTAGGATCTCTCATTAATTTATTGTATAATGAATCTTTCTTATCTGTTCCAGTATTTACTATTCTAACACACGTTCTGTTTTCCACATTCTCACACGTTTTTCCAAAGATTTGACACATGAAACCTTTGTACAAATTTCTTTTGAAACTATCACCTTTACGATCAAATTCAATCTTTTTCTCAGCACATATATCAATGAATGGTTTTGCCCAAGGTTCTTGATTAAATTTATATACTTTATGCATCTTAGTTGGTATCAGTCCTTTACTAACAACAAATTGAAAGTATCGGTAATGTGTCAAGTAATTAGTTTTATTATTAAAATCACAAATCAACTTTGGAACACTACTTGGACCTGATGAAAACTTTTGTTGATATCTTGAAAACTCAGAACTATCGACAACTCTACTTTCAGGACAAAGAGGATAATCATTATGTAAATCATGTAGTTCATTTGGATACTCTAAATCACATAAGACAAATATTCCTGTTTTACCATCTTCAGGTAATGAAATTATTTTTTCAAGCGACCAGTTACTTAAATCATCTTCAATAGGTTCTGAAATAGGTAGACACCACATCATACCTGTTGGATATAAACTTGTTGCGTCCCAATACATAATGTGATTAGTATCACTAGCTTTACAAATCCTTTTACTGACTTGACAGACACCACCTCTTATCGATTCCTTAAACTTTTGATATAGTTATAAATCCCCCTCTTTTTTACCTAATAGATTTATAGTAGTTTTTGTATAGAAAAAAGTACAAGACCACGCATAATGAGGTGCTGATAGGCAATGTGCTGGATCCAACTTAAACAATTCCATAAAACTGTTTCTGTATGCTTCATAGCAATCAGCAAGAAGTGTAACATCTGCATATAGATAAATATCATGATAATCACCTAAATCTTTCATACCAAATAGTTTAAATACGTTTAACGCATGTTCATAGTCTTCAGTACTAATACCTTTATCAAAACTAAGTTTACTATTGAACGCTTTAATATCTGGAATCTTAGTCTCATTGAATTTATCAAATGAGTCCATATATTCATAAGGATAAACACCTTTTCTTGATATCATGTCTTTAAGAACTTTAACATCAATGTCTGGATATAATCTTTTAAAGAGATCAATCGTAACATCAAAATTTGAATTCGCTTTCTTTAATGAAGTAACAATATCACTTAAACCATTACTCATAAAATTAAAAGAATCCTTGAACTCAAAATCTTCAAATGACATTGACATATAATTTTCCATATTATGTGCGACAGGTTTACAATTAAGACTAAATGTTGACATTCCTTTTACAATCAAATGAGAATCATATCCTTTCAAATTATGAATAAATATGGGAAGCTTCCAACTAGTTTTTTCTTAAATCTAACAAGTGAATTACAAAACTTATGTGCTGCTCCTCTAAATTTACCAGTGAAATGACAATGATCTCTTGATTTTATATTCACCTTTTCATTAATATCAAATTCACAATTACACACCCAGCAACTCTTTGAATCATTGAATTGTCTACGAACGTCAGAATAAAAAATAATTGGTGCATCAGCTTGTTTTACTACCCTATCTTTCAACTCATTTGAAACATTAATTATAAATTCTAAAAGTAGTTCAACACAATTATTACCTCTGTTTAAAAATATACATGGTAATCCTCCATTTATATCATTATCTGTTAGCACTTTTTCATTAATATCAAGAATAATTGCACATGAACCACATGGAACTTGTAGCATATTAGTGCATGCATCGCTACATTTACCTGTTGTTAATTTACTACTGCAGTAATTTGGTTTTAGATTATTAGATACAATACTTTCATAACAAATATCACATGTTTTAACATTCAAACTCTCAAAATCTGCATAACAAGTGTATGGATTTTTAATTAATTTTGAATGGTCTCTAAAATTCAAAAGTGTGGTATCTTTTGTTTTTCCCGTTTTCTTATTTTCAACAATACCTGGCATTTTTAATTTAGAATAACTATAATTAAGGCCTTTACATAAAATTAAATGATTTTTAAAATCTTCCTCTGAAAATAACTTATCCATACATCTATGGCAATAAAACATTGATCCGCCTTTATTAGGTGTCCTACAGAGCACGCTGAAATTCTTTATTAATACATAATGACTTTTTTCAGATTTAGTTATCAATAAAAGATTAATATGTCTATCTAGAATTTCTGATTTTCTTGATACCATTTTTAAAGGATATATATTTGATTTGTCATTATATTCATAAACATTTATGCTAACATTAAATAGTTTACCTAGTTTTTTAGTATCAATTACTTTGAGCGGCCATTCAAGTTTTGATAATGGTTCATTTAGTTCTTGATAATTAGTTAATAATATTTTAATCAAATCAGAACATCTCTCTGGATGCGTATTTATAGGATTTAGAAATCGTAGTATGCACCATAGAGCACAATATTTATCCTCATTCTTTATATTGATACAACGCTTCTTTGCTAAGCCAGCTGGTAGTGGTAAATAAGATGAACCTGCTCTAATAACATATTCCGTAGAATTTATCTCAAGACGTTTTACTCCCATCAACCTCCAACCAGAACCAGGATTCTTATCAATAATCTTGTCTATTGCTTCTTTTAAAGATTTCAACTGCTCTTTGATAACATTAGTATAATCAGACCTTTTAACAACTGAAACTAACTTAGAACCAGTTACAGCAGTATGACTATGTGTGTTAGTTTGTTCATGATACGAATGAACTAATATCTTTGTTTGTAGTTTAAACGAAGCAAATCTCGCTGTTACTTCTTTTAATGCATTGTTATAACTTGGTATTATGTTATTAAAGAAATCATCAATTTCCATAGCAGAATATTCTCTTCCTTTAAGAACATATCTCTCATGTCTTCCACTAGCTCCAGTAAATTCTAATTTAAACTTATGAAGTCTAGAAGTAATAGTTTTACTTGAAGTTATGTCATCAATGTTCATTAGTCTTCTTGATTCTGCATAAAATGAGTTCCCCTTCTTAGGACTTATTCGATACATCTATATGAAGAAAAGAAAATTTATTTAAATTAAAATCCATTATAATATATATAAGATTTTTATGTTGTAAGAAAAGTCTAATACTAAGACGATTTCGTTTTCAAGACTTCGAAATGCGAGCGATAGCGAGCATGAGAATGATTGAAAATGGAATTGTCTTAGTATGAGACTTTTCTTACAACAAGCTGTGCGCCATGTATTGTGTGGATTGGGGCCTGCGCCCTGCTTTTGGTCGCAAGGGTCATTAAGAGCGGAATAGCCACACTGATGAATCATGCCAGTATTGGCATGGTCAGATGGCAGCTGAAAAACCAACCGGGGAACCGCTAGCAGACGCTTACACGAGAAGCTTTCTTCAGCCTTCGGCCTTACAACTTCTCTTGAGCAGAATGACGTTTCGAGGAGAAAGCTATTGAGTTTCTAGGTGGCGGCTTCTTCATTCGCCTAACTGCGAAACAGTATTAGCTTCGTGAGCAGAAGGTGGAAGGTCTCAATGCAACAAACGTGCAGGCTACCGATGCTCAATTGACCGTCTAAGCAAATGAAGTCAGAAGCCGCCAATGACAAGGCCTTCGACATGTCCAGAGCGAATGCCGATAGTCCGCTTAAGCAGCCGGATTAAAATTCGATTGCGACTGTGTAGTGCGCGCACGTTTGAATATATATATATATATATATATATATATAGCAAACGGAACTTCAAAATATCCCGTAGACATAATTTCCGGTAAACTTTGCTGCACGCGAGACGATAAACCAAAAGCTGCCGGGTGCAGCTGTACAGCCCCGAGAAGCCTACTTCCAGAAAGCGGGCTAGCGACGCGTTTTAGTAAGCTACCGTATATCAGACGTCGTTCTCTTTTAAATGGAGCAGCGACTCGGCCTTGAATTTCCACGACTCGGCACATATATGAGAGACCAACGTGAAACCCTGCAAGAAAAACATCAGGCGAAAATAGAAACCTCCAAATTGCAGGACAGCATTAAGTTTCAAGTTGCAAGCAGTGCTATTAGAAACGCTGCAGGCAGTGCTATTAGAAACGCTACAGGAAGTGCTATTAGAATAGCTGCAGGCAGTTTAGCGAATCGCAGAGACACCTTCGAAGCTTTTTCAAAGTTATTCTTACACTGACTGCCAGGTGCCTAGCAACGATGTGTGCCAGTGGCGTTAAGTACGCAACGAATTTCTCCGAAATTAAGACCGGTTTTTTCCATTTTTTCTCTAAAAGATGCATTAGAGCTTCTTGTCAGGGGACGTCTTACTTTTTCATGCTCAACAATCTACCTTCGTTCGCGTAAAAATATCATGTTTATTCATTTATTCCGGCACACAAATCTAGAATCTACATGTATTCAAATACAGTCACTTCATCTTCTTTCGGGTTCTGGCTTTTCAGTCCCCTCTATTAAATTAGCGAACGTCATTTCCGGAAATCCATTACCGCAGCGCCTATCGCTCTAGCGTCTAGTCCATCTATACAGCGACCGGCATCTCATTTAGTGAGCCTGAAGCGGCACCCAAGAGCTCTCTGTCAAGCCCTTTGCAGCAAATGTAAAGTGCCTAGGAAGAGATTGAGTTCTCTGAGGGCACTTTATCAAGTGCCTTATTATTAATATCATTATTATAATAAATAGGTTTATATAGCCCAATGAAAAATGTTCTGCACCCCCCTCACCCAATAAGGGCAAACGCTCCCATTTCCTGTTTACTTTCTTTTACGTTCGGCAAAACATCTTAAGACCAGTCGAGCTAAATAAAAAGCTTGTAGCATTGGCATCCGAATAGCAAAGCAACGAGCGGCTGATTTGAAAGCCTCGTTTATACAGCTGCAAAGTGGCTTCGGAGGCTTTAACTTTGCGCCTTTAGCGGTCAATCCTAGCTGATTATACAGCCTCTTTTTGTATAGCGACAGAAGAGCCTTTACGGCTATCACCACCGCTTGCAGTGGCGATCAAGAATCGCCCACTGCAGGAATCGAACCCACGACTTCGGGACCGAGGTCATGAAAGCAATCGCCTTACCTAGTCAATGGCGGGATGGACCGCTGCACGACTCCGGCACGCGACATGGATCGTGAGGTGCGAGCATCTCACGTCCGGCAAAGACGCGCGGACATGAAAGTTCATCATTTCAGAAAATCTTTTCACCCTCTGCCAACTCAGAACAGCGCGAGGGTGCTGAGAAAAACCAGCTGAATTCGATCGTATCTTCGAGCATCAGTAACTGTTACCATGTCCTGCGACAGCGAGTCACGCCTTGAACGCACGGCCGACACAATTTCAGTCAGCATTCAGCCTGTTTTTAACGAGAGCCTTGGATCGGGTCTCTGTGCTTGTGTGGCGAAGGCTCAAGTTAAAGCCTCCAATACGACAGACTTCTCGCCGACCTGCACTGGCTAACAATCAAGCAACGGCTTGACTTCAAGGTTTTGTCGCTCACACTTAGGTCACTTCATTCTTTGGCTCCAGCTTATCTCTCAGATCTACTCCCCACCAGGCCAAGAATCGTACCGCCCGCTTTTCAGAATACAACAGTCTACCAATACCTCGTACAAACCTTAAATCCTTTGGAGACCGTGCATTTAGTTCGTATGCTCCCAAAGTCTGGAACTCCCTCCCAACTTGCGTCAGAACATCCCCTGACATGACCACATTTAAAAAGAACTTATAAACACACCTATTTAGGACAGCATTTAGGGGTCGCTGCGATTCGAGCTACATGTGCTTATGCGTGCTGACACTGTGCATGCTGCCACTAACCACATTTGCATGCTGACCCTGTGCATGTCACCCCTAACCATGTTATTCATGTTGTTTATCAAGCATGATATTACTCACCATTCAATTGCATTTCCCTTTGCAGCACATGTAAAGCGCCTAGAAAGAGATTGATTTCCCTGAGGTCGCTTTATCAAGTGCAATATTATTATTATTATTATTATTATTATTATTATTATTATTACTAGGTTATCAGCAGGGCCTTAGTCAACTGGCCAGCCTGGTTCTCGCTTGGCTGGCCTGGTGCGAGTGAGCTCGACTTTTTCGATAATTGTACCTAGAATTAATCGACTCTTTTTTTTTTACTCCTGACGCTCGTGTTTCGAAGGTGAGCGCGCCGCGAAAAATATCCAGAACTAAAGTCTGAGGTGTTCGGTGCGCGGTGGCCGCGTTGTTACGCTTCAACCACGAACCCAAGGAAAAGCCAGCATCTCACATCATTAGTAGTGTTTAACTCTCGAACCTCACCCTATCACCCACCCGCGGCTTAGCAGTCGCATGAAAAACACGCGAACTTCCGTTGCACGGGCCGGCCGGCTTACCGACAGCTATCCTGCTACGTAATAATACAACATGGCCGCAGCCTCTCCAGGACGACGCCCGAGGAAGCGGCGGACGGGAGTGCCAACCCGCAGGCGGTGCCGGTGAAGCAAAGCCTGACCGAAAGCTAGTACCTCCGGTTAACCTTTACTCGATCTTGGCCGCCTCTACCTGCATCCGAACTGTGCCAGCGGCTCGCAGGACCAGAAGCTGAGAGATTCCGGCAGCCAATGGGAGCTGCCCTTTCCCGTGCACCTAAACGACGGCATCGGGCGGGCCAACCCTCCCACATCCTTCACCTTCGCAATGTGGGATGGTATGCCTCTGTCCACACCCAGCGCAGCGTGTACGAGTGTGCGTTCGATGAGGCGGCGACTTCCGTCAGAAGATTTTCATCGCGCACGTTCGTACCTCAATCAACTCTGACCGCACAGGTCGCCGGCGCCGCTATGCCTTGGCGCCAGTGTGGGAAGAGAGCGCTCATTGCCTTCGTGGCGTTGGTGGCGCTCCCATTTCCTGTTTACTACGTCGTCGAGAGCCCGCCGGCGTTCATTAGACGTCAACTGCCGACTGTCGTCGACAGCCCGCCGGCGTTCATTAGACGTCAACTGCCGACTGATCTGACGCGCGACTGCGGACTTGCGTCGAGCAACGCGAGTGCCCGCGCTGGATCCGCGGCCGACGAAGCGCCGGAGACGAGCAACAGCACAGCGCTCCAGCGAGTCCTGGATCGAGCGTCCGCGATGCTGTCGTGCGGCACCAGCCGCGACGCGGTCGCGTACGAAACGGTCGATGCACTGCTGCTGAACGGCAGCTCTCTTCTGGCGCAAGAGGACGTGCAGCGTGCCGTGAGCGACAGCCTGCATATGCCGTTCGCCGACGCGAGCCGAGTCCACATTATAATGAAAAGCTACAAGGAAGGCTACCACAATAAACACTACGAGAGAGTCGCCGCTCCGCCGGACTGCTCGTACGGCACGCTTGGCGTCGTCGTCGTGCCGTCGCTGCCCGTCGCGGTGGAGCGGCGAGAGGTCATTCGCAAGGCCTGGGGCGACCGCCTGTCGCAGTGGCGCCTGCGACTGGTTTTCGCAGTCGGGCTTACGCCGGACGTCGCTGGACAGGACCTAAACGGAGAGCATGGCTTGCACAAGGACCTGCTCGTCGTCGAATTCGTCGAGAGCTACTATAATCTTTCGCTCAAGTGTCTGCTTGCGATGCGATGGGTGAGCGAGCGCTGCTCAGCCGCTTCGTACATGATAAAGGCTGACGACGACGTTTACATTTATCCAGCGAACCTCCACCGGCTCCTCCTCAGCCGGAAGCGTGGCGAGCGAAAGATATTAGGCAACGTCGGCAACGGCTTCTCGCCTCACCGATCGATGACGTCCAAATGGTACGTCCCTCTAGAAATTTATGACAATATAAGGTACCCAACTTTCGTATTTGGACCGTGCTACATGCTCGCTGTGGATACTCTAAAGGACCTCATTGACTCGTGTAAGGGCTTTCGTTATTTATACCTTGAAGACGTGTTCATTACTGGCATCTGCTCTCATGCCCTTTCTGGTTCTATACAGCACGAGCAAGTACCCGACTTCCTGGTTAATAGCTGCGATAATTTGAACGCAGTCGCGGTTCATCACTCGAAAGTGCCGTATAGGACTTGCTAGTATACCTTATCGGGCTATGGCCGCGACACTCGAGAACCTGGAAGTACGACGAATTACTGTGTATAAACTTTTTCAGGAGAATCGCTGTTTCTTCTAAGAGCATAGCATTTGTCACTGTGTGCAGCACCATTCAACTTCCTGTGTAATGTATCACCAACGCTGTGATGTGGCCTGCATTATCAGAGCACAAGTTTAACTGTGTACCTAATACATTTTAATGACTTTCTTTAGTATGGGAGAGGAGTAATCGGCAGAGTAAGTTGAACTTATTTGTAATAGTGGTTTGTGCAGTTTCGCATGCCTGTGTGTTTGATCACGCTCAAAGAAATGTAGTTGATGGCATGCTTATACCACCGGGCATGTAAATGTGGTTACTGCGGCACGTCTCTATTGTTAAGTCAGTCGGCTGTACAGATGATGACCTAGTGTCCTCTGTCGTGGTCTTTAATAGAGCAGATTTTTTTCAATCCCACTTGCTGTTTTATATTTCACCATTCGTAATTCAGCAATCCTTCGAAGTGGTATAATAGCACCGTCAATATACTATCAAAGGGGCCCAAAGGCTGCCACGGAGGTCAGGGTGCTTGCTATTCATCAGCTACCGAGGTCGTGGGTTGCGTGTTCGAATACTGCTGTGGCGATCTTTTATTGCCAACTGCATGCGGTGGTGAAAGCCGTTAAGGCTCTTCTGCTGCTATACAAATGAGGCTGTTGAATCAGCTAATATTTAATGCCTCTTTTGGTCTGCTGCATGCTAAATGAGCCTTCACCTTGTATGCAAAGTCACAGTGTGAGGACCGGTCAGTTGACGCCTTGAGTGGTCTTTTGTTGAGATTGGCACACCAGCAAGCCCAGCATGTTGGCAACTGCCATGCCTTTTGCATGAGATTAAGTTTCATGTCTCGGCCATTAGCCAGATTGTCCGTGTATGTGTATTTCATTATTTAGTCATTTGCATAGCCAGTAGTTATTGCATGCTGGGGTGCGGCAATGTACTTGGTAGCTGAAGCTAAGCAAAGGCCAGGAAGGAGCATGCTGCCCACCATTATTAGCTGGTTTAAGCAAGTCTGCCCCCTTGGATTTCGAGCTAAGTATGCCCTTAGTTGCACACCAGCCTCTTGTCTGATTGAGAGTGCATCAATAGAAATTGTGCTTTGCATGCTGCTGGCTTATTCGGTTGTGTGATGCACGTGATTGCAACCCGTCCATTTCTTTGACTGACCTTTTCTTTTAACAAACCCTCATTCGTCTCAGCCTCGTGTCAACAAAAGAGCTGGAGCCTCAGCAGCAGCAGCAGGAACTCAAGGCCTTGCTAAATGAGGCACGGCAGGCCGAGCCTCATTTGGAAGAGCTCTGTGCCACTGTTTGTTCATCAATAATTAATGTTCATTGCTATTTCCTGTTTACCGTTATTCCGTTATTGTTTTTCCTGCTTTCCTCCTTCGATCCACCACCGGTTGCACCGGCCACGTCGCATCGCTCAGCATCGGCACTTGCGGCCTGGCTGCTGTGCCCCAGAACGGCCAATGCCCGTGCCTCTGCAGGACGCTGCACAGTGCATGCCAGTATATAACAGCATCACACACGTGAGCCGAGGAGGTGCCGAACCTTGACCTTGTTCAGGGCGGCCAATTACAGGAGGGCAGGAGGCGTTTGCCGGCTTCTTGCAGAGCTGCATGCCCTTTCCGGTCAGATGGGGTGCCGGTCGGACTGGGCTGGGCTGGGCTGTGTGGTGGGCCTGCTGGTGCCTCTTCAGTTATAAGCCCACCGCATCCAACCGAGCAGGGCCTGAAAGAGCCTGCTTCGTCGCCCACATACCCACACAGGCCGAACCACTACTACCCTTCCCCCCCCCCCGGTAAGCCAGTGCAGTGGGCGTGCCCCACCCAGCCTAGTAGCGTTATTACTGCAGCCGCACGAACCGCGCGCGCACACACACACACACACACACACACACACACACACACACACACACACACACACACACACACACACACACACACACACACACACACACACACACACACACACACACACACACACACACACACACACACACACACACTACCTGAGAGCCTGCCACACGGCGTTGCTCGAGGTCAGAGCTGCCTAGCTGTCTCCATTGCCCCATCCGTGCGCAAGTCGGAGGGTAGCGTTTCCGCAAAGCTGGGTGAGTAGTAAAGCTGGTTGAGTACAAGAAAGGGCTGTGGACCATTATTGTGTATGTATTGGTCGATTTGTATTGACTTGCCTGTGCGAGTATTCATGAATACGATATGGCCGACTCGCAACGTGGCAAGAGGGGGTAAAGTGGAGGTCGGCTGATTCATCGTTTATAAGAGTGCCGCAGGAGCCTTAGCTGCTACCACCTCTGAGCTACGTGCTGAGGGAAATACAAGGTAAGCCTGCTGCTGCTGCTGCTGCTGCTGCTGCTGAACTCTAACCCACGGGTGTGAAGTTTGAGCACCTCACACTTGTGCTACGACCACGGGTCAGGTCAGGTCCCACATTCTTGGCCTTGTAATGTAGCTCAGGAGCCAAGCTTGTGTCGTCTCTAGACTTTCCTACGCTGTAGTCTACAGGACTCGCTGTCTCTAGACTTTCCTACGCTGTACGCTGGAGAGACTCTCTCTTCTCGCCCTTCACTTCTGGTTTTTCACGTGGTCTACCCTATTGGGTCACCGGGGCATCGACTTGTGGACAAGTCACGAGGAACTGAAGAGCAGAATAAACAAGATGGGACAACATGCTGTCTTTCTTTAGATATTTGCAACTACTTTACGCGTTCTTGAATTGGAATTTTTCAAAATTAATCCGGTGCCTTACACCTTAGAGAGGTCAACATTCACCAGGCTGGTTTGGCTTAGTGGTTAAGGTACTCACCTTCAACGATCGAGGTCAAGGTGAATGGTATTTCATGACATACGTGGTTTCGGCTCGAGCCCCTTGGCATATGTGAAGCACCTGGATAGAGATTAGGGTACTCTTATGACCTTATACAAATGAATTATATATATTCTGGCTGCTAGACCTTGTTGGTCTGAATGAGGAGGGCCACTTTTACTGCCTGAATGGTCGCGAGCAGGCATTGGCGCAGCAGTAGCGTTTGAGGCATGCGACCCCCTCGTATCAACTTGCCTCACACAACCACGATTATGGTAACTCCTTAGCCAGAGGTTACTGGGCAAGCCTTCAGCCTGCCCTCTAAGAGACATACTCCTACGCGTCCTACTGGCCTCCAGTAAGCCCTTCTGGACATTGAATCGTCTCACCTGTCATGCCCAGCTCAGCGCTCCGAGTTCAGAGTAGCAGGAGGAACGATGGGAATCCGGAGGAGGAGCAACTATTCAGATATGTAGATATGCTGAGTCAAGAGAACAGAGCCGCCAAGTCGATCAGTTGCTCGATGGGTACCCAGGGCAGGCAGGTCGGTGAGCTTGCTCGCTGGCAAGTGAGAGATGGTGGGCCAACGGGCTTGCACGGAAAACCTGAAGTGGTGCAACGTGCTGCATTGCCTGGGCATCGGCTTCCAGGAAACTAAAGCCTCCCCTCCCCTCTGCATACAGGAGGTCCGGCTGAGTGAGGATCCTCAAATGAAGGGGTTTTCGGCGACCGAATTGTGGAGCTGCCGTGCCCCGAAAAAGAGGCTGCTTGAAAGAATCGATGCTAGTGCTACAATCAAGCTAATTTACTCAAGTGTACTTCATTAATGATGTCAAATTTTTTTGAAGCTTTAGACGTACGCAGGTTTGCAACACTGAAGGGCATCTGAAGCAACGGCTTTGTTTCCAGCTGGAGCAGCACAAACCATGTCCAGGCGAATCTTTGGCAGGGGTTTTGGGTAGTCTTTACCGAGGAGCAGGTTCAGGGGCCAATAAGGATCAACCACCAAATTTCAAAGTGATCTATCTACCCGCATCAAGCGTCAAGTCAATCATCCTTTCCATATGGACGGCTTCTGGTGCTGTGCTCGGCTAATCAGGCTTGGCCTTGACCGGCTGCACACCTTGCTGGCCATCTATCTCTCCGTCACGACCTTTACGAGTTCAATCACAGACGCTCGTGTCGACTGGCGGGTCGAACTGGCATACTCCTTTTCTCTTGCTTCCTTCTCTGTAGTTTTCTCTAGCTATTTGGCTCCCCTTACATCATCCGTCAATGCTCTTTCTGCCACGCCCATGCACAATTTCGGGTGCTCAGCAGCTGCAACTAGAGGGGCCAGCATCAACAGAACTTTCCAGTAAATAAGCCAGAGAAAATCGGGATGCGGTAGCAGTGTGTGTATACAGGATCTTGGTGAATTCATCCAAAAGTATTTCATCCAAAATTAATTCATCAAAACTATTTCATCAAAACATCGATTAAGCAAAAGTCTTTTCATCAAAAATTAATTCATCTAAAACTATTTTATAAGCAAAAAACTGTCGGCATTTTTTCTTCTGATCTTTATCTATTTTAATTTTCTTGATCTTCCTTAATCTTTACTTTCGCCTGGATTGTCGTGAGAAGAGTGCCGAGAATTGCTGAGACAGGATCGACACGGGTTAAGTTTTACTTGCTGGGTTCATCACCTTCGCCTTTACTTCGTTTGTCCTTGTTCTCTTTTGTACTGTTGGTTTTCATTGGCGGTCACTTTTTTGCATTAGAAGATTTTTTGACGAAATTAATGTTGATCGATTAATTTTGGATGAGTTTTTTGATGAATTAATATTGATAGATTAATTTTTGATGAACTGATTTGTTGATGAATTAATTTTGATGAAACAATTTCTGACGAAATCGTCTCTCCTCGTGTATATAGTATGTGGTCGTGATAGTCTATAGTGAGATTATGAATCGTGCATAATCCAACGCCATCCACTTACGAGGGTCATTATGCAATTGCCACTGGCGTTCATCTGAAGAAAGCCTCAATTGAAGATTGCTTCTTTCAAATTTGAGTGAGTGGCACATTCGTGCTGATTGCCTATGGTTGCATTTCTGAAAGCACACTTAAAATGACCAGTCAAACGAAGCATGATATGTTGATATGCATCAATGTGTTCTCCAAGCTGCAGATTCGAAGAAAAGTGCCATCATTGTTTCCCTCATTAGCTGTTATCGAAGGCACGATCGGGCGTATCAGTTGGTGGATGATATCGTTCTTTACCTCTGCCAGTACTTCAATTGCCTGCTCTTCAACTGCATTCTGCTGCATAGTATCGTTGACATGAAGTTGCCCATCTACATCAAGCCAATTTGCGATACCCCAGATATGCCAGCAGCATCAGGCTGCTGGTGTAGGTGAAGCTGTTCTCTGCTGTAGCAGCCTCCTCCCCAGTACCACTTGGAATGTCCAGCTTGCTGAAGGCAGCCATGCTGGTTGTCGGTATTACCACCAATAATGATAATAAAGGTAATGCTTCATTTGCAGCATATGTAAAGTACCTAAAGAGAGAGATTGATTTCTCAGAGGGCGCTATACTAATGTGTTATTATTTATTATTATCATTAATTCGTCTGTGCCGCTGTAACTGGTTACCGTGCATTTGGCGGTGCTGCTGCTCAAGCCGCCTCAGTACAGCTGGAGCAGTGATACTGCACTTCCAGGAAGAGTGACTGTCCTCAACCAGCAGCACATGGTGCCGTTCCAAGTTGTTTTAGCCTCGGCCGGTGCCTGCTTGGACTAGCTGCCAACTCGGGTCGGCCGATGACAGAGCGGGTCGCGAGACCCTCAGCAACGCTTGCTCTGTACTTACTGCCTGTCCGTCGGCTTTCACAGACACTTTGCCCGCTCTTTCTACTTTTGCTTTGGAGGTGCCCATTATGCCGCAGCAATGGCATTCGAGGAGTGCGAGGCAATCTATTGGGTGACTTTGTCCGGCTGCTGCACAAGCTCCCTAACGTTCGTGGTCAGTGCTATCCTATGTATTGTGTCCACTGACTCCTCCCTCGTTAAACCCGTAGCATAGTGGTGGCTGAACTTGTGGACTGTTGAGCTTCAAGTACCTGGAGAGGGCGGCATGACCCAAAAGACCCCGGTGCCCGCTAAGATTAAACGACTAATATAACGACGAACTCGGCCAAGGTCAAGGTGCACCCACCCCCTTGGACCCCTCGTTGCAGAGTTCTGGCTAGGACTAATGTATAGGCCAATTAATGTGGGCCTCTAACGCAGGCTACTACGAGCTACACAGCTTCACACTGGCCTGTCATTTCTGACTTCTTTTAATGAATTAAGAGAGGAAAGATCCTGAGGGCAAACTCTACCATTCCTATGTTCGAGCCCTTTGGCAGATGTAAAGCTTCTGGATAACAACGATAATAATAATAATAATAATAATAATAACACATTTTATATAGCGCCCACGGAGAACTCAATCTCTATCTAGGCACTTTACATTTGCTTCAAAGGAAGCATGATCGAATGGTTAGTGGATAGAGAGGAAGTTCTCCTTGGGTCCTGTACAAAGGAATTTTATTTTGCATCGAGTTTATCCGATCGATGGTCTCTCCTGATTACTGTCTACTGAGCTGATGACACTCGGCGGCTCCTCTACAGCCCTCTTGGGACCCTACTGACATTAGCCTGGGCCAAGGTACACGAAAGTCCATCGAGTCGATTCCAGTCATTCGAATTCAGCTGCATGCAACTGGAGTGAAAATCGAGAGGCATATTTAAAGGCTACACTGTACCACCAGACTTGTGTCATTCGACCCAGTGAGCACGAGCGAGAAGCTGTCCGGGGTTCGGGATGCTGGCGGGCATACGAGATGCGGCCGGTGGCCAGCTCAGCCTTCGAGGTCCCACGCTCCTGCATGGCTAGCCATGTGGAGGAACGTGCTAATGCATTTGGTCTCGTGCCATGGAATGGGGACCCCCTGGGTCTTCGCCCAGGATTTATGGTGCTCGCTCTTCGGCTGGAGGAACGTGCTAATGCATTCGGTCTCGTGCCTCGGAATGGGGAGCCCCCGGGCCTTCGCCAAGGATGTATGGTGCTCGCTCTTTGGCCCAGGTCGTGGATTCGAATCCTGCAGTGGGCGATCCTTTACTGCCCACTGCAAGCAGCAGTCATAGCCATTGTAGTTCTTCTGTCGTTATACAAATGAGACAGTTGAATCAGCCAACTTTAAATAATTGTAATCGATTACTGTAGCACTTTATCTCTGCAGTTTTCTAACCATCTATCAGCATATATGCATATCTGGAGACGTATGTAAATTTTTAGAGCACCATAATATTATGATCCAAGTTCATAATGGAACCGGGATCTGAGCCCAGTGCTCGATCTTCACAACCCAAGTCGTGGGTCGTGGGCTCGAGCCCTGAAATGGGTCATCCTTTGTTGCCCACTGCAAGCTGCAGTGGTGATAGCCGTTAAGGCTCTTCTGCCACTATACAAATGAGGCTTTTGAATCGGTTAACCTTTACCTTTGTTGACAAATTAGAGAATTCCTAAGGGTTTTTCGACCTTCTCGAACTTTTGATGTTTCGCAACTACTTTACAATGGATTGAAACGCTTGCCCCTGCTAATCTGGATTGTGACTGCAGTGAGTTTATTAGCGTTTCATGAATGATGATCATTGGATATCAGTTAGGTAATTGCAATCGTGCTACCATCGCCTGTACAAGTGCATACACTAGAGCTGTTTCTAAGACTCGTCATCGTTAGGTCAGCCAAAAATAAGTGGCTCAGCATCGAGATCCAGAGCCAGAACACTGCGTAGCACCTGTTTGGCACTAAGGACAGGGCCGGTGCAAGGCATTGTGGTGCCCTGGGTGAGATCAGATATCCAGTGCCCCGTTCCTACTCACGCCCTTCCCCGCCTGCCCACCATGAAATTAAACCGGTTTTGCATGGTTTACATTAATTATTATCATAGAGACTCACAAAAATAAATAAATAAATAACATGTGTGGATGCAGTAATACATAAATATTGAAATTTGATGTTCAAAACCTGGCTTTTCTCACTATTTTCTTGTCAAACTCACAGACGATTTCTTTAATGTCTAAAGAACATGCTAAATCTGGTTCAATGTAAATTGTTGCCAAGCTAACCAGTCTGTCTTGGCTCATTGTTAAAGGAAGATGATTGTTATTAGTTTCAATTTAAAAAAACCTCTTTCTCCACTGGCTACTAAAATTGGCAAGGTCAATGAAATTCTGAGTGCCACTGAAAGATTCGGAAAACATTTCTGTCCATTTGTGCTGCAATAGAAATTGCAAGACCTCTTGGGGATTCATTGTGTGGGTAAGCCTCCTGGAAATGGCTTGCTGAGCCACCACACAGTTCCTCTCCATCTAAATCCCAGCTGTCTCCGTGAGTAAGAGATTCCTCCAGAGATGTACTCCTCAATGATATGCTCTGTAGGTATGTCGGAAATTTTGGAGATATCATACTAGAATCCAAACAATGTGCTGTGTTGTTGAATCTCATCGAACCTGTCTGTTATAGATTCTGCTGCCACCTCTAGAACAGCATACTAAAATGTAACCTTATAGCTCTCTTTGGGATCCTGTACAGCCTCATCCTGTGCTTCATAATCAAGCAGCCTTCTCTTTTTCAACTGTCGATTTGCTTCAAAAGTGGGTTCGATCTCTAACTCTTTAGCTTTCTGAGTTGTATCCGCCAATAGTTCATCGAAGTTCTCTTCACTTCGCAGAGTATTGATATACGTTTTAGTGTTTTCCAGCTGTTTAACTCCCAGTCTCAAGTCCGTTTATGTCAGCTGTAGAACTTTTCTGGTGACATAGACCTCAAGCAAAATCTTGCACCAGGTAAGAAGTAATACTAAAAATGGAAATGCTTCTATGTTATTGGCAAGTGTTTGTGCTTCAGATCTCGTCATGGCTCCAACCAACCCTTCCTGACTTATCTTCATGTATCTCAATCATAGCATCATATATTTTGTCAAGGTTGTGTCTCGGCGGTTTCAGAGGATCAATTCTACTTTCCCATTTTGTTTCACTGAGACTTTTTAGGGTAAGATCACTGACATCAGTGATGCGACTTTGGATGACTCCCCAATGCCGAGTAGATGTTGAGAAAAATTGGATATTTGATGCACCAAAGCAAAGAAATTCACAGCCTCTAGGTACCTCTTCGCTGCATTATTTGCTACTAGATTCAGGGACTGGGCACTGCAAGGTACATATAAGGCACGTAGATTTATGTTCATTATCTTCGCTTGTACTTAATATTTCTTGCCTTTCATATTACTGCCATGGTCATACCCTTGTCCTTTTATATTGTCAACATCTAAATATATATCTTTGAGCAGCTCAAACAGAAATTCAGTTGCGAATGCACATGTAGTCTTTTATTGCTACATGAAACCAAGAAAATTCTTTCTGATTGTCGCTCCGGTCTCACTAAGGTGGACAAAACTAACACTCGTGGTAATCCGTTAAGTGTGGCTGACATTTGGGGTACAGTCAAGGATAGCTGAATGGTATTTTTATGACTTGGCTGCTTTTGTAATTTGATACTTTATTGTAGAAGCTTAAATTCGTATTAATTCATTCTGGATTTTTTTTTACCAAGATAGTGTATACACGTTTCTTTGTCACTTGCCTTACGCAAGTGTTCTGCCATCAGAGGATCAAAGGGGGCCAGAAACTCAACGAATTTGGAAAAAGTTTTTATTTCCAGGTGTGAAGAGCTTTTCATTTGATTCACGGAATGCGACATTCCAGGTTCCAAGTACATTTGCTAATGCAATGATGTGTTCCAAGATCTGTTTTTATTAATATTACTCTTGTTGTTTAATCTTTTGTTGAATTTGTATAGCTATTGTCTGGCACCCTGCTAGCTGCACCTCCAACTCTCTCCAAAGTTGATTACTTTCAAGGGGTGATGGACTTTTTCATGTGAGGACAAAATTGCAGGTTGTTCCAATCTTTATAGCAACTTTCTTGCATAGACGAGATGCTAACTTTTTTGCTGAATACCTTACCGGAAAAGCAGAATACTAAATATCTTGACATAAAATACATCAGCTATAGACGGCACATCTCATTTGCAAGCCTTTTTTTGCAATGGAGCTGAGAAAATCTTTTGTGAGAAACTTTTGGAAAATCACGAGCACAAACCTGCTTAGGTCCCTTTTCGCACGAGAAGTGGAGTAATGTTTCCAATATGATTGGAAGGATGTGTAGCAGAGTCAATGCAATCCAACTCCGGTTAAACTTGTTACAAGACTTGAACTGTATTGTCTTGATTATCACTTATCTCTGCCTATTTCGTTTACTTGGAAGTGGGACTTTTCATCTTGCTCATCCAGACATTTTTTCCACTTCAAGATGTTTCGTCCGTGACTCGTCTGGCAATTGAATTAATAAGAATAATTTTCTTTTTCTTGGTCTTCGACCTTTTCAGTCCCTCTCTTACGGTTTTGAGCTCTTGACGGCTTTTTATTATCCGTGACCCTGTATACATTATAACATGTATTGTTTTTATAATGCCCTCGCATTTTACCACTGGGTGTAGAATGACTGACAACCCATAATTATTATTATTGGCTACAGCTGACATCCAGCCAGAAGCGAGTGGCTACTGCTGGTCATCAGAAAAATAGTCAGCTTGCAATGAAGCTCTTCAATAAAGCGGCTCGATGAGAATTGACTGGCTGTGTGTAGCTAGGTGGTTTGAACGCTGTCTGGCGTTCGACGGCGCTGCTAGAAGATGGAGGGGCGGTCAATGGGCACTCTGGGGTGCCAGGCTGGCTGGGTATGCTTCATACAGATGTAATGCTGGCCGGTGTGAATGATACTGATTCGGTCCTTAAACCTTCGGCCACGGGGGTTTTGGCCTCATGCATTAAGGCTCCCAAGTAAGTACGATTTCTTGCCATGCTTCTGTTGAATAGATAATTGAAGATGGCAGGGCATATGTCATTAATTCTCCACTCAATGGCCGGTCTCACAGGAGACCCATTAACGTATTGTGCGTACTTAGCTTAGGGGTAAGTTGCTCGCTCTTCCAAATACCCACGTCAAGCTCTGCAGTGGGAGATCCTATATTGCCCACTGCAAGAGGTAGTGACAGCCGTTTAGGCTCATCAGCCGCTATATAAATAAGGCTGCTAAATCAGCTTACCTTTACCTCGTACGACACATGCTATTTGAACAGAGCATGTGCTTTAAACAGTATTCTGCTGGGTTATTTCTTTGGGCAGGCAGATATTCTCCCAGCCGAAGTATATGGGTTTAAGGCTGAGGCGTTCGAAATCAAAATGTTAGGGCCTAAAAGTGAAACATCCGCGGTCAGATTCAAGGGCCAAAATGTTCCGAGCGAACGAGTCCACAGTCGTCATGTCCGATGACAAAACGCCCTAGGACGAAACACTTGCAGATGCGTGCAATATCGAAGTTTCCAAGACCGAATCATCCCGAGCCGATACGTCCGGAGCTAAAATGTCCGTGGCCGAAACTTCAGGATACGTGTTGGGTCTGTTGTACCCCGACAGGGGCCTACTCCGGCGGAAGCCACTGAGGCGAGAACAGCTGACCCACTTGCAGCAGCTGCCACTCAGTCAGCGTGCTGGCCGTGTGGCCCAGTTCCGAGTATTCTTAATAAACGGCATCTGCCTGAGCTCTCTTGATCTGTACGCGACTGCCCGCACAAACTTAACCATACTGTAGTTCGTATGTACGTTTGTATGTATGTATTGTATGCCGGCTCCTGACTTGTGACCGTAAGGTCAAGGGAGCGTGTAGTTCGCATGTATGTATCGTATGCAGGCTCCTCTGATAAGCTACTGGTGAGCTGTTAGAAGCACCACCGAGAGGGGCCGGTGCACAGCTGGGGTCCGCCTGTGATGTGGTATGGACAGAGGCCAGTAACCAGCTGGTGGCCAGATGGTGGATTCACCATCAGGGTCGGCCAGTGCACTGCTGTGATCCGCCTTTGATGTGGCATGGACCAGCTGGTGGCCAGATGGTGGATTCACCATCAGGGTTGGCCGGTGCACAGTTGTGGTCGATGAGTCATCGGAGTCGACCAGGGGAGGGCAGTCGTGTGAGAGCAGGGGCTGAGGGAAGCCGTGCGCTCTGGGGCTCCGTGTGCTGGGAATAAACTGTCGGTGTTAGGCATCGGCTGGCTCTCTACTGTGCAACCAAACTACAAGCTATTTCTCGGCGGGAGCGACTGTGTGGTCCGTATAACGATGAGTCTGAAAGTACAACTAATGGAAGGAAAAATTTTGCAATTCGACGGCAGCGGAGACTTCGCTGAATGGCTAAATCGGTTCGAAAGATTGGCCAAGATGCAAGGGGTTGATGAATTGCAAAATTTCCTGCCGCTATTCCTTACACGTGTGGCATACGCCGTATACGATGGCGTCCCCGAGGCGGCTAAGGAAGACTACGCCACGGTAAGAAAAGCGCTGCTGGCAGCATTCTCGCCGAATCGCTTCGATGCCTACGAGGAATTCGCCTCGCGTCGCCTTGCTGAAGGTGAAAATGTGGATGGCTTTTGGGCGGACTTGAATCTGTTGGCTAGGCTGGTGGCCGGTGATTTTGTCAAATGCGCCTTTGTTGCTGGGCTGCCGGAGGCCGCAAAGTGGCACCTCCAAGCCTCATGCAACCTCGCGGAAATGCCTGCGGATGTTCTTGTCGAGAAGGCTCGGGTCATAGTGAAGGCAAGCGTCAGCATTCCGAAGGCGGCAGAAAGTTGCTTCACATCCGGTTCTCGTTCGGGATGGCCTCCCCAGGCACCGAATAACAGAGATGTTGTGTGTTTCCTATGCAAGGCGATCGGGCACTTACGCCGTGATTGTCCTTCTAAAGCGGCGCGCCGTGGTCGCGGGAGGCACTGTTACGTCTGTGGGAGCATTCAACATCTCGCTGCTAACTGCTCGGATCGGGCGGTCGTACCAAACTGGCGAAAAAACGAGTAGGGGAGAGCACGCATTACTGCGCCGGTGCTTTCCCCTCCGTTATGGCGCGCCTTCCTTCGGTACGTGTCCTCATCGAAAACTCCGAGGCGTCTGCGCTCGTGGATACTGGGTGCTCGAGGTCCATCATTTCGGCGACGCTTGCGGACCCTGCGAGGGTGAGGCGAGCGTGCGAGGAAGTCGTAATGATGAATGGAGCCACGGCTGTCTGCAAGTCCACGTGCGTCGCTACGGTAGCCCTCTGCGGACGAACCATAGTGCTGGACTGCCTTGTGTCAGATGTTCTTCCTGGTTTCGGGTTACTACTCGGTATGGATGCCATTGAACTCCTAGGCGGCGTGATTATCGGTCCTTCCGCTGGTCATGTTGAGTTCATGTGCCAAAGGAGAGTTCCAGAGCCAGCACACCGTTCCGAGGCAGCAGTAGTGGCGTCTCCTAGTGTCAAACGTGCTGTAGCATCGTCGGCCGCTGACGTACTGATTGAGGACAAGGACTTTAAGGCAGTTTTCCATCGGGGGTGCTGGTCAGTCAAGTGGGAGTGGACGAATCGTTGTGTCGTCCCCCAATTGACGAACCATGTCGCTTCATATCATGTGGGAGAGGAAATTCGTGCCGACTACGAAAAGGAGGTGGAAGAGTGGATCAAGGAAGGCTGGTTGCAGCCGTTCGCTGGTCATTGTGGTGGCCTGATCCCTCTAATGGCCGTCGTACAGGCAAGTAAAGGCAAAGTGAGGCCCGTGATGGACTACCGAGAACTTAATCAGTTTATATCGAGTCACACGGCTGGTGGCGATGTGTGTAGCACCAAGCTCAGAGCGTGGCGACGGCTTGGCGAGAGCGTGAGCATAATTGACCTGCGAAAAGCATACTTGCAGGTGCATGTTGATCCCGCTCTCTGGCAATATAGGTCGTGGAGTACAAAGGCCGTCGGTACTGCCTCACACGACTAGGTTTCGGACTTAATGTCGCCCCGAAAATAATAACCGCGATTCTGACAAAGGTCTTGTCCATGGATGAGCGAGTTCGTGCTGGTACCGATTCGTTTGTCGACGATATTGTTGTCAATAACAGCGTTGTCTCGAATGGTGATGTAATCGACTTACTACGAACATTTGGTTTGGAGGCTAAGCCGCCAGAAAGCCTCGCTGCTGGAAGGGTCCTTGGCCTTCGCGTATGCAGGCCAAAGGAAGGTGAGGAGCTTCGTTGGCGCCGCGATAACGTGGTGAGCGCATTGCCTAACGCCCCATCGCGACGCCAGCTGTTTTCGTGGTGCGGGCAGCTGATCGGGCATTTCCCAATCGCAGGCTGGCTTCGCCCGGCCTGCAGTTACCTAAAGCGAGCTGCTGGCGATGTCGGTTGGGACTCAGTCGTTGGTGAAAATGTCATAGCCATGGCGGGTGAGTTGATGCAGCGATTGCATGCCGACGATCCAGTTTCAGGCATTTGGAATGTGCCGAATCTGGATAGTGGCATCCTCTGGTGTGATGCCAGCAGCCTTGCTATCGGCACATGCCTGGATATAGGAGGAAGAATCGTCGAGGATGCCTCCTGGCTGCGAAAAGCTGATGACGTAGCCCACATCAATCTTGCGGAGCTGGAGGCTATCATCAAGGGCCTCAATCTGGCCATTGCTTGGTCATTACGGCAGGTGGAGATTCGGACAGATTCAGCAACTGTTCACGGATGGCTACAGTCACTGCTGGTTGGAGATAAGCCTGTACGAGCCCACGGCATGGGAGAGGTGCTTATCAAACGCAGGCTAGCACTGATAGCCGACACGGTGTCAGAGTGTGGACTGAAGGCTTCCGTAGTCCTAGTGCGATCATCCAACAATAAAGCCGACCAGCTGACCCGCGTCTCTCAGAAATGGACGAGGGCGAATGTAAGCTGTCTCGCTGTTCCAGAGCAGGCGTCTTCGCCGGCGGTCGGCGTCGACCTAAAGAGCTTCCACAGCCTTCACCACTTTGGAGTTGACAGGACACTGTACCTTGCCAGAATGTGCCACCCGAAAGCTACTATCCGGCGGAAGGACGTCGAAGCCGTCGTGAAGGCTTGCCCTCGTTGCAAGTCGATCGATCCTGCACCAGTCACATGGAGTGCAGGCGTGCTGGATGTAAGCGAGAATTGGCAGCGCCTGGCCTGCGACGTAACGCATTTCAAGGGCCAAAAATATCTGACCGTGGTAGATTGTGGACCAAGCCGTTTCGCTATTTGGAGGCGAATACCCGACGAGGGAGAAAACACATTGGTGCAAAATCTGGGAGAAATTTTTAGGGAGCGTGGCCCTCCGCAGCAGCTGCTCATGGACAACGGTGCGAGCTTTCGCTCAACAGCTCTTCGCAGTCTTTGCGACCGCTGGGGCGTGGAGCCCATATACCGTTGCGCCTATAAACCCTCCGGCAACGGCATCGTTGAGCGAAACCACAGGACCATCAAGGGAATGGCGGCTCGCACGGGCAAGAACGTCCTGATGATGGTGTATTGGTACAACATCTCGCCAACAGCCGGGTTGCACGAGGAATCAGTGCCCTGCAGAAGGCTGTTCTCCTATGAGTGGAAAAGCCCCCTCTTCAGAGCACAGACAGATCAGGACCCGAGGACTACTCAATATGCTGTCGGCCAGCGAGTCTTTGTGAAGCCTGCCGGCGCTCGTTGTACGACCGAGTGGCCCGAGGGCACTGTAACAAGTGAGGGGCAGGGCGTGGGAATCGAGATCGACGGTGTTCGTCGCCACGTGTCCGACTTGCGCCTCGTACCAGGGCAGCAAGAGGCGCCCCCTGCACCAGAAGGGGACAGAGCTGAACCAGTACAGCGGCCCAGGCGCGCTGTGACACTTCCCCGCCGGTACGACGATTATGTCCTGACCGGATAGACTTGCTCATTGCTGCTCTGTACCTTGCAGCTACATGTGTTGGTGCTGCAAACTTGTGACCTTAAGGTCAAGGGTGCGTGTAGTTCGTATGTACGTTCGTATTTATGTATTGTATGCCGGCTCCTGACTTGTGACCGTAAGGTCAAGGGAGCGTGTAGTTCACATGTATGTATCGTATGCAGGCTCCTCTGATAAGCTAGTGGTGAGCTGTTAGAAGCACCACCGAGAGGGGCCGGTGCACAGCTGGGGTCCGCCTGTGATGTGGTATGGACAGAGGCCAGTAACCAGCTGGTGGCCAGATGGTGGATTCACCATCAGGGTCGGCCAGTGCACTGCTGTGATCCGCCTTTGATGTGGCATGGACCAGATGGTGGATTCACCATCAGGGTTGGCCGGTGCACAGTTGTGGTCGATGAGTCATCGGAGTCGACCAGGGGAGGGCAGTCGTGTGAGAGCAGGGGCTGAGGGAAGCCGTGCGCTCTGGGGCTCCGTGTGCTGGGAATAAACTGTCGGTGTTAGGCATCGGCTGGCTCTCTACTGTGCAACCAAACTACACATACGAAACTTTCGAATCCGTGGTTGACGACGCTCTCTATGAACGTATTATTAGCATTATTATGAGCATATCAAAACTCGAAAGATAGGGTGGTGCTAGGGGTACGACAAGTCGTCCCACCAGCCGGACTTTTCCACATCGATCGCGTACCCTAGCATTAATCGCTTCTCCCAGCATTAATCGCGTCCCCCAGCATCGATCGCATCCCTCAGTGTTGCAGGGTGATGTCAACCGACGATGACTGTCAAGCTGCCCACAAAATGCTGCAAAGAAGTTATACAACAATGCATCACGACTATACGCTCAAACATAAATCAAATCACAACGTAAAAAAAATGCACACAATTCTTAGCTATGGTTGATCTTTTTTTCGACTAACCATCCTGATCAGCTATGATTCTCTTTTTCTATTGTTTCGCGACATTCAGTCAATTGAGAACGGTTTGCATACCAAAAACTGCTAAAGCTTGCGTGCTTTACAGATCTTCAGGCAACCCTAGTCACACTGGTCGTTCAGTTCATCATCAGGTCAAGAGCCTTCTGGTTGGTGCGACTCGGGCAGACGGGCACGGGTCGATTCTGTCTGTAGTATAGTACCGCCTCATTGTTTCGGAACGGTGGACGTGGACGGATCGCGAGACATTCTCCAGCTAGCACACATCACAGGACGCCTAATCCTAAGTAAAATCTAAAAAATACGACCGAGTCCATTACACCACTTGCGAGCTTTAATGCAATTTCGTGTGCCAGAGAAGGTGGGAGACCTACTTTGCCTGACCATTTGCCAGCTCTCCTGCCGAAACCATTGCACTACTGGACCACTGTATGCCTAGATTTGGCCGACCAAGGACAAGCAGCCAGCCACTGCTAGGAATTTTTGTGCTGAAACTTGTGATGCTAAGTAATCTCGTTGCTCGAAAATTACTATCCAGCGAGCTGTCTTTCCTATCAAAACAGAAGCCATGTAATCTACGTGCTATTTTAGGGCATCAATTACTGGCTACAAGTGAAACTGGGTGGCTCTTGGTTCAGCACTATCGGCCAACTTAAGCGTTTTAAGGCAACTCTGGAGCAATTACAACGTGCCGAGCTCATCAGGGGGCATAACTATATGGCATGCATTATTCATGCCACCACAGGTTGACCAACTATAAACGTAGACTGGTTACTGATTATTCACAGGTGATCCTCACGCTAACGACTATGAGGCCAACTGATTTCGTACACTCGACAGCAGATCGTTAACAAGACACAGTACTTATAATCCAATAATTGCAGCTGCTTGAGTAATGCACTGATTAAGTGTCAAACAGTTTGGTGCAGGTTTTTATTTATTGATACACGAATCGACAAGTAAAAAGTCAGCATCAATACCTATCACCGTCAAAAACACCTTCGATGGAAACATGCCTTCAAGCAAGTGCTAATGAAGTGCAAGTGATTAGAAAAAAAACTGATGTCACCATGGCCACAGTCGAGAAATGGGAAATAGACAGGACCCAAATCAGAGATTTGCAAATAAGAATAAATCTGAACACTCTCAGCGTTTACAATTCAGTTGCGTTATAGTGAACAGCAAGACCTGCTTTCCTTGACACGGTTGTTTACCAGAGATTCATTCACCAACAACAATAACGAGGTAACCTAGCTAAGGAAAGGTTTCAAGATTTACTATCACCAGTTGAAGCTCTTGCTGATCGCTGCAAGAGCTTCGAAAGCGTGTTGAGGTCAGTATCAGTAGATGGCATAGGCTCGCTCGTTTACTCTTGAGCATCCAATTTGGCGATACAATTTACAAGGTCGATACGTGTGGCAATGCCAAACACGACATGCTTTACCTCCATTCTGTCGTCGCCAGCAACTGAAATGAACACGGTTTTTACAGCATTGTAGTGGTCATAACCGTCCAGTCACTTACGTGCAAAAAGAGGAAAGAACGTGTTATCAGCTCAATAACAACCAGCAAGTCTCTGTTTTTGCATAGCACATATAGTTTTGCTTAGGTTTTGGATTTTATACCCGATCTCAATTTTTTGCATGTCACAGTTAATGTCTGCAATAACGCTTACGAATACTTGCGAGCATAAGGGCTCCCAGTAGCGGCCGTCCAAGCCATTATACTCTTGGGCCTGCTAACGACCAGGAAGTAGTGTCTTCCAAGCCAGCTCCGAAGGTCGGTGGGCAGACTCTGAGGCATCTGCTAGGATGCCGTATATGCTGGGGCAAAAAAGGCAAGCACAAAGCAGGCTAATCGCAAGACATTTTTCCCATCGTTTTGGGCAGCTGTCTGGCATTGCTAAAATGTGAAACCAAATTGCTAAAAAGTGGAACTATAAGGGTCTGATGGACCAAGTATGCATAAGGGTAAATGTCTAGAAAACAACATTTTTTAAACAATCAAATATTTGCTTAGATTAACTTTCAAAATACATGATAGAAATGGAATCAGAAGTTTTGACAATTGCCACACAAAAGGGAAAAATAACTGCATAAACCATGTATAACCCAAAAGTAAATTAGAAGCAAAATATTTACAAATACAATTGTTTTACCGATCCCTGCCTCACATGCGTGAATTGTGTCCTAATTTTTTAAATCGTGGTACATCAAGATGTAGTTTTTCCGTTTGTTGTGGGCCATACTTATGATCTTTAAACAGATTTATTTGAAGTGCAGATTCGAGCCTTGTAAAGCCCGTAACTTGGCTAACTCTTCACGGATAAACGTCATATTTCAAATGTGAGTACATACATGTCATCAAACGTCCGGGAGATTCATTTTCTGTAATATTGAGAATTTATAACAATACTTATCCAACGGCAATCAGAATAAACTACTACAGTTATGTACAAGCAGCACTGAACTCATATTTCAAATTTCTTGTTTATCCGTGAAGTCTTCGCCGGGAGATGAAATTTACCCATTACCAAATTACCCAACGAATCTGTTTACAAGTCCCAAGCATGGACTTCAACAAGTAACCAACACGTACCTCAAAGTACCAAGGCTCAAGAATTTAGGGCACAAATCCCATATTAATCAAATCAGTAATTTGTTCTTTGCAAATATGCTGCTTCCGATTTACATAGTTTACATAACCATTATTTCTTTTGTGTAGAAATTGTCCAGCTTTCGATTCCAAGTATAAAATAATTATCGTTTGAAAGGTATCCGTAATAAATATTCGACTGTTGCACAAATGTTTTAGTATTTCCTAGGCATTTATAGTTTCAAGTCCTCAAAAAATCTGCAACGTACAAGGGACCTGACACGAGCTACATTTTTAAAACACAAAAAAGTAACTTGAAAGTTGTTTGCTGTTCAATGAGAAGCCAAAGACTACTCAGAAAACGATTCCAGCCTGGTCTTAGTCTTTGCCCCCAACTTAGTCAACTAGCTTCATTCAAAAGGGGCTGCACAAGCCTCTGTGATTGCCTCGGTCGGCACAAAAAGAAGCAAAATTTAGTAGTACAGTTATGCAGGGAAAAGTGCACGGACAAGGCATTCTGACGAAAAGTGATCGAAAGTCGTTCCTGATAGTATCGATATAAAGAAGCTTCAGTGCCATGAAATTGGACCTTTCTAATAAAACTCGAGACTGAGTTGCTTTACATAATGACGCCTAGATTTCGGACACATTCCGAAGGTAATTAAAGCAGTCACTCGCAGTTACAGTCAGAGGCCTCGGCCATCAAGCTTAGAGGCTCTATAAGCAAAAATATTTAGCTATTGATTAGCTTAAAAAACTAATGGCGTTCAGAAAATATGTACCCAAAATTGAAGCAGGCTTTGCAGAGTTGAAATCTTTGGGATCCAAAGAGATACAAAATCATCGGTAAAGAAATGGCATTAAATGCAATCGATCGCATGGTCTTGGGGGGGGGGAGTAGCATAAATCTGACAGTAGTAGTAGAGCCGTAGGCCACTGCAGCTGGCTATGAATATGGCTGCAAGGCTAGTTTTCAAGTCCCAGAGGTTTGAACACGTGTCTCCTTTGCTAAAAGAGCTAGGATAGCTGCCGGTTAATCCACGGATACAGAGCAAAGTTCTTATGCTGACCCACAAGGCCCGCCACGGCTTGGCTCCTCCGTACCTAGCTGAACTGCTGCACCAGTTCCAGCCACTTCATACCCTCAGGTCCTGTATTGACAATACATTTAACTGTTTCATTCCTCCGCTTAAAGACCGTTGGCGACAGAAGTTTTCGCTCTTTAAGTCCTAGACTGTGGAACTCGCTTCCACAATTCTTGTGCAATGACAGCTACTCTCCTGCTGTCAACTATGGCACATCTTTTTCAGTGGTCCTGAACTGCTAGTTCTATGCTACTCACTACATCAACTGCTCTCCTGACTCGGCTGTGCTTCCCACTTTTTCTTTGTTGCGTGAGGTGAAATCTGTTGGTTACCGAATGTGTACCCAAAGCCGCTTAGGCTGTGAGTTCGCTATACAAAGCTCTTTTGCCTCATCCACTTAGTCAGTATAGCTTTGTGAAGTTACAGGCGGGAGATACATTACCTTACATAAGGAAAGCCAACTGTAACTTGGTGGCAACCCAAGTCTGAGAGAACAATGTGTGACCTTGCACGCCGTGGATAATAGATTAGCAGTAACGATCTCAACTGCATGACAAAAAGCAGCAAACAATATACACACCACGAGCAACACTGCTACGATTAAGGGCTATCTCTCACAAAAGCGACCATATCACACTCATATGAGCGCTCTGTAGCTATTCGCGATTACGAACACTCGTAGCAACCGTTAACGTTAACAATTATACATTTAACATTACATTAAATGAACAAATTGTATGCCTGAACATGTATGCCTGCACAACCCACCCAGATTTTTGAACGAGCAAACCTTGCTCATTGTTCTTTTGCACTTAGGAGAAGTATGCATAGAATTGCACCAGAATGCACTTTATGAAGCGCTCCTTGTATTTTAACAACCACATATGGGTTTGACGTTCTGAAAGCAATTGAAAATACGCTGGTGCCGTCAAAAGTGTACGGGACTTCTGGAAATGGGCAAATACTGATGATCCAAACCTTTCCAGGTGGACTGGCACTGAAGCAGAACACCACACTAATCCCAGTACCAATTCATGCTAAATAAAGTAGTCACATTTAGAAGCAGAAGTAGCAAATTCCACAGAAAATACCTTCTTAAAGTAAAAAAATACGTTAAGAATTACCACAATTTAATTGTAAGGAACCTCGTTAAAATAGCAAGTGCATCGAATGTTTTGGCATGTGCAGTGACATCAGCTAGAAAGCTAGCTCAGATTGTTTTATTTAACACCAAATTTAGAAATGGTCGAGTAAACGTGAGCTTACGTCTGCCTAGAGGTGCATATATAGACAGCCACACGCACACACGAACACTAACGCACACTCATACAGTCACATTCGAGCAAACCTTTATACTTTTTTATCTGCACACGAACTCACGCATGCAAGCATACACATCCGTGAAGTTACAACAACATACCATGAGCACTGTCCAAATAAATATTACCTCAAAGCACGTTAAAAACAGCAGCTGGCAACTGGCCAATACTGTGTGAATTATCCTATTACGTAAAACATGACTTAGAGAGAGCTGTATGAACGGATGCAATGTCCGTTTAAGTCAGCATCTCCCACATGGTCATAACTATTCAGGGGAGGCAATTATCAGGCAGGGGAGGGTTAAAAAATCTGCATTATGTATGTAGCAGCAATTGAGATGCGTGTCACTAGTGCAGTAGCTATGTGGCTGAGCAAGAGTGCTGAGTCAACGGCCTTGCTCCCGGATGGGGCCAGATGAATAGGTGAAAACAGCCCATTAAGAGGTAGGTTCTGCCCCAAAAAACGGCACCATCCTTTGCTCGTGTAAGCCTCTAAGGATTTCTGTTTCACATAGGCATTAAATATTATTAATAATAACTATGTAATTCATTTGTATGGTGGCTTAAGAAAACCGAATCTCTATCAAGACGTTTCATATATGCACAGGACTCGAGACCAAGAACTCTCGGTCATAGAAAGCAAGCACCTAAACCCTGGCTAGGTCATACCTGGCGGCATAATGATACTAATAACTACAAATTTGTGTAGCACCAAGAGGTCTAAATCTCTATCTAGGCTTTTTAAATATGCTGCAGAGGAAGCATATCAATTGTTTAGCGATAACATTCACAGGATCGGTAAGCATAAACACACTAAGGACAATTCGAGCGACCCTAAAAATGGTGTGAGAAACTGGTGTTTTTAATTTCTATTTGAAATTTATGAAGGAGCGTAGATGTCGTGACGACAGTAGGGAATGAGTTCAGGGCTTTTGAAGCACACGAACTAAAGACACTGTCTCCAAATAATTTAAGATTTGTCAGAGGCACGACAAAACAATTTGAATAAATAGAGCAGGTGGTATGATGCCTAGCCTGACTAGGCAGTAGTTCGGATTGGTAAGCCAGAGCAAGAGAATGAGGGGGAATAACACTGAGTGACACAACTTTAAAGTAAATGGGCAGGTCTGCGGGCAGGCAATAAAGCAGGTCTGTGATAACGAGCGTTATAAGGCAATAGCAACAAGCTGTGAGGCTGGGTGCCACAAATGCATTGACCAACTTGGATGTGGTTTCACTGTCAAAGGAAGTTCGAATGTTTACAATGTCCTGCATTATTCAGAGCACCTTTTCTATTACCCTAGACTCAGTCGCATAAGCAGCACATCACCAGCAATTAAACACATGACTAAAAGCGATGCACAATAGATTACCTTGTCTCTGGGTCTGGGTAACCAGAACGTAATGATCTGAGTCCAGCAGCCGTGAAATTCTCCCAAGAGGTGTATCAGGCAAAACCTGTTCGAAAGACATTTGCAATATGCAACAAAGGCTCAACCCTTCGACACAACTTTCAGTCCAAAATCCACTCGATGAACAAAACAGCATTCACAAAACGTCATCACGACGATAGCACACTCGAGTTGGTGCACGCAAGTTAGCTCAATTTGGCTGCTCCAAGAAGAAACTTGCTTCGTTGGACCTGCTGTAGCACTCAGCAGCAGCGATAGAGCTACCTTGTGGCACTAACTATCCCATCGCTGCTGCTGCTGCTGCTCGAGGACACCACTGGAGACGGCCAGTGGCCTCGTTGTTGGCCATAGAGCTGGCAGAATTCAGGCAGGCCAGGGCAAGATTATTTGGTATGTTTAGGCGATTGTTGATCGCTAGATGGATGTTAAGAGATGTTAACAAAAATTAATGCGTGGTATGACTATAGCAAAACTTTGCTCGGTATGTAGAAGCTCTGTTAGGCCGATGCAATCTCTGTGGACCAGACTCGGTGGACGTAACTCCAGCTGTTTCTTCCTTTTTATGCTAGTCTTTGAAGCTGTAAGCACAGGAAAAAGTTTGGAACTTCTGGCTGTCCCCTCCCAAAATTGAACCGTGTGCCAGGCCAGCAAAAGCTGTAGTGACCCACTCAAAGACAGATTTGGCCTAGCATGGGCTTGGAGGGGGGGTAAGATCGCTCACATTCGCCTGAAAGCAACAGGCAACAGAGCCTGCTACATCGACTTTTGTATTCGACTCTACAGCTTAAAATGAGGTCGCCAAATATGTGACACGGCTTCTGCCGTGGTTAGCCAAAAGATCTATGTAGAGTCAAATTGTACTCCATGCCATTTCCATTACGTGAAAACATATTTGTACACGGTAAATGCGAGACTCCGAGCTGTCTGCTATGCTTTGTTCGTTCATTGCCAAGAACACTTGGATGAACGATTTTCTGGAAAAGTCCCATTTGATATCCAAATATTTGGACGTCCGTGCTTTCTTATAGCCACTATTTGGTGGGACTGCTAGCTTTCCTTTAAAGTTCAAATGAAAGGGGACGTAATTAAAGGTCTGCCCTCAGCACCTCAGATCTAATGGAAAAAATGCAAAATGAACACGTGCTTGATTCTCGACTTTGATGTAAGCAAATTTACCAACCAACCCTTGAAATGCACTCCTGCCACACGATTATTCTGAAAACAGAACATGTATGCCTGCACAAGCCACCCAGATTTTTGAACGAACAAACCTTGATCATTGTTCTTTTGCACTTAGGAGGAGTATGCATAGAATTGCACCAGAATGCACTTTATGAAGCATTCCTTGTATGTTAAGAACCATACATTGATTTGACCTTATTAAAGCAATGGAAAACATGCTGGTGCGTTCAAAAGTGTATGGGACTGCTGGAAATGGAGCAAATACTGATGATCAAGACCTTTAAAGGTGGACTGGCACAGATACAGAACACCACACTAATCCCAGTACCAATTCATGCTATATAAAGTAGTCACATTTAGAAGCAGAAGTAGAAAATTCCACAGCAAATACCCTCTTAAAGTAAAAGATATACGTTAAGAATTACCACAATTTAATTGTAAGGACCCTCATTAAAATAGCAAGTGCATCGAATGTTTTTGCCTGTGCAGTGACATTAGCTAGAAAGCAAGCTCAGATTGTTTCCTCTAACACCAAATTTAGAAATGGCTGAGTAGTGAACAAGCAATGCAAGATAGGCAAAGCAAGGGAGATTTCTGCCTTCACGAAAGGTGCCAAGCTAAAAAAGGCAAGCATTTCTAAGGAGCTCAAGATTTCCAAGCAGTTTGAGTGCAACAATAGTAAGAAGCAATTGCAAATTGATGCAGTGGCATTGAAGGAGTGGTATAGTCGCCTTAAGCTGACAAACGATTGTTATGACAAAGTCATAAAAAACAAAAAAGAACAGACTGGTACCTAGGAAAAGTGTTTCCAGGAAATTAAATTACAGCAGCGCTTAATTGGAGATTTCTATGGAGGAAAAACCAGCATGGTATACTCTAAAGACTGACCATCATAAAACTTAATTTATACAAAGCAAAAATTAAGTTGCCTGCAACAGGCCAGTGACCACGCCCCGACCTTGGCTAACAGTGAACAAGTTTTGCGGACCGATGACTAGAAGTTCACCATTTTCAAAAAAGGTAAGAGAACTATTGAAAGTCTAGGCATTACTAAAGCATACCACGACGACTGCTGCCAGAAAAAGGTAACGTTTGGCTGAGCTAGAGGGCATGGGGCTGTGTGAGGGATCGTGTATACAATGTAAGTACAATTCGTTTGTACAGCACCCTAAGAAAACTAAATCTCAATTCAGGCGTTTCAGATATGTCATCGTACTCGAGCCTACGACCTCGGTCAGTCCCTTGTCCGGACGAGCACCTTACGTGGATGGCATTGGGGCTGTGTGAGGGAACGTGGATGGCATAGGGGCTGTGTGAAAAAATATGGATGGCATTAGGGCTGTGTGAGGGAACTCGACTCTTGAAGCTGCGATTGAGATGAGGCCCTACGAGAGATAAGATTGCCTAAGCAGCCGAAAGCTCGTTTGGGGGTAGACAATAGCCATCGGTGGATGACTCGGCAGCACCTCAGAAACCCATGCACTGACAGCAGATGTGGGAACATCCATCTACCACAAACTGCCTCCAGCTGTCAGGTAGGTTTGGAACAAACAATGGCTGGACAGTGCAAAAATAATGCATGCATGGAATGTAAGCTCTGCTGGAAGAGTACAGAGAGGAGGGAGAGGGCTAGATCCATCGATGCCGGCAGCTGTCTTGAGTGTGTAGACTGGGCTTGGCCGGCTAGGTTTCTGCTAATCGGGTGCTGGGTGTTGAGGTCAGGAGACTTGTTGCTCGGTGTCGCTACTCAGCCTGACGACAGGTCATATTGAGGGCTGTCACATACTGGTGCGTTTCAGCTAGCACAAGATCTCTATCACCTAGAAACAACTATGAACTTGCATAAATATTAAGGACATTGTAAACAAATGTCGGTATTCCAATTGCGATGGCCCTGTAAAGGCTAAATTTTACATAACACTCAGAGAAAGATCCTAAGAGCAACAAACTGGTTAGAAGAGCACTTTTCGACAATATCCGTATTACTCACTAGTACCCTACACTGACTGCATTGCCAATGCCAAGCAGACTGATCTGAACTCCATCGATAATCTTTGGGGATACTTTAGAGCTAAGTGTAAAATCGTCAGCCATTCCTGTCACCTCAGAAGATTTCTTATTTGAGGCACCATGTCACTGTTTGCGAGAAATGGCTCCGGAGGCGTTATGCTTGTGATAATCATGCCATCCATATCAATCGGTATATAAGAGGTGAAGTGAATAGAAAATCCTGGTGGAGGACTTCCTGTAAAGTAATTTATTAAATGAATGCTAATGTGCAACATGTTTAACTATATGCTCAACATGTTCACCTACCACCATGACTGTATGCAAATGCAAAGTAATACTCCCTGAGAACAGTACAGGATGATTACCAGAGAAAGCAGCAAACTTTCCGGCAAGTTTGGCCAAACGGCATTAGTAAGAATATCTAGACATGAGGAGACTTTGCCAGTGTCCCGAAGTTTCACTCCAGAAGCTGTGGCTGAGTCTCGGTTCCATTCAAGAGAAAATGTTTTGCAACAACCTGTATTGCCAACATGGATCCTAGTGCTGCCGTGGAATCAGCAACAGTTGGGGCGTTGCTATGGCATACATGCTTAAAGGTCAGCAAATACATTCACGACCAATTCTTATGACATTTTATCGATCCATAGGATAGCAAAGGGGTCAGAAGGAAGCCTGCTTGGCCAAGAGAGCTGCAACCCACTACTTACGTAGTATCTGCTACTCCCGAAGAAACCTTGAAACAACAAGAAAACTAACAGCTAACTCCAGGCATACCAGGTGGTTTCATGTCTTCGGCTGACTAGATTACATAAATGTACAAAGACAGCTAAGCCGCGACGGCACGAACATGTGGCATGCTGGGGCCATCAACCTCATCACGAGGCTTTATCAAGTAGGTCAACAGTCGAGGAAAGAAACCCCACCTATAACTCCACAGCTTGCTGAGCATTCAGAATCGGTCTGCTCCCACGCTAGCTTAGCATCAGGCTATAGCAAGCTTTCCCACCTAGCAGTCGCTAGGCGCTTCAAAAATACATGTGTGCCAGCTCTGACAATATCCACACCCACTCGTGAAAATTTACAAGTGATAGCCTAGCGCTCTCTAAATGACCCAGAGGCAGGATTCTCAAGTCGTTAGTCTTTAGCCATTACTGCGTTAGTGGGTAGCACACTACAACTATGGCATTGAGGCAAACAGGAGAATCGCGTAAGGCCCATACCGCCGCCAATGCCATGCTGCAATCATTCTCCACACAGAATGTGGCTTTTCGCAAACACTTAGCACTTATGCAACGTCACTTGTATTCGTATTGTTAAACTCACAGCATTAGTGAAAATAGTAGAAGTACAAAATGGAATGCAAAATGTAACATCGATATTTGACCGAGGTATCAGACAGAGTCGCTCTCGGCATTATTAATGACACGAATGATCCCAGAACAACAAGTTGCACCATGCTACAAGGAATATGGCTCATCGGAGCAACCGCAGTTGGCATTCGCTGGCAGGCAGACGCACAAGAGCCGACGTTACTTCAAAAGGGCCACAGCACGTGACTGAGCAGCCGATACCAAGAGCTCAAGGTGGAACCAGGCATGGCCACGGTCCTACCTCGAGCATTCCAACCTAAATCGTGCCGACACCAGCAGCCGCACTGCACGAGCTAAGACGGACGTAGCCTGGAATCAGTGGTTACCTGCTTGAACTGTTTATAAATAGCCTTGCTTATGCTATCGGACGTCTTCACATTGCCCTTGGTCATCTGTGCCATGATGTTGCCGACTGTAGCCATGCCAAGGATCGTGCTGAAAGTATTAAATATGGAAATAAACTAGCGATAGTACAGTATGCACATAGCCCTGACTGAAATAACCTAGACCGGCTATCTACAAAGTTTGCGATTGCTGTTTTGGCCTAAGGGCTAAGGTGCTTGCCTGTAACTGCCGAGGTCAAGGTGCCCACCTTTACGACCTAAGTTCTGCGCTCGAACCCTGTGGCCTATGTGAAGCACCTTGATACAGTTTCATTTCTCGTTGAACATTGTAGGAATTAATTAATGTACGAATACCTTTATATTTTTTGTCTGTTGACTGCTGGCCGGCGGCAGCATCAGGGAGGCTGCAGCAAGGGTCACAGGTCACTCGGCAGGAGCAGCAGCAGCACTTACCCGTCTGCTTGCACGACAGGCACTTGGTCGAAGCTTTCAGCGCTGAGCAGCTCGAGCGTCTCACCGACCGTCACCGACGGCTGAACGGTCAGCGGAGTACGGAAGCGGAGGGAGCTGACTGGCAGCTGGTACCATCTACAAGCACATCCTGGTCTACCTGGCACGAGAGCACACACCCCCTTCGTCTAGGTGACAGCAGGCGGCTCAGCGCCGCCTCTCTCCCGACGCGAGCGCTGACGCGTTCGGTTGCACGAGACGCCGCAGCCAGCAGTCGCCTCGAGAGGCTCGATCGGCTTCTCGGACGGGCCGAGAGCCGGCGGACATGCTGAGCACAGGGTTCGCACGAACCTGCTCTGCGAAGACGGTACGGGGTCGTCGAGGAAGTTTCGGGCCAGCATCCAGTCGTCGCTCAGGTGCTTGGTCCTAGCAACAAACCAGGCTGCTTTGCGAAATCGCGGAATCGCTCTCCTTAGCGACTGGGGGCGAAAACGTCTGGCTTGCCGCTGACTTACATGTAGTTACGGATCGAGTCGGGAAGAAGCAGCACGACGCAGCGCTGACCGGCCTTCAGCTTGTAGTCCCTGCACGCCTGCAAGGCCGACCACATGACGGCACCGCAGCTGCCTCCTGGAAAAAGTACGTGCTCGGCTGCTCGGTCATCTTCGAGCGACGGCGATGCGAGTGAGTTTGCTTGGCGACGCAGGCACCACATCCAAAAGGAAGTGCACCACATCCAAAAGAAGTGCCTCGACCACCGACCGAGGACGCAAGCAAAGAGGGATGAGGCAGCATCGAGGACGCCGGTTGCAGGCGGCCGAGCTACCTGCAGCGATACTCAGTTGAACTAAAGCTTGCTGGCAAAATCGAAAAAAGAATCATGGTGGAAATAGATGATGGACACGCTACGAAGAATGAAAAAGGAGTAGAAACAGACCCTGGACTCCCTGAACAAGTGGGGGGGGGGGTTGCATGGCTCATGATCGCCGGCTTTGATCTTCCTGCGAGGTATTTCGACCTCCGGAACGGTCAAAGTCTGGCCCTGCCAGGACATGATCTTAACCGCCCGGCTATCAAAATTACACGGCCACGCGAACACGCAGGCTTCGTAAAAGCCACACACTTACGCGAACCCGCCCACCCACACACACACACCCACACACCCACCCCCACACTCACATCCACACCCAGGCCTACACCCACACACACATGTGCATGGATGCATTCAGAGAAAGGCGACAGCAACTCACCACACAAAAATCCTTCCTGACGCATTAAGCGTCTTGCCATCAGCAGCGATTCCTTGTCTCGGGTTTTGTACCACTTGTCAACCACCTAGGAAGAAGAACCAGGCAGGGTACGAACGGATAACACTGCTGCTTTTCTTTTAATCGGCCACTATTTTCCTTGCTATAGTCATATTCGAAATGTCTCGGCACAAGTTCCGTAGGGCGACTGTTACTGTTTGCCAAGCCAAAACAGAGCATTCATCTTACGAATCAGGATATCCAAATGTTAGCACACCCTCTAACCCTACATCCCAAAGGTGGAGCAAAAAGTTTCGGTCATGTTTTCAGTTAAACCGAAATCTAACGGCTTCAGCTTCTGCCGTGGAGTTACCGACAGCACTCGCGAAACAGTGTGCATTCTACGTCCGGCGAAAACGGAAATTGGCTAGAGCCATTTTTACAGCAATCAGCCCTAACTGATCTCTAACCCACAGCTGCTCTATGATCGATGCATAAATTCACGTGAGCACAGCACTACCAATACTCCTGCTGTACAGCTGTATGCTGCGCTTGATCAAGGTAAAACATCGTCTTTTCCAACGTTAAGCAAATAGCAAAAACAAACAGCCCCAAATAACAGGCAACGGTGCCGACAAAGGTTGAACTCGTCATCCTCAAAAATTTCAGCTGAGGCCAACGACTCTCATCGGAGCCGATGCCAAAGACACGATGAGCATAAAGTCCGGGCAGTCTGCAGAGCCTCGCCAGAGCGGCTTACCGAGACGTCGCAGACGGTCGGAACGAAGTCGTAACCAATCCCCTCCACTTCGCAAAATGGTCTATCAGCAGTCTCGTTCAAAGCAGGAGGTTGAGCAAGAATCGACCCGACGGGGTCGACACCGATCACCTGCAAATTGAGCGCCAACGCCTCAGTCAGAAGCCCTGCAAGCCCACTTGCCAACAGACTGCCGCCAAGACTTCGATCCAAGCAAGCGCACTAGCAGCAGCTGCTGCTCAAGTGTCGATAACTCGGATCGGCAAAAGGCACGGGCTTAGCCAAAAACCACTTGCCAGGGGATGTGAGAAGCCAAAAAGAGCAAACAAGCAGCAGTGGAAACGGTCGGCAACTAGTAGCAGCTGGGCAGCTCCAGAGGCTGCTTACTTCCTTCAGAGAATGAGAGGACTACACGGAACGGTGGGCTAAGTGCCAGGGGCCAATTTTGGCAGACGAACTCACAGGAAGCCCATCGACCGCTCACCAATCAAACGCCCCGACCAAGCAGGACAAGGACGGCCTGTCTTAAGCACTGTCGGTGAACAAGGAGCAAATACCCTCTTCAGCTGCGATAGTAGCTGCTATGATCGCCCATGTTTTAAGTGAAGGCTAGCACTACAGTAGCAGGCAGAGAAAGCCGGCTCTGTACAGGCACAGATAATGATTTCAAAATTGCTGTTTCCGATTTCTCTTATTGAACTTACTCAAGAGCATTGTCAACTCTTCGATCAATCATGCTGCAATATATTTTCTTTTCACGAGCTATATGAAGGGGAATGTGGACAAATTTAAATTTTGCCATTAAAAAAAATAGACTTGCATTAAAGGCATGCCAAGGCGGCTGAGCTCCAAAAGACAATACAAGATGCTAAGAATGATAGCGTTGCTTAGACGAATATCGGCGTTTTTCTAATAACACCTCGGCAGCCCAACGATTAATGCTTATACCTCATACGTATTGCTCAACTACGTACGGCGTATCACAAGCTTGGCCATCCCAAGATCTCATACATAATATCTCTAACACATGACTGAAAAAACTAGGAATGAATAAGAATTAGGCTCTTGAGTCTGTTGACTAATGAAATCGGAAGTAAATAGAATTTTAAATTCATAAGTAGTGTTTGCACAGACTCGTAAACATTGCTCTGTCAGAACGTGCACGTGCAAACCTAAAGTAAAACTTGGGCTACTGCTTCGAATAACTGTGAAATGGTGACAGCCTCAAAACCCAGCCGCTGCAGAAGACTGCAAGTCGTTTATCGCCCCACGCACTAGTGCCCTTCGATGTGGAAACCACTTATCCATAAGACCGATGACTTCCTTAACTCTGTCTAATCTAAGGTTTCAGTTATTTTTATAACAAAACGGCCTAACATTTAAAGGTTTTTCTACATGGACGTCGCCAACTGTTGGTTTACTTTTGTTTTGGGATTCGAAATTAGCTATGAGTTATTATAGAAGGCCCAAATGGTTTTTGCCTCTAGAATTGAAATTGTGGAGTCAATAAGAATTCCGAGGTGCCGCCTGACTTTCTAGACAGCATACACGTTACAGTTTTACACGGTTTCACGGAAGTTTTACATCAAACAAATTTGTGGAGTGGTGTGTCACACTAACTGTACCACTCATATCTTGCATAGCCTCTAACCACGTCTGGCCTGAGGTTGCATCCGAACACAAAATCGGATGCCTCAACCTTCAAAATTATCGAAGATGCGCCCAGCACAGTCGTTGGGGTCCATTCTTCGATAGGAAACCGTTGGCACATTCACTAAATCTTATTTTATGATTTCTAATGTTGCTGCCAAAAGCGTTTCTTCGAAAACCCCAACCGATCTCCAACCTGCTTGAGACCACCAAATCGTTCACTTTGCAGCAAACTAGGAGGGACGCATGCATAAACTGTAGTCTCGCGGTAAACATATCTTCCAAAACCTCTGTAAACATATGTTCCGGTAGCTCATGCATGCTCACGGTAGCATCATTTTTTATTCCACTACTTCGTATATCCAGGCGCATGTATACACATTCGCGGGCACTACACCTCTTATTCAGCAACTGCCAAGGTTTAAAATGCTTCTTGTGATGGATAAGGAATTAAGGTATTTTATGAAACTGTCTCCCCCCGAGTCTTTGCTTGTGTTGCATGGGCAAATACTCTTCCCAAAATAATATTAAAAATATTCATATGACCAGGCAATAACCCGAACTGGCTTGCTGCTTACAAAAGATATTTCCGACAAAGCAGCTGACATACGACTATGGAATGGCATTGAAGGTGACAGAGCCTCAGGATGAAGTGCAGTATTAATCTAAATAACAGTGGCTGGTTTGAGAATTCATAAACATGCCCAAATGCGGGCATTAAAAGTCATGTGCCGAATATGATTAGCAGCCTCGATTCTTAATTTTCAATGATGCACCAAAGAAGTATACTCGCGTTATATTTCTTTAGGTTCCGTCATTCCTTGTTAATTAGAAAACATGGTTGGAAACTCTTCCTTCATAAACGAGTATTTTATATATTTCATCACTTCGAACGATCTGCAGGCACTACAAGCCTAATGGTATGTTTTCAAATCTTGCCAGTCTATCTATGCTTTAAGACGGGAGACGACCTTAAATCGATCCCAGCATTTGTGACATCCCATCTCGATTTCTGTAACTCACGGCTTGCTGGTTTGCCAACCTGTGCAATCGGGGGCTTACAGTTGGTGGGTTACTCTGCAGCCATGCTTTTATGTCGTAGGTAACGCAGTTGCCACAGCACACCTCTTCTCGCTGACCAGCATTGGCTGCCAGTCAAGTAGCACACCGACGTCGAGGTTCCGTCACTCACGTTGAAGTCCCTTCATTCTTTGGCTCCAGCCTACCGAGCAGATCTACTCGCCCACCAGTCTAGGCGTCATAGCAACCGCTTTTCTGAATCAAATCCTCGTATGAACATCAAATCTTTTGGCGAACGTGCCTTCAGTTTATGTTCTCCCAATGCCTGAAACTCACTCCCGACTGACCTCACGACATCCTTGACTTGACCACATTTAAAAAGAAGCTAAAACGCATCTATTTATCACAGAATTGAGTTTGTCCACGTGATTCATCCTTTGCGTACTTACACAGCCTGACACTGTGCATCTTGCCACTAACCATACCTCCATGCTGACCCTATGTATGTTGCCTCTAACCATGTCATGCTTGTTGATCATGAGCATGCTACCACTAACGATTCGGTCATGCTTCCTTTACAGTATATTTAAAGGGCACAGAAAGAAATTAAGTTCTCTGAGGGTGCTATAAAAATGTATTATTATTATTAGTATTATTCTCTACAGTACACTCCCTGGCATGTCTGGACCTTATAAACAATGATCTATTTATAGCAAGTTTCAGTGCAGCGAGGACTTAATTTATTGCGACGAATGCAAGCTACTAGCAAGTTTTTCGTGGTAAATCTACCCACGACATTGTCTCGTTAATAATAGCGCAGGTCTCCTAACCGACAATTGTTGATTATTAATGCAAGCATGTTTACACTAGTCTTATCTGGCATGATTATCTTACATTTGCAATTCTTCCCGACAATGCATTGCCAGTAGCTGTAAGGTTAGTGTTCGTTAGGTTAGGTTAGCGGGGTTGTTGCGTAGTAATCGGTTGGGACTTTTAACATGCTTACTTAGCTAATGCTAGCTTATATGAGCTGGTCGTGTTTTCGCACTTCCTTGGTTAGCCGTTGTTAGTATACCCGAGTAAGCATTCATCAATCCACCGAGTGGGAATTAATCATTCCTAATTGGTCTTTGGACATGGTCAATTATATCTAAAATTGAATGGTGGAAGAATAATAAACTTCTCAGTGTCTCGTGAAGGAAGCACCAACTTCAAAGCCACATCGTTCAGAACTTTTACGAAACGCTTCACATAAGTTGTTAAAGGAATCGCATCAAACCATTAGCGATTATAGCCAAGCGTGTATGAAATAGACAGCAAACTTAGTAAACATCCGAAGTGACTAAAGGAAAAAAGTTGTTATCACGCAGCCACACAGAGACCTAAGCTTAACCTTTTTAAAGCTAGCAAATAGCCCGGTGAAACGCAGCCCCTCTAGTGAACGAGCAAGAGCCGACGCAAAACTCTAACGAGCCTGCGGAGGTTGCCGTTAGCTATGCTGCAGTAAACTCCACAGGTCACTATTCATGTGCGCTGGTACAAACTAATACACAGGTATGAGTTTCCTGCTTCTGTTCATGGGAAGGAAAGCAAACGGTGGGCTCCTACCAGCTTCTGACATTCGACGATAGACAAACGGGGAGTGCTCTCACGGTGCCATACCGAAGCTGGACGTAGAACGGTAGTGTGCACCAGGGAAAGAAGACATATAAGCTAGTGCGAAGGAGGCCACACAAGTACATGTAAATGTATAAGACTTTGGCTCAAACGGTCCCCAGTAGAAATGGCTACGAGCAAGCATTGAAATAAGGACGTACCGTGACATTGGGCACTTTCTCCTTGAGCCTGCGGGCCACTCCGGTAACCGTGCCACCAGTGCCCACCGCGAAAACGATCATGTCCAATTTGCCCTCACAGCTATCCAGAATTTCTTCAGCCGTCGTATCATAATGAGCAAGAGGATTAGAAGCGTTACGATGCTAAGACAAACAGTTTCAACTACGTAAATGTGCACTCACGCATACACATGCACACATAATTGTGTGAGAAAAAACTAGACACAGATGCTGAAATGACAATAATCCAAGCAAACTGTTGCTGTCCTATGCAATCATTTGCTATGTAAACACAAGTCGAACAACAATTACACTTTAGAAGAGAAAGATGATGTGGATATCCGAACTCAGTTAAACCAATGGAACAGTTCAGCTATGCACGATTGTCCTTTATACTGTAGAAAACGCTGACAGTAGCTTCACGCGATGGACGAGGACCAACAAATAAAAAAGTTTGACTTACTGGGCAGAAGAAAGTCGTCGGATGAAATTATATATATATATATATATATATATATATATATATATTCCTTCTCTACTGCAGCTTACAAACCTGCAAGCTAAGGTTTTCCAGACACACACTCTAGCAATTACTATATAACAAGATATATACTCTCAGAAATTGAGCTACAGGAGGCCACCACATTTGAGCTTTAATCCACTTTCTGGCTTGGGTTTACTGATATATCTGTACCAGTGCATCTCAGTCACGTGAGCAAACACAAGTGCGAATGTGCACGTACGTGCATATATGCTTTTATGCATGTTCATGCATCCATGCTGGTCTTTGTACGTGCTCGCAGGTCTGTGTGTGTGAGTGTGCGTTTGTGCACGTGTGTCTGTGTGCATACGTGTTTGTGTGTGTGTGTGTGTGTGTGTGTGTGTGTGTGTGTGTGTGTTTGCGCACGTGTGTGTGTGTGTCAAGCCAAAAACGTCGAGCAAATAACATCAAACCTAGCTAGTAAGTTCCATTCAGGATTTAGCTAATCACCCTAAAGAGAGAACTACTGACTTTGTACAACGACATTCAAAAGAACTATTGACTACGGCAGAGGCTTTCTACTCAATCTACTTTGGGCAGCTTTGATACCATTGATCCATTAATCATCAAATCTTCCTTCAGCACTTATCGTCTCACCTGAATCCCAGGCATTGTATTCCACCAGTCATCTGCAGGAAGTATCTCAGTGCTCTGTGCTAAGCCTTCTTCTTTTCATAGTTTATGCTCTCCCTATGTGCTTATGTGATCTCCAAGCTCAGTCTGGACTTTCACTTTATGCAGATTACACTTAGCTCTATCTTTGCTTTGATTTCTCACGGCCTTCCTGGACCTCAGATTTTGCCAACGCCCTGGCAGTTTGTATTGCTGATATTAGCACTTGCATTACAGCAAACTTGTCTAAATTGAATGACGTCAAGGTCAACCTACTTATCATTGGCTTAGTGTCACTCAGAAAAAGCTTTCCCCAAAACTGGGTTAGCCAGCATCTCCCGTGTAGCTTCTGATCTGATATTTGGGTTCTCATATTTCATATTCTGATTTTTTATACTGATATTTAGGTTGCTGTTCCATAATGATTGATATTGTGGAAATTCGAGTTTGCTAAGAAAAAGGCATTGCCGTGAAGTAAGCCTCTTCATTTGTGACATCCTGTCTAGAATTCTCAAACTTTTGACTTTCGGGTCGTGCAACTCAAGGTGCTTTAGGTCTGTTCATCCTCTCCGTCTAACTTACCTATCTCAAATACTTACTCAATATTTCGACCGAGCTTTTAGTTTATATGCACCGACCTGAAAATGGCAACTTTTTATGGACTGACGAAATGGCATCCTTGACTTGACGAAACTTCACTCAAAGCTTCAATTCTACCTGTTCTTCACAAATTTCTTTCATCCTTGTAAATCATCAATCATGTGTTTATGTGTACTAAAGTATTGTGGGTGTTATTGTAGTTGATTACTTCGAGATTATGTTTTCTCAAGGAGCTATACAGTTTCATTTTTTCATTATTAAATTACAACGAGGCTGCTAGATGTACAGCCAGGCTGCTAGACATCCAATAAGACTGAGCAAGTGAGTTAGGGATTTCTCTGACCTTTCAGTAGCAACAGGAGCTTGACTGCAAAACCGAGTGTAAATTCCAAAAGCTACATACAAAATTTAATAGAGTAGTGTTGTATAGCTTACCAATTTCACACTCGATGCCTTCATCCTTCGTGATTTTGTTGATTTTTACCATAGGTGTGTCGCCGATGAATTGAAGAAGGCTACTGAGAATCTTCGATCGCTTGGGCCTGCCAAATGTGCACATATTCCTGCATGCACTGTGGAGGCTTCACATAGATCAAGTACGACATTATTATGCGATAAGTAAACACATACCACAATAATAACGAGCAATGAAAAGTTCATGCTAGCTGCAAATGTTAGTAATTAAAATTGCCGCCAGGAAGGATTGTAGCTGGTGTCCTTAATCCTGGTCATAAAAAGGTGTATAAAGAGTTTAAAAACCTTTGTACAATTATTGAGCTTAGTTTCATCGACTTAAGGTTCAAGAGTGCAAACTTACTTTATGCAACAAAGGTACGGTTACTTTTATTACATCAACACTACCATTGTTACAACTTGCTTAAACATGATCACCAGTTTGGTTGCATTCACTGGCAGTAATGTAATATTTCGAGTTTGCCCATCAAGGCTAGGGATGGGGTATTTAAATGTCATGACAGTACAAACTTCGAACATCGTTACGACATTAATAGGCTCTAAAAGCCAGAAAATTCTTTGAATTAATCGATCAAACATGCCTTCACTGAGGTACAGGGAAATCCAAATGCCCGTTGAGTAAGTCAATTTATATAATCTATGACCCGTTTCGCTTTCACAATTTGTAAATATAATTTTGAATGTGAATCCGCCTATCCATAAACAGAAGTCATCATTGTAATGCTTATGTTGCGCACTTTGTGAGATTTATAGGACGAGTGACACGAGAGACATGTCCAAACGGATGATAATTAATCAATTTGCATGTATTGCTGCAACGTGCATCCTCATAGTTGAAATCAAGCGTTGAATTGTGCATGGAGTTATGAAAAAGCAGTATGCAGGCTATTGATCAGCACGCTACCAATAACGTGTTTATATGGTGTGGAGATAATCTCATGGGTGTATGACAATATTAATGCTGAATAATTTAACATATTTCCTAGAAATAGAATATTATGGAAAAAATGAATTAATTCAAGGTTCAGATGAGTGGAACAAATTAATAATCCTAAATATTGGTGGATCATAGATATATTTTGTGTTAAGAAGAAATGCAATATTTGGAGATCAGAGTGACCTTGGTATTGAGGGAATGGCATAAAGATAACTAAAAAAATACTTAGCACACAGAAATTAGGTTGATTATGCACCCAATAGTATTTGGAAACATTTTTGAGCCAATAGTTCCAAAATATTTAGAAATTAAATTCATAAAGTTAGAATGCTCTAATGTTTGCTTAACAAAGATGGTTGTTATAGATATTTTCCTGGTGAAAAACTGATAAAACTACACTAGTCGAGATAAAGTGTCTATGAATCAGAAGTATTAGGGGTGGATTCATTCTGCCAAAGTATCATGCCCTGTGTTTACTAGGTCTAAATGTATTAGAATTAAGCGAATGCTATTTTTGAATTTGAATTATCTGTCCCTGGATTAGACTGCGAAGTAGTACCTGAAAACTCTATTGCTGTTGGAAACTTTAGAGTGCCTATAGACTCTGAAATAGACATACCAATTAGTAAACCATTATTTTTATTTTTATTAGGAAAAAGTAGCACTTCGACTTTGAGTACGATATAAAACGATATAAAGTATTGCGTAGTAAGATCATTAACTCAGGCTATTACAGAACCAGATACAAATAGATTTTTTAGAATAATACCAGTAGTAAAAGAAGTGTCAGTTAGATCAAAGATTTTAATATAAAAGTATGTAGAAGAATCACAAGATTTATATCACCAGGATTTTTTTTAATTTAGCAAACAATTTATTATTTCATAGCTAATCTTGGACTCAGTTTTTTTACTAGCAAGATCATAAATATCACATCTGATTTCAAATGGTAACTTAGGCCTGTGAATAACTTTTTAAATACAACTTTTTTACATGGACATCCACTTAGTATATAATCTTCCATAATCATAGTCTTTTCTAATTAAAACAAAACACTTTCATTACTATAGAATTTCATTCTTAACTTTAAAAGGGAGAAAAAACTAAGAGAATTGTGATTCAGAGTCTGATATAAGCCAAGTATTCAAGCCTTGACCAAAGGAAGTTCCTAATGGATTCTTTAATTAATAATATCTAGTGAGAGCCATCAGGCTGACATGCCATATAAATGCCAACTGATAACGGATATAAATATGCATTCTTGGAAAAATTGTCGCTAAGCAACTGGTTGCACATATTGAAATGAATAGAATTTCAGAAACATTTCAATCGGGGTTCAAGAGGCAGCATTCCACTAAAACTGCTCTCCAAAGTATTAACATTTACATTCTATGCGGCAACGATGACGGGAATGTCACCACCCCCTAGCGCTGCTAGATCTATCAGCTGCCATCGATACCATTAATCCCGATGTCCTACTTAAACCATTGAGAACAACGATCTGTCTGGCAGACAAGGCACTGGCGTGGTTTAAATCGCACTTGTCTGATCGTGTTCAATCCGTTTCGTGTGAGGATCAGGTCTCACCCACGAGACCGGTCACCTGTGGAATCCCTCAAGGGTCCGTCTTTGGTCCCTTGCTGTTCTCCATTTATACTCAATCTCTTGGAAAATGGAGTAAGACCCATTAAATAGGATATCACTTTTATGCTGATGATACTCAGCTATATTTGTCATTCAAACCGTCAGAATCTGCTGTAGCAACTGATTAACTGAATGCTTGCCTTGCCAACATTCGACCCTGGATGTCAGAAAATTTCTTCAAACTAAATGACGATAAAACCAAACTGCTGCTCATAAGACACCCTAAGAGAGTGGCTGGATTAGCGGGAAATTCAAGTAAATACAAACGAAATTCGACCGAAAATAGAATATGTGTGTATGGTACCTTTCGAAAGACAAATATGTTAGAACTGGGATCGGAAGTTCTGACGACATCCGCACGAAAGAAAAAAATTGTAATGCAAACCACGCCTAGTCCGGATGTAAACCGGAAGCAATAAATTTAAAAATAAAAAATTTACAGATTTCTGCATCATGTGCCACTTGTATCCCAACTTGTCTAATCTTGGTAGCTCGCTATAGATGCTTTGGTGAGCCGTAATGGCTCACTAGGTAAGGTGGTTGCTTTTCACGACCTCGGTCCCGAGATCGTGGGTTCGAATCCTGTGGTGGGCGATCCATTATCGCTGCTGCAAGCGGTGGTGATAGCCGTCAAGGCTCTTGTGTTGCTATACAAAACGAGGCTGTTAAATCATCTTTTATTTATTAATGCTTTAAGCTTGTTAAGGTGCATTCTTGTGACTGTTATACAGCTTCATTTCCAGGGTTGTTTGGTGCCTTATAAATTGCACAAATTGGCTAATATTTCACGCATCAGACTGAAATTTGAAATGCGAGTTCATCTCTGCTTGTTTGACCATAATCTGGAATATTTTTTTATTTCGGTTGGATAGATTAGGCTGCATACGTCATCAAACGTCTTGGAGCTTTATTTTGTGCAATCGTGGACATATAGAAGCGAATGTATAAAACCGAAATAAAAATAGTCCAGACTGTCGTCAAACAATACTATGGAATACATGAACGAGTGGTATTTGCTATCTGCGAGATCTCTTTATCACTTAAAGCGAGAATGAGTGCCAAGTGCAGGGAAGAGCGAATTCAATGTGGTGATGGTGAGGTTCGCTAATAGCAAAAACATATTCTACTCGGCTTCTCAAAAGCATGGCCTTAAATAAAAGTTTTTTTTGCTAAAATGCACTGCTGGAGTACCTGCCAAGCTACCGAAACGCTTGTAAGCCAAATATCGTGAGTAGACGGCTTAACGAACAAGGACCGAACGCAAAGGTGGCCAAGTGGAAGCAATTGTTGACAAAATTGGAGCACAAAAAGCAATGGCTGGATATTTGCTTTCCGATACCAGCACTGGACAGCTGCACAGTAGAACTGCTGTGGACTATCAATAGGCAGATTCAAGATAGGCTGATTCACTTATTTTCAGGCTATACGATTTTTATAAGTTCACACATACCAATTGGCACAGATTCAGGATCGATTCTTTGATGCAAGCCAGGGGTTCTAGTAAAAAAGCTTAAATCTCCGGGTGTTCGATATAATCATCACTGCAGAACGTACGGCAAAAATGTTTAGTCTGGGAGTTTCAACAAAACACTGACCTTGGAGCATGATAATGAGGTGATGATGACGGATCTGCACCAAGCTTCCAGGTACAGTGGCTTGGAAAGTCGGGCCGGATCCACGCCCTCTCAGCAGCTTCGCTGGCCGTGGAACGGAAATCAGTGTTTCTATTTTCTGCCATGCGGGTGATGATGATGTCTGGAAAGTAAAAGCGGTCATAAACAAAAGAACAGCATCAAAAAATGATATGGCGATAGGCCTAATGAAAAAAGCTAGATGGATATCAGCAGTGTTTCATTGCCAGCATCACTCGGTCATCATTGCTTTGTAGGTGCTTTAATTAAGCAGACAGCTAGGGCACTATCCAAACACAAGGAACATAGTCTGAAACACGGAAAACTCGTGGAGGCAGCTGAACAAAACGAGTATTTAACTTACGTGTATAGTACTGTGTTAGCACGGCAGTAAAAGAAAATTTCAATCTACGGATCCGACGTAAATGGCACCGGTCAAGTAGCAATGTGGACAAAAAAGTACCATATTTGTAGGTCTATAAGGATCATACGTCCTTTCAGTACCGACAGCAATAGCATATAAAAAAGATTTAAGCTTGCTAACACATTGTGAACAACCACGATTGCAAAATTCGCTATTCTTTGGGACTGGCGGGCACTACACCAGTGCAAGACACAAAAAAGAGTTCGCTGTCAGCCACAGACGATCTCCAGCAGGCAAGCACATACAAAGAGTGGGCTCATACACAGAGTGACAGTTGTGACGGTGACAGCAGACAAGCAAAGCAGCCGAGCATTGCACAGACTTCCAAGTGTCTCATAAAACAGGGCAAGTTGACCTGCAAGCTTGAAATTGCAGACGTCGGGACGACGGCATGTAAAAAAGGCTTGGAGCAGCGTGGCTGCATTATCCTCGTACATGTTTGCCGGAAAAGACGCCGCACTGTCGGACCTTCAGCAGCCGAGTCTCGACCGAAGCAAGAGGATTTAGGGCGCTCGGCTTGCTCAGCATTTGCACACGGGAGTGAACCGAAGGTGGCAACAAAGAAAAAAAACTCGCACTGCTAAATGCGCCGGCCAGCAGCAATGACGCAGCAAATACGTCGAATGAACCGGCGGCATTCGGGGGAGATGGGCCAGACGGGCGTCGAAGCCACGCTGATGGCGGATATCCAGCTCTTAAAAACTCGTGGTAAGTGAGCCAAATCCGGCCAGCCAGCATTCGAATACGAACAACTTACGACGAGTAAGACTCGCTGTAAGCTGTTCGTATTCGAATAATGCTCGTAAATATTCGCCGGAGTTTCTCGTGGGTCTTCTCGATAGTGGATGTTTCGTACCCTCTCATCGGCGCCGATTTCCTTACTCGTTTCGGGCTCATCGTAGACCTCGAGCACCGCTCACTGTGCGATTTGAGCTCTGTGCTTCTTAAACGGTGCGATCTTACTTTGTCCATTACGCCCTATCATCTCTGCTCCACCCCTTTGACTCTACGCCTCCGACTGCTCCGCTTCACTTCGCCGAATCTCAAGCATCACGCAACCCAGAAACCTCTCTGCGCCGGTCAAGCATTCGGTTCGCCACCACAGTGTCACGAGCCTATCCGCTCCCGCCTTTGAAGCCTGGCTCTAGATCGTCAGAGATACGGCTCTCGCTGAATTCGAGCATACGCTGCAGCTGGGAATCATGGAGCCGTCTGAGATCGAGTACGCCAGCCCTCTCCATCTCGTACCCAAAAAGGATGGCGACTGGCGCCCTTGCGGTGACTATCGCGCTTTGAATCGCATCAGCCAGCGCGACTCTTGTCCTCTACTGGCGCTTAACGATTTCGCATCTGCACTACACGGCAATGTGGCTTTCTCTCAAATCGATCTCGTGCGGGCATATCATCAAATACCCATTCATCCCGGCGACGTCCCTAAAACTGCCGTAATCACGCCGTTCATGCTGTTTCAATTCAAGCGAATGCGTTTCGGCTTGAGGAATGCTGCCCAGACCTTGAGCGTTTCATCGACCAGTAAACCGAAGACTTGATTTCTGTTTTCCGTTCCTGGATGATCTTTATATCGCGTCTGTCAGCGAGATCGAGCACGGAAGGAAGGAATCTTCCATCGCCTCGAGGAATACGGGGTAATCATCAACCGATCTAAGTATTTGAAGTTTTGTTGGGTCCGCCTGGCTAGTCCAGTCGCCAGCCTCTTCCGGCCGAGAACAGTGGACCCACTTGCAGCAGCCGATTCAAAGACAGCGTGGTGGCCGTGCGGCTCAGCTCCGCAGTTGTTTAACACGCGGCATCTGCCTGCGCCGTCTTGATCTGTGCGAGACTACCCGCACAATTTTAACGGTGGCTACGAGCAGCAATTTTTGTTGATCCCTGGCAACCCGCGAAGGCTTCGTCTCGTTTGGTGAGGAACGACGGGCGCTCGGCGATTACCTGAATGTGTTCGATAAGTACGTGCTAGCTCAGGACTTTCTGTAGATCGCCATAAAGCCGTATTTCTGAGTTCTATCGGAGCTTAGGCATAGGCGCTGCTGCGTAGCCTTATATCACAGGCTGTACCTTCGGATAGGAGCCTGTTGGAACTCACGAACGCACTTCCGGACCATCTTACGTCCGCTCCGCTCGAAATAGCCGAGTTCCACTGTCGTCATCAACGACCAGGTGAAACAGCGAGAGACTTTTTAGCCGCCTTGTGTCTCCTATCTCGGCATTGCGGATACGACCCATTCTTGCCGACAGCTCTGCGAAACCATCTGGTATGCGGCCTTTCGTGCAGCGCTGCTCAGCAAAGGCTATTGATTATTTGTTAAAAGTCTGACACTGGAGATAGCGTTAGACATTACGACAGCAGCATACCAGTCGCAAAAAGAGGTCGCAACGATGGAAAAGGGCTCCGGGTATTCGGCTGCCGAACCTTTGCCCGTCGATAGGGTGAGCGAACCGCACTGTAAGCGAATCGCCCGCGAATCGTCTTGCGGCTAAACGCAGCCCGAATGTTGAAGACGCCCTCATTACCGCAGCGTATGCCACGTCTGCGGGATACAAAGTCATATCCAAAGAGTGTGCAGAAGTAAAGATCAGCAGCTGATGCGAGCGGCAGGAAATGCGACCGCCAGAGAAACAAATTCAAACAACAACTACGAAGGACGTCGGAAAAGTGTCGTTTTCGACGTCGTTTTCAGTCAATCTGCGAGAAGTGCGACCCGCAAACTGTGCAAATACGGGTCCGCGTTGAAGGAGCACCCGTTCACATGGAATTTGACACAGGATCGAGCATTTCTACGCTATCCTTGCATGAGTATTAACGTGTCTGTCCTACGGCGGTATGGCGCTACTGCGGAGATATCTCCTGTCGGCGTAATTCATCCTCAGGCTGAATACCAAGGAAAGAAAGTCCAAGCTCGACTTTTCGTCCTTGCCGAAACCGACGTGCCGCTGTTCGGCAGACAATGGATGGCGGCTTTCGATCTCGACATCGGCAGGATTCAGTCTCTGCGAATTTATTGACAGAGCACCGAGACTTTGACGCTCTTCTACAGCAGCCTGACGATCTCTTCCACCAGACGCCGGGTAATTTCAGCAGTGTCAAGGCCAAGGTCAAGTTGCATGTTCGAGAAAATGCTGTACCTGTGCATGTTAAATATCGAACTGTGCCATTTGCATTATGCGAGACAGTGGAGGCTGAGCTAAACAAAGTGCTCTCTCGTGGGGCCATTTCGCGGGTCGAGCAGAGCGAATGAGCGACTCCAGTAATGCCAGTCATTAAGCCCGCCGGCTCGATCCGCCTCTGCGGTGACTAGACAGCGACGCTGAATTCTCAGCTAATGATTGATTAATTTCCAATGCGACTTACAGAAAAAATTAAATGGCGGGACCTTATCTTCAAAGCTGGACCTATCGCATGTATTTACGCAGATTGAACTTGAGAAAGCGTCCTGAGATTTTGTGACTATTACTACGCACAAGGGTTTGTTAAAATACAACCGCTTACCATTTGGTGTTTCCTCCTCTGCCGCTATTCATCAAAGGGCTGTGGATCATTTGCTGTCTTGACTGCCTGTCGCATTGTGCTACAAGGATGACACTTTTATGAAAGGAAAGGACCGAACTTCCCACATACATAATCTTGCTTGAATGTTGGCTAAACTGCAAAATGCTGGCCTCCGCGTGTAAGCAGAGAGAAGTGTGCCTTCTTAAAACCGTCCATTGTATACCTAAGGCATCAAATAGAGAAGAACCGCATACATCCCACAGAGAACAAAGTGGCGGCCATAAAAAAGAGCCAGGCTACTTACGGACGTCAGTGGCCGCCCGTCATTTATAGAGAGATGGTGCACATGTTATTACCCAACCTCACACAGGTCTTGCACCCCTTATACGAATTGCTTCAAAAGCAAAGCATGTGGTTATGGACTGTTCTCTGCCAACAGGTTTTCACAAAATTTAAGTAGACGATTAGCTCTGAAAGCGTACTGGCAGCATAAACCTTAATGAAATGCTCGTGCTAGCTTACGAGGCGTCATCTTATGGCCTGGGGGCTGTTTTATCTCATCGACTATCCGACGGACAGGAGAGACCCAGAGAAAAACTATTCACGAATTGAGGTCTTGTCACTAATTTTTGGGGTTACGCATTGTCATCTATATTTTTATGGGCGGAAGTTCCTGCTGGTCACCGCCCACTAATTACTATTATCAGCCGGACGACAGGCATTCTGCCTATTCCTGCCATGCATATGCAGTGTTGGGCTGCGGTGTTGGGCTGCGTACACATATAGCATCGAGTGCAGGCAGTCAGAAGATCATGCTAACACTGATGCTATGTCGCCACTACCAAGGCCAGTTAAGGAAGACCCGTGTCCAGAGATCACTTTGTTCCACGTTGACCATGTTGCTATGCTTCCTGTGACTAAGCAGGCAGCAATCAGCAGCCACCCAACAGTATCCGCTGCTAATGACACAGCGATGAATGGATGGCCGGCCTGAAATCCTTCATCGGCCATGACCTCATATTACAACTGCAGACAGGAGCTGGAAATACATGACGGGTGTCTGCTTCGGGGCATGATACTAGCCATATCCACTTCCCTCAGTGGCCAGTTCTTGCATGAGCTTCACGACGGCCATCTCGGCATAATGAAAATTAAAACGACTGCTAGAAACTACGTCTGGTGGCCGGACATAGATAGTGGTATAAAAAAAATTACTGCTGTAGATGCCCTTATTGCAACCAAGTGAGGCAACGCCAGCAACTTTACTTAAGTGGAGTGACCCAGCAGAACCGTGGCAACGTATTCACATTGATTTTGCCGGGCCACTTGGCAATCGCTATTTCCTAATATTGGTAGATGCCTTCTCGAAGTATTCCGCATGAGGGAAGCAACGTCTGGCACCACAATATTAACGTTACGGATACTCTTTGCCCGATTGGGTCTACCCAGGGTAATTGTGTCTGACAACGGACGGCAGTTCACTTCTCATGATTTTTCTAGTTTCCTACAGGCTAACGGCATCCGGCACTTCCTCTCGGCACCTTATCAACCATAGGGCAATAGACTAGCTGAGCGCTTTGTACAAACCATCAAGCAGGCAAATGATGCAGCTGCAGTGCAGGCGATCCGCAGCGGTGCATCGACCATCGTTCCTGCTAAAGTACAGCTCCTCCGAGATTGCCACGACCGGGTCCACCCCATCGCAGTTACTTCTGGGCCGAAACTTGAGCACATGCCTCGACCTGCATCGTCCGGCCACTGAAGGTGCTGCCACGCCTTCATCTCCAACTAGGCCTCACAGATATGCGAATGGAGACCTGGTGTGGTACAGGGATTATCGTAACGGGACAACAATTTTGTCTCCGGGAACCATAAAGGCAGCCAAGGACTAGATGATGTATTGGATAGAGCCATTAGATGCTGCTCACTGCGTGATTCGTCACCAAAACCAGCTCCGCCGGTAAGATTTATTGCCATACTCTGACCAGGTGACTCGGAAGGTGTGAGCAGAGCCCGAGAGGAGGAAGACCTGCTACTAATTATATAAGCAATGCTAGTGCTAGTAATAATGCTTCAGCTGTGGCAGAAGCTGCTGACATAATTAGCTAAGGCCCTACTGTAGCTGCTGAGAGTACCATGGCGTGTACTGACCCGCAGCTACAACTCAATACCGCTGACACTAATGGTGTTATTGCAGGCCCATCGACAGAGAGCCTCCGCGACACATTTGGATGCATCGAAAAGTGGAAATGAAGTCGTCTCGGACAGCGATGCCGCCGACTCAGTCCGACATGCACTACATACATCGACCCGTATAAACCAAAGACGCCGTCCAACCTACATACGGTACTTTGTAACGCGAGACCGGCGCTTTATCGGCCACTGCTGGGAAGAGGGATATTGGGTCCGCTTGGCTTGTACAGCTACCCACCGCCCTCTTCCGGCCGAGAACACCGGATCCATTAGCAGCATCTGCTTCTTAGCCAGTGTGGTGGTCATGCGGCCCGGCTACGCGTTTGTTTAATAAACGGCACCTCCCTGAGCCGTCTTGATCTGTGTGCGACTACCAGCACAAATTTAACACGTTCCATCTCTCGATTACCTCGGACATCATGTATCCTCGGAAGGCTGCAACAGCTAATGTACGGTGCCTGGAAACCCTTGGCCTTTTTCTCTCTCACACTCTCCCGTGGAATCTTGCTACTCGACTTTCGACCGAGAGGTTCTTGCTATATATACTCTGTGATGCTACATTTCCGCTACTCTGTGGAAGGCCGCGCTTTCTTGGTGCTTACCGACCATCGCCCAATCGTATACGCCATCGTTTCATCCTCCGACCGCTTCACACTTCGACAGCAGCCGTTATTTCTCTTCCACCTCGAAGTTTACCATGGACATTCGCTACTTGAAGGATACTTAGAACTGCTTCGCCGACCCACTTTCATGAGATATCGCTGCTTTCGATATGGATGACCGTGCTGTCGATTACAGCTTCCGAGGAGGAGCCTGAAATCCTCGCTTCACCAACTACTTCCCGACACCTTCAACCGGTCCCAATACCGATGTCGCAGGTAACCATTTTACGCCACCACTCTACCGGCCACGATCGCCCATACGTGTCTGCAGCCTTCCGTCGACAAATCTTTGACAAGCGCCAGATCAAATCACGGTTTGCATGGCCTACTATGAATTTAGACGTTTGCTCTTGTTCCCGAACCCCAAAGGTAGCCCGGCACACTTCGACGCCAGTCGGGCAGTTTCCCACCCCATCGCGACGATTCAGTTCATGTTGTTCACGTTGACCTCGTCGGGTCGAAACTCATTCCGATGGTGCCACATATTTACTTACGGTTGTCGACCGTTTCACAGGCTGACTGAAAGCGTTTCTTCTGTCCGACATTTCCGAATCCGCCATCGCACAAGCCGTATCGCATGGCCCGAATCCGCCGAGTCGTTCGAAAAATACGTCGAGTGCTTTGACATATGCACGATGGTAAACAAAATTCCGGGCGAGAATCGGAAGAAAATTTTCATTTACTGCCTGAGCGCTAAAACATATGGGCAGATCATTAGAGCTTTTTCCCCTAGACTCTTCGTGGCCGGTTACCGAGCCAACCAAGCCATACGACGCTATGGTAACCTTCGATCGAGTAATGGAAATTTTGATAGGATACCTCTCGCTGGCGCCGCTAGAAATCGCCGAGGCAAATAAATTTCAGTGTCGATGTCAACAGCCAGGAGAGTCAAAACGCGATTTTGTGTCGCAGCTAAGGGCGATTGCTGCGAACTGTAACTTTGGCTGGTTCGAAAGGAACGCCTTATGGAACCAGGTGGTTTACGGGCTGACGCAACTTGCCTCAGGCTGCTATGTCAGGGAGGTTTGACGCTTGACAAAGCTATTAACGTTGCAACCGCCACTGAAAAAAAAACAGAAAGAAGCTCAATTCATGGCCAAACTTCGTTTAAATGTTGGAAAAAATGTTGACAAGCTTCGGTATCAGAGTCATACCGAACGGCACCTTGTACTTTTCGCGGGGCACTGTCGAAATTTAAAAAGCGTGTGCTTTATTTGTTAAAAAAATTGGCCATCTCCAAAAAGTTTGTCGAAGAAAAGGAATGTCGATGCATCACATTGCTGGAGTGCAGAGCATCAAATGCTGATGCACGCTCGGTGGAGCGTGGGAACAGGGTCAAGGGCGAAACAGGAGCCAGGCAGCTACTTCGTCGGATGTCGAAACTCGTCGTATTGAAGATGAAGTAGATACGATTCACGCCGTCGATGGTCAGGTGCCGCCAGACTACTTTGTAATAGTAGACTTTGAAGGATGCGACGTTTCCATGGAGTTCGATACTGGTTCAACCTTATCAACAATTCTATCAACTGCATACAAAAGTTATGCTTCACTAGCTACCAATCAAGCAGTGTATTGTCGACTACGAGTTTCTCTCACTAAAAACTAGGTCTCTCATTCTCTGGCTCGAGCCTACCTATCAGATCTACTCGAATATGAGGCTAAGCATCTTATTATCCGCTTTTCAGAATTAATAATAATAATAATGTACTTGCTAAAGCGCCCTCAGAGAACTCAATCTCTTTCTAGGCGCTTCACATTTACTGCAAAGGGATGGTCGATTGAATGGTAAGTAATATCATGTTTGATGAACATGAATAACATGGTTACGGGTGACATGCACAGGATCAGCATGCAAATGTGGTTAGTGGCAGTGTGCACAGTATCAGCACGCATAAGCACATGAAGGACGAATCACAGTGACCCACTAAATGCTGGCCTAAACTTGTTTGTTTATAAGTTCTTTTTAAATGTGGTCAAGTCAGGGGATGTACTGACGCAAGTTGGGAGTGAGTTCCAGGCTTTGGGAGCATACGAACTAAATGCACGTTCTCCAAAGGATTTGAGGTTTGTACGATGTATTGGTATGCTGTTAGATTCCGAAAAGCTGGTGGTACGGTGCTTGGCCTGATGGGGGAGTAGATCTGAGAGATCTACTGGAGCAAAAGAATGAAGTGACCTAAAAGTGAGCGACAAAACCTTAAAGCCAATCCGTTGCTTGACTGGTAGCCAGTGCAGGTCGGCGAGAAGTGGTGTGATGTGGCAACTGCGACGCTCACGACAGACAAGCCTAGCTGCAGAGTTTTGCACCATCTGTAATTGCCTTATTGCACATGCCGGTAGGCCAGCAAGCAGTGAGTTACAGAAGTCAAGACGGGATGTCACGAATGCATGGACCAACTTAGACGTAGTATCCTTATCTAAACAAGCCCGAATTTTAGCTGAAAGTAGGCAGACTTGACTGTGGAGCTGATGTGGTCGTCTAACGAGAGGTCACTTTGGAACATAACACCTAGATTTCAAGCTGATTCACCAGGAGATATGCTGGCGGAGCCAATTTTGAGCGTCAGCCTTTTCAATTTCTGAATCACGCTGGGTTGGCCCATAACTAGCAAGTTAATTTTATCCTCGTTTAGTTTTAGAAAATTTGCTGCCATCCATGTGCGGATGTCATCAATACATGCAGCGAGTGAGTTGAGAGAATTAAAGGTGCTCGAAGGCTGGGAGGGATCAAAGTAAAGGTACAACTGAGTGTCATCCGCACAGAAGTGAAAGCCTAGATTGTGCTTGGCAATCACATCAGCAAGAGGGAGAGTATAAACCATGAAAAGAACCGGACTAAGTGCAATGAGGTACCCCATATTTCTGAGGTACCTAGGATGATCTTTGTCCATTCACGTCAATACTCTCGAGTCTGCCACTGAGAAAGGACCTGAACTATTGCAGAGCAGTGCCAGTGATGCCCAGATGAGGTGAGAGGCGCTCTAGAAGAACTTTTTGATCGATAGTATCAAAAGCTGCCGAAAGATCGAGCAAAGCAAATAGAGACACTCTACCTAGATCTGCATTCCTAAGTCGGTCGTTGCACACCTTAAGCAATGCTGGCTCTGTGTAGTGATTAGCTCTAAAGCCAGGCTGGAACTTACTAGCGAGGTTTAAAGTTTCAAGATATGAGTTCAGCTGGTCCGCCACGACCCGTTGCAGTGTCTTTGATTTAAATGGTAGAAGGGAGACTGGGCGGTAGTAACTCAAGTTCTCTTGTTCTAGTGTCGCTTTCTTGAGAAGTGGCCTGACTACGGCTTTTTTGAAAGGTGATGAGACGTGACCTGAGGCTAATGACATATTAATTATGTTAGTTATGCATGGCAGCAGCAGATCAATTCAACGTAAGAGCAGGACAGTGGGAATAGGGTCTAGAGGATTTGTGTCTTCTTTGATTGGGAGATGAACTTCAAGACGAGATCACTAGTGACCTGCTTAAATGAAGACATTGAGGTGCAGCCATGAATTGGCGAACAGCATTCCAGGATGGATGTTGTCATCGCAGGGATAAACTCCCTGATCTTGTCTATCTTCTGCACAAAGAATCGAGAGAAGCGATCGGCTAGATCATCACAAGGATTATCAGGTAAGGAGCTAATCTGAGAGAGGTTGAGGAGATGGTTGATCGTCGACATCAGCATTCTTGGATTGTGCATCTGTGATTCAACAATGTTTTTATAGAAGCTAGACTTTGCCTTTGCTAGGATCGATTGGTACGATCTACAGTAGGCTACATATGCCTGTCGATGGACAGTCAGTTTTGATCTTTTGTATGCTTTTTCAAGCTTGCGCTTAGTAGACCTGGTTAGTTTAATGTCTGTGGTAAACCATAGGCCGTCTGGGCTAAGGCGCACAGTGCGCTTAGTGAAAGGTGCAAACTCGTCGAGCGTGTCAGCTAGTGTCATGCTATAGCTATCAACCAATGATGGCAGACTGGAGGGAGGACTGAGAAACAGAGGCAAAGCAGATATTCTCGCACGGACAGCATCGATGTCAAGCGTCTTGAGGTTTCGCGATTCACAGGTTATTTTAGAGGAGGAGGTGGGCGCACACTGTAGATTGAATGAGATCTGCATGTGGTCAGATAAGCAGGATTTGGTAATAAATGGAGATGACAAAGTGCAGTTGTATGAGAAAATCTGGTCGAGTGTTTGACCCTTGATGTGAGTAGGGCCATGCACATGAGCCGCAAAAGAAAATGAGTCAGTCAATGCACGAAATTCAGTGCTGATAGCGTCAGATAAGTTATTAAAGTGAACGTTGAATTCACCCATAACGAGGAAGGATCGATGTCTTGCACACAGAATCGAAATGAGATCGGAGAAATATGAGATAAAGGAGGATTTAGTACCTGTTGGGCGATAGACTACTGCCACTATCGGTAGCTTCTTTTCGGATGAGACCAAGACAATTGATTCAAACGACTGCTTCGGGGGTACTGTAAATGGTTTGAAGTTGAATTTCGAGCGCACGATAATAGCAACTCCACCTCCAGTTTTGACTGATCTAGGGGTGTGAAAGAATGAGAAACCAGTCGGGGTAGTGTCTTTAATTGTCGGGCAGTTTATCGATTTTAGCCAAGTTTCAGTTAAGGCGAGCAGGTCAATACCATTTTCAGAAATAAGGTCGCTTATTACCAAAGGTTTATTGCACATTGAGCGAGGATTCCAAAGGCAAGCGTTAAGTCTGGCCGATGAAGTTACAATAGGCCTGGTGACCACTAAGGTAGAGATACAGCGATGGCCTAGAGGAAGATGGTAAAGCTTTTTGGCGACACCTCGAGGGGAGCAGAAGAAGCATCGGAAGTACTGGACGAGGCTGGAGGTAAATGACCAGCACAAGAAGCAGATCCACATTCTGCTTAACTCGTTAAAAGATACGTGCAGCAAGCAGCAGACTGGCTGTTTCCAGCGGCGATCCCTACTTTCGCAGCTATCGATTAAACCGCCAAGCTGTTGACAGACAACTGGGCCCGGTTTAACGCATAAGCGGGTGCATTCCATGCCCGATGAAAAACTTACCAGAGGCGTAATGAGATCTTTCAGTGCCCGGGGACAAAGCTTCAATGGCTCCCACCCCCTATCAAAAATTGCTGCAAAATAGCTACACCGCAAAAGAAATGTAAAATAACGCACGCTAGCAGGGATATTGAGTCTAGAAAGTTGTATTGACTGTAGTAAAGGTTTGAGGTAACTCTCACAGCTTTAAGTTAGATGAATTTATCTGGCCTGGAACGTGACGAACTGGTCAATTACAGTTTGAGAGTTATTAGTTTCTAATGTTTCTTTCTCTGTACTTAACAAGGCAAAATCAGAGAGTCAATCTTAACCCATCGATGCTCTTAGATAAGATAGGATTATCTTAAGCTTGCTAAAGGAACGTTCACAACTGGCTATATACAGCTATGGTGAGAAGAAGTTACAAGGCAAGCTCTCAAATTAGGTAACGTGATCTCCGTAATGAACAATGGAAGACACGAGTTCCAGTGGCTGCCTTTAGTGCCGAGTCGTGACGTGCGGCACGAAGCATGCTACAGTCACATAATTTCTTGTACAGCTCTTTTCCACAAACGTCTGAACAATAATAGCCTCCAAGATTTAGACATTGCTGGTGAATTTTGGTCTGATCAAGTGTCTTCAAAACCTTCTTAACTTCCAACAGAAAATCAAATTTGGCATCAAGATATGTGAGCCGGGAAAACCAAGTTGTAACTTCTTGTCGGGAATAGTATATGCTATCCTTCAGAATTCTTAAAATCTCCGCTGTAAGATCAACATCTTGAGAGAGTTCTCCAGGCCTCTGTGTCCTACGTCGGATTTTTCGTTCAACCGCAAACGCCTACAATTCACATCTCCTATTGGCATCTAGTTGTGATTCTTGGCACAGGTCTTCTCGAAGTCTTGTCAACTCAATCTCAAGAGATTGGAGTTCACAGGAGGCTTCTTAAAAGTGCATCGTTGGATCCTGCAGTGTTTTCTGAACACGGTAAATCTTCCTCAAGATACTGTACCATAACTGCAACAGAGCCAAAAAGTTAAAAGTTCAAAATACAATGACTGCCAGCTTCCCTTCTTCTTTCAAGTGCTCGACTTTTGTCCTCAGAGAGTTGCTCGAAAAGACCTAAAATGCTGTTCAGTCTATAATTGACATAATTCACAATATATGTGAATTATGATTATTAGTAATTATGATTAATATAATTCACAGCCTCCACCTTGCTGCAATGGCACGTTTGACAGTCTGAGTCTGAGACTTTCTTCAGTTTTTCTCACCTAGAGTTGATTTTGAAAATAACAAGTAGGTGAATAAGTTCCTAAAAGATAATGACAAAGTAATCTTGACTTGCAGCATGAACTCCTGCCAGGTTCAACCTGTGATTATCACAGCTTTAAAATATTGCTTTCTCATTTCTGGACATTATTCTCTTTTGGACACCAGCTGCGTGATTGTAGCACAGCAAGTTAAGCCTAGCTTGTGTGGTCAAATAGTGTATTGGTGCTCAACTGCGTCACGCTGGCTCGCCTTTGACGCGTCAGCAGGCCGGGCTCGCCGAGCCGGGCTCGAGACGCAGCCTGCCTGCGGCGGGCAGGACGGAGCGAGCAGACGGGGAGGGCATGAAAACGTGCGTGGAACGAGGGGTGAACGACAGTGTGCTTGTTTCGCTGCGAGCGCCAGCTGAATGTCCCTAATTGTAAACCCACCCACTGGTGTGTCTGTGTCGGCGCGTGCTTGCCGCCAGAGTGTCAAGCTACAGCTTGGTCGAAGTCTGTAAACATGCTTAAGATGCTTAGCCAGCAGTAGTCAAGTCCATTGAAACAAGGACTCGTTCGAAATCAAGATTATTCTCACAAGAAAAATTTAAAAAATATGCGAAATCCCGCTTGACCTTGGCGCCCGGGGACATCTGACCCACCCCCTGCGCACCCCTTGCTTCGCTTCTGAAACTTGCTCAAGTAGTTCTCGTAAACCAGTCCCCGGTACAAGTCAAGTTGCTGTCAAGCTGCGCTTTGCAGCAAACGCCCTCGCTTGATGCCGACAACTTTAAAATTAGGCAGATGGCAGTTTGCATGAGTTCGCAGTTCGACTCTATGTGCTTTCTCATTCGAGAAAGGTATATGTACTTATCGGATCTTCAGTGCGAGACCGATGAGTCTATTCAAGAGCTCGATGCCCGCATTCGTCGAAAGGCATGGATATGCAACTTCAATCACGGACCCGCTTGATGACGAACTCAAGTTCATTTGTACAGTGGGTAATGAATCTAATCTTAATCGGTTAATCACGACGCACTGTCCTTTTCTGGCTCCGATTGCGGTCGAAGCAGAGGAATTTTTTAGGTTGCTGTCGAAGTAAAGGAATTTATGAGGGTCACTAGAGACGCACTGTGCCAGCAGCAACCACAGCCGATTCGCGCCTTAAAGCAGACCTAACCCGGTAAGCACTGCTCTTGTGGTCTGCTGAGCCGCCGCGTGCTGCGGCTCAGCAGACCATGCAGCTCCGGTCAAATCGGCTACTTGCGCCCACAAGTCGGAGCTCAAGGACCACGGCTGCTCGCAGCCGCACATCCGACACGGAAAGGGGCCTCCCCCGCAGGCTCGCGCTTTGCCGGTTGCATTGATGGTATGCCAGCGCTGGGCTGCTGCATGCTGGTCTGCCTCCGACTCGTGGCTCTGATGCAGGCTCCGACTCGTGGCTCTGACGTACTGTTCCTCCGCTGCCGATGAGCAGCTGTTTGATGTATCGTCGGGACGGGTGGTGCAGAGCTGTGGACCAGCAGCTGGAGGACTCAATTGAGCGAGAGGGGCAAAGAGAGTCGTGCTTCCCCCTGATCCGTGCGTAGTGAATTAAGTTGGTTGTGCTGGGCGTCGGCTGCCGTGTCTGTGCTGTGAGCAAACCAAATTAGACCAGCGGCAGCTTCGAGCATAGCCGCCAGAACTGCCTTATTCAGAACGCTGTCGGCTCGGCATCCGGCCATTTACAAGTTGCATGCTTAAAGTGCAGGGCAGGCTCGCGGGTGATAAACGCTATCGCTATGAGCCATGGCACCTCAGTATGTTTCATCAGAGCCTTTTCCTAACCTAGCCAAACATGCTCGCAGGTATATTACACTTTTTGGCAGCACATATTGCTGTGAACAGCTTTTTTCCAGACTGAAAAATGTGAAAACAAAGACTCGATCCGTTCTCACAGATAAACATTTATCAGGAATCTTTAGAATTGCCACATCTACTGTTGCAGCAGATGTCGACTTTTTATGCAAACAGAAACGATGCCAAATATCTCATTGATGCCTGCAGTGCAGAAGACATTGAATACCTGTGGCATTTAATTAACCCGAAGACATTATTATTATGTGAGTCCTTGTCATGTAACTTTGTAAGTTTTATAAGTTTCTGTCTTCATGTTATTAAAATAAAAATCCAAAAGTAAAAGATTGGCCATAATATCTATCGAATTATTTTCCAGGACGCATGATTACATTTTTATTATTTATTATTTTTAATTATAATTATGCTAAAAAATACTATTGCATGGTGATTTATTTATTAAGTATAATAGTAATAGTCATACTAAATTACGATCTTATTTTCTGATGCGGTCAACTACGCCAATTTACATGTGGCCCCCGGACCTTTAAAATTTTTGAAATGTGGCCCCCCCCCCAACGCAAAAAGGTTGGACACCCCTGCTGTACAGCCTCATCCTGTGCTTCATAATCAAACAACCTTCACTGGTTCAACTGTCAATTTTCTTCAAAAGTGGGTTCTATATCTAATTCTTTAGCCATCTGAGTTGTATCCGCCAATATTTCATCGAAGTTCTCTTCACTTCGCAGAGTACTGACGTACTTTTTTGGTGTTTTCCAGCTGTCAACTCCCAGTCTCAAGTTTCTGGTGACATAGACCTCAAGCAAAATGTTGCACCAGGCAAGAAGTAATACTAAAAATGGAAATGCTCCTATGTTATTGGCAAGTGTTTGTGCTTTAGATCTCGTCATGGCTCCAGGCAACCCTTCCTGACTTATCTTCATGTATCTCAATCAGAGCATCATATCCATTCTTCTTGCATTTCATGTTACTGCTATTGTCATACCCTTTTGCCATGTCCTTTCATATTTCCAACATCTAAATATATATCTATGAGCAGCTCAAACAGAAATTCAGTCACGAATGTACCTGCAGTTTTGAAACCCGGTTTTAAACGTGTGACGGCCGGGATTCCGACGAAGCGCTTAGGGCGACTTCAAAGAAAAAGTTCCGTTTTCATGCGATTTGTATTTTAGGCTTTGAACAACACGCAATGCATCATTAAGAGAATTGGACTCTTTAAATACACACCAAAGAGTACTTTAATCCGGCAGTACGTGCTCGTCAACCTTAATCTTTCAAAAGAATATAGCTTAATGCGTACTTTCGATAAATAGTCAGCTCGCAATGCTCCTCAATAAAGTGGCTCGATGAGAATCGACTCGCTGTGTGTAGCTAGGCGGCATGAGCACTAGCTGGCTTTCGCTGGCGCTGGGGGAGGGGCTGTCGATGGGCTCTCTGGTTTGGCAGGCTAGCTGGCTCTTGGGTATGCTTTGTACTGGGGCAATGCTGGCTGGGAATGTGGTGGGAATGTTACTGATTCGGCCCTTAAAGCTTCGGCCACGGACACTTTGGCCGCATGCATTAAGGCTTCCAAGTAAGTACAATTTCTAGGCATGCTTCTGTTGAATAGATCATTGAAGACGGCAGGGCAGACGTCATTAATTCTCCACTCAATGACCGGTCTCACAGGAGACCCATCAACGTATTGTGCTTACTTAGCCTAGGGGTAAGGTGCTCGTTCTTCCAAAGACCCACGTTAACGGTCGAGCCCTGCAGTGGGAGATCCTAAATTGACCACTTCGAGCGGTAGCGACAGCCGTTTAGGCTCTTCAGCCGCTATATAAACAAAACTGCTATATCAGCTAACCTTTGCCTTTCCCGAAACCTGCTATTCGAACAGATCATTTGCTTTAAACGAAATTTTGTTGGATTATTTCTTAGGGCAGGCAAATATTCTCGCAGCCGAAACATATGGGTTTAAGGCTGAAACGTTCGAGATCGAAACGTCCGGCACATGAGGAAAAAGCTTGGCTGCTGCTCCTTCCCCATAGATTAGACATACAAACTTCGTGTCAACGTTCTGTAGTCTTGTGATATTACAACTTCTCTTCGATGCTAACTATACTACTTACTACCTTTGCAGGAAGTCTATGCAATTACTTCTAAGCGAAACTCCCCCTTTTTCGACTAGCCCTACTGATCAACTATGATTCTCACTTTTTCTTGGGCGACACTCGTCTTTTGGGAATGGTTTGCATATCAAAAGCTATTAAAGTTTGTGTGCTTTACATATTTTCAGGCAATCCTAGTCCCACTGGTCGTTCAGTCCATCATCAAGTTAAGAGCCGTCTTGTTGGTGGGATTCGGGCAGGCAGGGACGGGCCGATTCTGTCTGTAGTACTGAGCCTGTGTTTCGGAACGATGAATGGGACGGATCGTGTGCCTCCCTCCAGTTAACAGCCATCACAGGATGCCTACTCCTAAGTAAAATCTAAAAAAGCACGATCAAGTCCATTACACCACTTGTGAGCTTCAATGCAATTTCGTGTGCCAGAGATGGTGGGAGACCTACTTTTACTGACCATTTGCCAGCTCTCCGGCCGAAACCATAGTACTAAGGGACCACCATATGCCTGGATTTGGCCGACAACGGTCAAGCAGCTAGCCACAGGTAGGAGTTTGTGTGCTGAATCTAGTGGTGCTACGTAATCTCGTTGGTCACTTCATAGCGAGCAGTCTCTCCTATCAAAACAGAAACCATGTAATCTTCGTGCTATTGTAGCCCATCAGTTACTGGCTGCAAATGAAACTGGATGGCTCTTGGTTCTGCACTATCGGCCAACATTTTTTAAGCGTTTCAAGACAACTCTGCGGCAATAACTACGTATCGAGCTCATTAAGGGGAATAACTTCAACATGCATTATTCATGCCACAACAGGTTGACCAACAAAAACAGAAGACTGGTTACTGATTGTTCACAGAACATCGTCACGGCAACGACTATGAAGCCAACTAATTTGTCTACACTCGACAGCAGATTGTTAACGAGTCACAATACTTACAATCCAATAATTGCAGCTGCTTGATTGATGCACTGAAAAAAGTGTCAACAATTTGGTGCAGGTTTGTATTCAGTGACACACAAATCGACAAGTAAAAAGTCAGCATCAAAACCTGTCAGCATCACAAACACCTTTGATGGAAGCATGCCTTCAAGCAAGTGCATATACAGTGCACGTGATTAGAAAAAACTACCAAAGTCACCATGGGCACAGTCGAGAAAATGGAAATAGACAGGACCCAGATTAGAGATTGCAAATAAGAATAACTCTGAAGACTCTCAATGTTCACAAATCAGTTGCATTATAGGGAATAGCAAGACCTGCTTCGCTTGACACTGTTGTTTACCAGAGATTGTTGTTTACCAGAGATTCATTCACCAACAACATTAAAGAGGTAACCTAGCTAAGAAAAGGTTTTCAGATTTACTATCGCCAGTTAAACTCTTGTTGATAGCTGCAATAGTTCCAAAAGCACTATGAGAGCTATCAGTAGATGGCATAGGCTCGTTCGTTTACTCTTGAGCATCCAATTTGGCAATAAAATTTAGAAGATCGATACGTGTGGCAATGCCAAACACGACATGCTTCACCTCCACTCTGCCGTCGCCAGCAACTGAAACGAACACGGTTTTTACAGCATTATAGTGGTCACAACCATCCAGTCACTTACGTGCAAAAAAACAGGAAAGAACGTGTTATCAGCTCAGTAACAACCAGCAAGTCTTTGTTTTTACATAGCACATATAGTTTTGCTCAAGTTTTGGATTGTGTACCTGATCTCGATTTTTTGAATGTCATAGTTAATTTCAATGCAATAACACTTACGGATGCTTGAGAGAATAACGGCTCTCCATAGCGGCCGTCCAGGACAAGCCGCCCTTGGGCCTGCTAACACCGTGGAAGAGGTGTCTTCCAAGCCAACCCCAAAGGTCGGTGGGGCAGACTCTGAGGCTTCTGCTAGGCTTTTGTATATGCTCGGGCACAAAATGCAAGAGCAAAGCAGGCTATTGGCAAGACATTTTCCCCATCACCTTGGGAAGCTGTCTGGCATTGCTAAAATGTGGGACCAAATTGCTAATACGTGGGACCATAAGAGTGTGATGGACCACATATGCATAAAGGTAAATGTCAAGAAAATAACATATTGTAAAACAATCAAACATTTGCTTAGATTACCTTTCAAAAGACATGATAGAAATGGGATCAGAAGTGTTGATGACTGCCACACAAATGGGAAAAATAACTGTGTAAACCATGTATAACCCGAAAGTAAACTAGAAGACAAATTTACAAATACAATTGCTTTACCCATCTCTGCCTCACTTGCGAGTTGTGTCCCAATCTTTTAAACCATGATACATCGAGATACACGTTTGCAGTTTGTTGAGGGCCATGCTTATGAATTTTAAACATATTTATTTGAAGTGCAGATTTGTGCCTTGTAAATTCCGTAACTCGGTCAACTCTTCACGGATAAACGTCAAATTTCAAATGTGAGTACACATATCATCAAACGTCCTGGAGATTCATTTTCTGCAATATTTGTAATTTAAAACAATACCTATCCAACGGTAATTAGAATAAACTACTGCAGTTATATACAAGCAGCACTGAACTCAGATTTCAAAATTTATGTTGGTCCGTGGTGTTTGCCGGGCGATGAAATTTACAACGCGAAAAAGTACCCATTACCAAATTACCTAACGAATCTGCTTACAAGTCCCAAGCATGCCTCTCAACAAGTAGCAAACACTTACCTCGAAGTACCAAGGTCAATAAGTTAGTACAAAAATCCCATATTAATCAAATCAGTAACTTTTTATTTGCAAATAAGCTGCTTCCGGTTTACATAACCACTTTTTTCTTTTGGAAATCGTCCAACTTTCGATTCCATTTATAACGTGATTATCGTTTGAAAGGTATCTGTAATGAATACTCGACTGTTTCATAAATGTTATAGAATTTTCTAGACATTTCTAGTTTAAAGTCCTCAAAAAATCAGCAACATATAAGGGACCTGACACGAGCTACATTTTAAAGCACACGCAAAAGTGATTTGAAAGTTGTTTGCTGTTCAATGAGAAGCCAGACTACTCAGCAACGAGGTGACCAATTCCACCTTGGCCTTAGTCTTAGTCCCCAACTTGGTCAACAAGCTTCATTCAAAAGGGGCTGCACAAGCCTCTACGATCGCCTTGGTCGGCCCACAAAGAAGCCAAATTTAGTAGTAGTTATGCAGGAAAAAGTGCACGGACAAGGCATTCTGTCGAAAAGTGCTCTACATAGTTCCTGGGAGCAGCAATTTAAAGAAGCTGCAGTGCCATGAAATTGGACCTGTTCCTAATAAAACTCGAGACTAGGTTGCTTTACATAATGACGTCCTGATTCCGAACACACTCAGAAGGTAAAATTAAATCAGTCACTCCCAGTCACAGTCAGAGGACTCGGCCATCAAGCTTAGAGGTTCTCTCAGCCATAATATTTAGCTATCGATTAGCTTAAAAACTAATGGCGTTCAGAAAAAACGCAACTAGTTTTGAAGCAGGGGTTGCAGAGGTAGAATCATTAGGATCCAGAGAGATCAAAATCGTCGGTATAAAAATGACATAACATGCAGTGGATCGCACGATCTTCCCCAGAGGAGTAGCATAAATCAATGACAGTAGTAGACCCAGTGGGGAGCCATAGGGATTTGCCAACTGTAACCTGGTGGCAACCCAAGTCTGAAAGAACAATTTGTGACCATGCATGCCATGGATGATAGGTTAGAAGTAGCGATCTCGACTGCATGACAAAAAAGCAGCAAACAATACACACACTACGAGCAACACTGCTACGACTAAGGGCTTGCTCTCACAAAAGCAACCATGTCACACTCATAATATGAGCACCCTGTAACTATGAGCGATTACCAACACTCATATAACCCATTAACATTAACAATTATACACTTATCATTTTACATCACATGAACAAGTTAACATTAACATGAAAACGTAAACGTGTGCTCATTCCTGCACAGAGGTGCATGCATAGACAGCCATACGCACACGAACACTAACGCACACACATACAGTCACATTCGTGCAAACCTTTATACTTTTTAACCTGCAGACAAACAAACGCACTCATACACGGCCATGAAATATAAAACACTACACCGTGAGCACTGTCCAAATAAATGTGACCTCTAAATACGTTAAAAACAGCAGCTGACACCGAGCAAAAACTGTGTGGATTCTTCTGTTACACAAAGCAAGACCTAGACAGCTGTTGTGGATGGATACAATGTTTGTTCAAGTCGCCCACGTACTCAGGACGATTCCGAGGAGGCAAGTAGCAGCTAGGAGGGTTAAAAAAATTATATTTTGAAACAGCAATTGAGCTGCGTGTAACTAGTGCGGCAGCTATGTGGCAGAGCAAGAGTACTGAGTCAACGGCCTTGCTCCTGGATGGGGCCAGATGAATAGCTGTACATAGCACATTAAGATGTACGTTGCCCCCAAAAAGCAGCTTCATCAATTGCTCGTGTGAGCCTCTAAAGGTTTCTGTTTAATAATAATAATAATGCACTTGATAAAGTGCCCTCAGATAACTCAATCTCTCTAGGCGCTTTACATTTGCTGCAAAGGGAAATGCAATTGAATGGTGAGTAATATCATTCTTGATCAACAAACAAAATGAATAACATGGTTAGGGGTGACATACACAGGGTCAGCATGCAAATGTGGTTAGTAGCAGCATGCACAGTGTCAGCACGCATAAGCACATCAAGGACGAATCACAGGGACCCACTAAATGCTGTCCTAAATAGGTGCGTTTTAAAGTTCCTTTTAAATGTGGTCAGATCAGGGGATGTTCTGACGCAGATCGGGAAGGAGTTCCAGGCTTTAACACATGCATTTAATATTATTAATAACAAATATCTAATTCATTGGTATGGAAACTTACACAAGAGCTGAGTCTCTATCCAGGCACTTCATGCATGTGCAGGACTCGAGACCAAGAACTCGGCTCGTCGAAAGCAAGCACCTAAACCCCTGGGCTATACCGAGCGGCATATTTATAATAATAATAATAATAACATTTATATAGAAGCAATAAAACTAAATCTCTTTCTGGGCACTTTAAATATGCTGCAGAGGAAATAATCACTTGTTTAGCGATTAAATTTACAGAATCAGTAAGCATAAACACACTAAGGACAATTTGAACGGCTCTAAAAATGGCGCGAGAAACAGGCATGTTTCAGCTTCTTTTTACTATTAGTGAAGTAAGGTAGATGTCGCGATGAGTCGGGAAAAAGTTACGGGCTTTGGAAGCATGCAAACTAAAGGCACTGTCTCCAATGGTTTGAGGTTGGTTAGAGGCAAAGCAAAACAACTTGAGTTAAAAGAGCAAGTGGTACGATGCCTGGCATGATTACGCAGTAGTTCAGATGGGTAGGCCGGAGTAGGAGAGTGAAGGGGCATAAAATTGACGGCAAAACCTTGAAGTTAACGACCAGGTTTGTGGGCAGGCAAGAGCAGGCCTGTGAGAAGGGGTGTAATAAGGCAATAGCAACAAACTGTGAGACGGAACGTCACAAATGTATGGACCAACTTGTTTGTTACTTAGCTGTCGAAGAAGGTGCAAATTGTTAATATTTAGTGTAGCTGAAAGTACTTTGAGATTAAACGAAGAATACTATAAGGGAAATCGGCATTGCAAGCCAGCCACAACTACAGGAGTTTTTTTTACGCTGTATACACTGACCAGGGCAGAACAATATTGCAAACTCATTGTCTGAGGCAAGTGGGCTTCTGCCACTGAAAGTTTGTTTAAACTAAACAATTGTTTAAAATGTGCAGCTCAGCTATCCGTGGTACATTACACGGCACAGTTGAAAAGGTTTTCTTTGCTTTGGCCCATAGATACATAGTAATGCTGTATTTTTTTATTACAGCCATCTGGGCATGCAAGCTGCTATGCTTCCCACTTTCCCTTTGTTGCATGAGATGAAGTCTGTTGGCTATCGAATGCTGCTTAGGCTGTGAGTTCGCTATACATAACTCTCCTTTGTAACACCCACATAGTCTTTGTCGCTTTGTGGAGTTACAAACAGAGATACATTACATTGGCTCAAATTTGCTGAAGCAACTACTTCTCAAAGCAGCTGTCATCCCAAGGAAATGCGAGCATTGTCTGAAAGCTTGCTGAAGTATAAAGGAACGACAACTTACCTCCCAGACAGTGCCTATCAGACTGCCAAATTAATGGCCCCTTATTACCGGCTAACACAGAAAGAAAATCAAGTCTAGAGACACATATACTGCTCTCCAAAAAAAGTTTCTACGCAGAAATTTGAAACTTTTGGAGAGCAGTGTATGTATGCTGATTTTACTTCTAGAAATTATTTAAAATATATGAATCTCTCGGTTGCTGATTTGAGCTGCCTCGCATATGCAAGTTGTAAGATTGAATGCGCATCGCTTGATTTTTCTGCTCGCTCACTACAACCAAAGAAACAGGGCATTCAGGCGGCTTAATTTGCACGAGGAAATTATTCATCACTCGTGCGGTCGACATGAATCCAATAGCAGAACCACGGCCCAAGATGACTCGAAAACCGGTCAAGTCTCATCCGATTAGTAGGTGTCTTAAAAAATTTCATTTCAATATGGGTCAACTAGCAGGACCATCGGTTGCACTGTGTCTTGCACTGCACCATCACTTACAAATGTTGGATTGCACATGCACAGGTACACAAAGACGTGCTTCTACAATTGCACCCCTGCTTTGCAACTAAGGTTTTCAGAGCCACGGAAAAACAAGCAGCTCCCATATCTTTTCAAAGGCAGCCTCGGCCCAGCGTGCTTCTCGGAGTTCGCAATTTGATGTTGATCTCGGCACTGACTTTAATTACTGGCACCTGCTACCTGATACTAATCATCTGACCCATCTCGCTACTGACGTGGTGGAATGTGTTGCGGGTGTCGGACTCCAAGGCACTGATTTCAAATCCTGCAGGCAACAGAATTCATTAATTGGTGAATTCCTAATTGATGGTCCCTACTAGTGCTAGAGATAAAGCCACTGCCTGAATGATGCTCAGTCAATTTGGCCATCAAACCATAAGGTTAGCAGAGCAAACCTTAAGAACAAGGTCGCACCAATTCCAAGTTTACTTTACTTGCTTTCAAACAACGAGAACATCTCACTTCATATCGTCTCACCAGCACCGGCAGAAACTCTGCCACCAATGAATCGCATGATATTCAGAGCACCTCTACAATTACCCTAGAGTCGGTGGCATAAGCAGCACGTCGCCAGCAATTGAACACATGACTAAAAGCGATGCACAATAGATTACCTTGTCTCTGGGTCTGGGTAACCAGAACGTAATGATCTGAGTCCAGCAGCCGTGAAATTCTCCCAAGAGGTGTATCAGGCAAAACCTGTTCGAAAGACATTTGCAATATGCAACAAAGGCTCAACCCTTCGACACAACTTTCAGTCCAAAATCCACTCGATGAACAAAACAGCATTCACAAAACGTCATCACGACGATAGCACACTCGAGTTGGTGCACGCAAGTTAGCTCAATTTGGCTGCTCCAAGAAGAAACTTGCTTCGTTGGACCTGCTGTAGCACTCAGCAGCAGCGATAGAGCTACCTTGTGGCACTAACTATCCCATCGCTGCTGCTGCTGCTGCTGCTGCTCGAGGACACCACTGGAGACGGCCAGTGGCCTCGTTGTTGGCCATAGAGCTGGCAGAATTCAGGCAGGCCAGGGCAAGATTATTTGGTATGTTTAGGCGATTGTTGATCGCTAGATGGATGTTAAGGGATGTTAACAACAATTAATTCGTGGTATGACTATAGCAAAACTTTGCTCGGTATGTAGAAGCGCTGTTAGGCCGATGCCATCTCTGTGGACCAGACTCGGTGGACGTAACTCCAGCTGTTTCTTCCTTTTTATGCTAGTCTTTGAAGCTGTAAGCACAGGAAAAAGTTTGGAACTTCTGGTTGTCCCCTCCCAAAATTGAACCGTGTGCCAGGCCAGCAAAAGCTGTAGTGACCCACTCAAAGACAGATTTGGCCTAGCGTGGGCTTGGGGAGGGGAAGATCGCTCACATTCGCCTGAAAGCAACAGGCAACAGAGCCTGCTACATCGACTTTTGTATTCGACTCTACAGCTTAAAACGAGGTCGCCAAATATGTGACACAGCTTCTGCCATGGTTAGCCAAAAGATCTATGTAGAGTCAAATTGTACTCCATGCCATTTCCATTACGTGAAAACATATTTGTATACGGTAAATGCGAGACTCCGAGCTGTCTGCTATGCTTTGTTCATTCATTGCCAAGAACACTTGGATGAACGATTTTCTGGAAAAGTCCCATTTGATATCCAAATATTTGGACGTCCGTGCTTTCCTATAGCCACTATTTGGTGGGACTGCTAGCTTTCCTTTAAAGTTCAAATGAAAGGGGACGTAATTAAAGGTCTGCCCTCAGCCCCTCAGATCTAATGGAAAAAATGCAAAATGAACACGTGTTTGATTCTCGACTTCGATGTAAGCAAATTTACCAACCAACCCTTGAAATGCACTCCTGCCACACGATTATTCTGAAAACAGAACATGTATGCCTGCACAAGCCACCCAGATTTTTGAACGAGCAAACCTTGCTCATTGTTCTTTTGCACTTAGGAGGAGTATGCATAGAATTGCACCAGAATGCACTTTATGAAGCATTCCTTGTATGTTAAGAACCATACATTGATTTGACCTTATTAAAGCAATGGAAAACATGCTGGTGCGTTCAAAAGTGTATGGGACTGCTGGAAATGGAGCAAATACTGATGATCAAGACCTTTCCAGGTGGACTGGCTCAGAAGCAGAACACCATACTAATCTCAGTACCAATTCGTACTAATAAAGTAGTCACATTCAGAAGCAGGAGAAGCAATTCTTCAAGCAAATGCCTTCCTAAAGTGGAAAAATATGTTAAAAATGACTTCAAATCAATTGTAAGAAACCTCGCTAAAATAGCAAATGTACTGAAGCAGTGACAATTCCTAGAAAGCTAGCTCAGATTTGCTTCCTTTAACACAAAATTTTTGAGATCGTAGAGTAGCTAACGAGCACTTCGAGATGGGCAAAGCAAGGGAGATTTCTGACTTTACGAAAAGTATAGCATTTGCCAGGCTATAAAAAGGAAAGCATTGCTAAGGAGATTAAGATATCCCAGCAGTTTGTGTGCAACAATAGTAAGAAGCAATTGCAACTTGGTACAGTGGCATTGAAGGATTGGTATAGTCGCCCTAAGCTGACAAACGATCAATATGAGAGGGTCATAAAAACAAAAGAACAGATTTGTACCTGCGAAAAGTGTTTCCAGGTCACTAACTCACAACAGGGCCTAACTGGAGAGCTCTATGGAGAATATGCCAGCAAGGTATACCATCGTAAACCCTTGCTTTATGCAAAGCAAAAATTAAGCTGCCTGCAACAGGCAGTGACCACGCCCCCGACCTTGGCTAACATTCAACAAGTTGTGTGGACCGATGAATAGAAGTTCACCATTTTCAAAAAAGGTAAGAGAGTTACTGGAAAGCTGGGCATTAATAAAGAGAACCACGACGACTGCCGTCAGATAAAGGTAACATTCGGCTGAGCTAGAGGGATGGCATGTGGCTGTGTGAGGGAACCTGGATGGTATGTGGCTAAGTGAAGAAACATGACTCGTGAGGCCGTGCTCATTGAGCTGAGGCCCTACGAGAGATCAGATTGCCTAAGCAGCCGAAGGCTGTCGAGTGGTTGAGGGTGGACAATGGCTCTCACTGGATGACTCAGTAGCATGGCACAAATCCATACATTGACAGCATCCGTGAGGACATCCATCTACCACAAACTGCAGCCAGCTGTCACTCAGGCAGGTTTGGAACAAACAGTGGCTGGACAGTACAAAAACAATGCATGCACTGAACATAATGGCTGCCGGAAGACCACAGAGAGGAGAGGGCTAGATCTATCGACGCCAGCAGCCGTCCAGAGCATGTAGACTGGGGTTGGAAGGCGTGGTTTCTGCTAATAGTATTCGGCGTCGAGGCCAGGTGACTTGGTGCTCGGTCGCAATACACAGCCACGACAGGCCATACGGAGGGCTGTCACATGCTGCTGCATTGGAGCTAGCACAAGAACTCTTTCACATAGAAACAGGTAAAGGCTAGACTGATCCTAAGCACGAAATACTGGTAATAAGAGAATTTTCACAATAGTAACCACTCACTCACTAGTAACCTCCACTGACTGCATTGCCAATGCCAAGCAGACTGATCTGAACTCCATCGATAAGCTTTGGGGATACTTTCAAGCTGAGTGTAAAATCGTCAGCCATTCCTACCATCTCAGGAGATTTCTTATTTGAGACAACATGCCACTGTTTGCGAGAAATGGCTCCGGAGTTATACACGATGACCATGTCATCCATACCAACCGGTATATACTAAGTGAATAGAAAATCATGGTGGAGCGATTTTCTATTATGTAATTTAATTAATAAATGCTAAAGTGCAACATGTTCACCTACCACCATGACTGTATGCAAATGCAAAGTAATACTCCCTGAGAACAGTACAGGATGATTACCAGAGAAAGCATCTAACTTTCCGGCAAGTTTGGCCAAACGGCATTAGTAAGAATATCTAGACATGAGGAGACTTTGCCAGTGTCCCGAAGTTTCACTCCAGAAGCTGTGGCTGAGTCTCGGTTCCATTCAAGAGAAAATGTTTTGCAACAACCTGTATTGCCAACATGGATCCTAGTGCTGCCGTGGAATCAGCAACAGTTGGGGCATTACTATGGCATACATGCTTAAAGGTCAGCAAATACATTCACGATCAATTCTTAAGACATTTTATTGACCCATAAGATAGCAAATGTGTCAGAAGGAAGCCTGCTCTGCCAAGAGAGCTGCAACCCACTACTTACGTAGTATCTGCTACTCCCGAAGAAACCTTGAAACAACAAGAAAACTAACAGCTAACTCCAGGCATACCAGGCGGTTTCATGTCTTCGGCTGGCTAGATTACATAAATGTACAAAGACAGCTAAGCCGTGACGGCACGAACATGTGGTATGCTGGGGCCATCAACCTCATCATGAGGCTTTATCAAGTAGGTAGGCAGTCTAGGAAAGAAGCCCCACCTATAACTCCACAGCTTGCTGAGCATTCAGAATCGGTCTGCTCCCACGCTAGCTTAGCATCAGGCTATAGCAAGCGTTCCCACCTAACAGTCGCTAGGCGCTTCGGTACATGTGTGCCAGCTCTGACCCTATCCACATCCACTCGTGAAAATTTACAAGTGATAGCCTAGCGCTCTCTAAATGACCCAGAGGCAGGACTCTCAAGTCGTTAGTCTTTAGCCATTACTGCGTTAGTGGGTAGCACACTCCAACTATGGCATTGAGGCAAACAGGAGAATCGCATTAGGCCCATACCGTCGCCAATGCTGTGCTGCAATCATTCTCCACACAGAATGTGGCTTTTCGAAAACACTTAGCACTTATGCAACGTCACTTGTATTCGTATTGTTAAACTCACAGCAAAAGTGAAAATAGTAGAAGTACAAAATGGAATGCTGTACTGCAATTGTTCTCCACACAGTGTGCGGCTTTTTGCAAACACTTAACACCAATGCAACGTCGCTTGTGTTCGTATAGTTAAACTCACAGGAGTAGTTGATCATTGCCGAAAGTTGTTAGTAGAGCCCCAACAGGCAAGTTAAAGACGGCAAGGGACAAGAAAACGAAATGGGATGCAAAATATAACAAGATATCGGACAGAGTAACTCTCAGCATTATTAATGACTCGAACGATCACACAACAATAACAACTTGCACCATGCTAGAAAGGGTATGGCACATTAGAGCAGCCACTGCTGGCATGGGCTGGCCTGCATAAGCACATGAGCCGAATAGTCAAGAAATGCCACAGCACATAACTTTGTGGTTTCCAGTTCGCTCACACCCAACTCATAACCGACAACCAGAGCTCGAGGTGGAACTGCACAAGACCACTGTCCTACCTCGAGCATTCCAACCTAAATCACGACGACAGCAGCAGCCGCACTGCACGAGCTAAGACGGACGTAGACTGGAATCAGTGGTTACCTGCTTGAACTGTTTATAAATAGCCTTGCTTATGCTATCGGACGTCTTCACATTGCCCTTGGTCATCTGTGCCATGATGTTGCCGACTGTAGCCATGCCAAGGATCGTGCTGAAAGTATTAAATATGGAAATAAACTAGCGATAGTACAGCATGCACATAGCCCTGACTGAAAGAACCTAGACCGGCTATCTGCCACAGTTTGCGATTGCTAAGGGGTAAGGTGCTGGCCCCTAACGGCCGAGGTCAAGGTGCCCAACTTTACGACCTAAGTTGTGGGCTCGAACCCTGTGGCATATGTGAAGCACATGGATACAGTTTCGGTTCTCGTTGGACATTGTAGGAATTAATTAATGTACGAATATATTTATATTTTTTTTGTCTGTTGACTGCTTACCGGCGGCAGCATCAGGGAGGCTGCAGCAAGGGTCACAGGTCACTCGGCAGGAGCAGCAGCAGCACTTACCCGTCTGCTTGCACGACAGGCACTTGGTCGAAGCCTTCAGCGCTGAGCAGCTCGAGCGTCTCACCGACCGTCACCGACGGCTGAACGGTCAGCGGAGTACGGAAGCGGAGGGAGCTGACTGGCAGCTGGTACCATCTACAAGCACATCCTGGTCTACCTGGCACGAGAGCACACACCCCCTTCGTCTAGGTGACAGCAGGCGGCTCAGCGCCGCCTCTCTCCCGACGCGAGCGCTGACGCGTTCGGTTGCACGAGACGCCGCAGCCAGCAGTCGCCTCGAGAGGCTCGATCGGCTTCTCGGTCGGGCCGAGAGCCGGCGGACATGCTGAGCACAGGGTTCGCACGAACCTGCTCTGCGAAGACGGTACGGGGTCGTCGAGGAAGTTTCGGGCCAGCATCCAGTCGTCGCTCAGTGCTTGGTCCTAGCAACAAACCAGGCTGCTTTGCGAAATCGCGGAATCGCTCTCCTTAGCGACTGGGGGCGAAAACGTCTGGCTTGCCGCTGACTTACATGTAGTTACGGATCGAGTCGGGAAGCAGCACGACGCAGCGCTGACCGGCCTTCAGCTTGTAGTCCCTGCACGCCTGCAAGGCCGACCACATGACGGCACCGCAGCTGCCTCCTGGAAAAAGTACGTGCTCGGCTGCTCGGTCATCTTCGAGCGACGGCGATGCGAGTGAGTTTGCTTGGCGACGCAGGCACCACATCCAAAAGGAAGTGCACCACATCCAAAAGAAGTGCCTCGACCACCGACCGAGGACGCAAGCAAAGAGGGACGAGGCAGCATCGAGGACGCCGGTTGCAGGCGGCCGAGCTACCTGCAGCGATACTCAGTTGAACTAAAGCTTGCTGGCAAAATCGAAAAAAGAACCATGGTGGAAATAGATGATGGACACGCTACGAAGAATGAAAAGGGAGTAGAAACAGACCCTGGACTCCCTGAAATAAGGGGGGGGGGGTCGCATGACTCATGATCGCCCACGTGCACCGTTGACCTTCCTGTGATGTATTGCGACCTCCGGAAAGGTAACGGTCTGGCTCACCAAGACTTAATCTTGACTGCCCAGCTGTCAAAATTACATGGCCACGCAAACAAGCAGGCTGCACTAAAGTACAAGCACGCAGGCTCACTCACTCACTCACTCACACGCGTGAACATAAATCCACACATTGTCTGACAGGTTGCACAACATCCCCATTGAGGAGAAAAGCACATCTCACCGACACATCCAGATGCTCATCCTCATTTTGACAGTGCTCCGTGAAAAAAAAAGGAGGGGAAGCCGAAAGCTCCACATGCATGCATGCTTGCAGAGAAAGGCGACAGCAACTCACCACACAAAAATCCTTCCTGACGCATTAAGCGTCTTGCCATCAGCAGCGATTCCTTGTCTCGGGTTTTGTACCACTTGTCAACTACCTAGGAAGAAGAACCAGGCAGGGTAGGCACGGATAACACGGATAACGGCTGCTTTTTCTTTAATTTGGGCAACATTGTTCGTGCTAATGTAATATTCAAAATGTCTTGGCACAAGTTCCGCAGGGTTGGCAATTGTTGCTTTTCCCCAAGCCAATTCAGAGCATTCGGCTTACGAATCAGGATAGCCACACGTTAGCACACCCTCTAACCCTACATCCCAAAGGTGGAGCAAAGAGTTTGGGTAATTTTCTCAGTTAAACCGAGAGTTGGTGGCTTCAATAGCTGCCCTGGAGTTACCAACAGAACTCGCGTACAGTGTGCATTCTACGTCCGGTGCTAACAGAAATCGGTCAGAGCCATCTTTAAATCAATCAGCCCTAAGTGATCTCTAACCCACAGCTGCTCTATGATCGATGCATAAATTCACGTGAGCACAGCACTACCAATACTCCTGCTTTACAGCTGTCTGCTGCACCTGATCAAGGTCAAACATCGTCTTTTCCAAGCAAAAAGCAAAGAGCAAAAGCAAACAGCCCAAAATAACAGGCAACAGCGCCGGCGACGGTTGAACTCTTCGTCCTCAGAAAGTTCAGCTGAGGACAACGACTCTCATCGGAGCCGATGCCAAAGACACGACAAGCATCCAGTCAGGACAGTCTGCAGAGCCCCGGCAGAGTGGCTTACCGAGACGTCGCAGACGGTCGGAACGAAGTCGTAACCAATCCCCTCCACTTCATAAAATGGGCTATCAGCAGTCTCGTTCAAAGCGGAAGGTTGAGCAAGAATCGACCCGACGGGGTCAACACCGATCACCTGCAAATTGAGCGCTAACGCCTCAGTCAGAAGCCCTGCAAGCCCACTTGCCAACAGACTGCCGCCAAGACTTTGATCCAAGCAAGCGCACTAGAGCGGCAGCTGCTGCTCAAGTGCCGATAACTCGGATCGGCAAAAGGCACGGGCTTCGCCAAAGACACTTGCCAGGGGATGTGAGAAGCCGAAAAGAGCAAACAAGCAGCAGTGGAAACGGTCGGCAACTAGTTGCTGGGCCGCTCCAAAGGCGACGCACTTCCTCCAGAGAGTGAGAGGACAACACGGAACGATGGGCTATGTGCCAGGGGCCAATTTTGGCAGACGAACACACAGGAAGCCCATCGACCACTCACCAATCAAACGCCTCGACTAAGCAGGACATGGACTTAAGACTTAAGCCTGTCTTAAGCACTGTCGGTGAACAAGGAGCAAATACCCTCTTCAGCTGCGATAGTAGCTGCCATGATCGTAAGTGTTTTAAGTGAAGGCTGGCACTACAGTAGCACCCAGAGAAAGCCGGCTCTGTACAGGCACAGATAATGATTTCAAAATTGCTGTTTCGATTTCTCTTATTGATATATAAATATGGACGTGCAGAATATTGTTAGCAGCCTCGATTCTTAATTTTCAATGATGCACCGAAGAAGCATACTCGCGTTATATTTCTTTAGGTTCCGCCATTCCTTGGTAATTAGAAAACATGGTTGGAAACGTTTCCTTCATAAACGAGTATTTGATATACTTAATCACTTCGAACGGGGTCTGCAGGCACTACAAGCCTGATGGTATGTTTTCAAATCTTGCCAGTCAATCTATGCATTTAGACGGAAGATGACCTTAAATTGATTCAAGCATTTGTGACATCCAATTTCGATTTCTTTAACTCACGGCTTGCTGGTTTACCCACTTGTGCAATCAGGGGCTTACAGTTGGAGCAAAACTCTGCAGCCATGCTTGCCTGTCGTAGGCACCGCAGTTGCCACATCACACCTCTTCTCGCTGATCGGCATTGGCTGCCAGTCAAGTAGCTCACCGACGTCGAGGTTCCGTCACTCACGTTGAAGTCCCTTCATTCTTTGGCTCCAGCCTACCGAGCAGATCTACTCGCCCACCAGTCTAGGCGTCATAGCAACCGCTTTTCTGAATCAAATCCTCGTATGAACATCAAATCTTTTGGCGAACGTGCCTTCAGTTTATGTTCTCCCAATGCCTGAAACTCACTCCCGACTGACCTCACGACATCCTTGACTTGACCACATTTAAAAAGCTAAAACGCATCTATTTATCACAGCATCGAGTTTGTCCACGTGATTCATCCTTTGCGTACTTACACAGCCTGGCACTGTGCATCTTGCCACTAACCAAACCTCCATGCTGACCCTAAGTATGTTGCCTCTAACCATGTCATGCTTGTTGATCGTGAGCATGCTACCACTAACGATTCGGTCATGCTTCCTTTACAGTATATTTAAAGGGCATAGAAAGAAATTAAGTTCTCTGAGGGTGCTATAAAAATGTATTATTATTAGTATTATTCTCTAACATCTCCCTGGCATGTCTGGACCCTATAAACAATTATCAATTTATAACAAGTTTCAGTGCAGCAAGGACTTAATGTATTGCTACAAATGCAAGCTACTAACAAGTATTTACTGGTAAAGCTACTCACGACATTGTATCGTTAATGATAGCACAGGTCTCTTAACTAACAATTGATGATTACTAATGCAAGCATTTTTATATTAGTATTATCTGGCATGCTTATCTTATATTTGCAATTCTTCCTGACAATGCATTACCAGTGGTTGTTAGGTTAGTGTTCGTTAGGTTATGCTAGCGGGGTTGTTGCGTTGTAATCGGTTGGGACTTTTAACATGCCTAGTTAGCTAATGCTGGCTTATATGAGTTGGTTGTGTTTTCGCACTTCCTTGGTTAGCCGTTGTTAATATGCCCAAGTAAGTATTCATCAATCCACCGAGTGGGAATTAATCATTCCTAATTGGTCTTTGGACATGGTCAATTATATTTAAAATTGAACGGAGAAAGAATAATGGACTTCTCAGTGTCTTGTGAAGGAAGCACCAACTTCAAGGCCAAATCGTTCAGAACTTTTACGAAAACGCTTCACATAAGCTGTTATGGGAATCACATCAAACCATTAGAGATTATAGCTAAACATGTAAAATTGCAGCATACATAAGCACATCATAAAATTTATATAACTTTCATTGCTGCATATAAGCTGTCAATAAAAGGAATGGCTTTGAATTTCGTTTGTCAACGAAGTAAATTGTCATATGTCGAGATCAACTATCAACATTGCAAAAAATGCATCCAGCTTTGGTCTGGCAGGAACAAGAACAGCATTTTGACAGACGACATGGGACTAGTGTTGCAAAGCATTAGACTGCAGGCAGGGCCACATTTACACTTCCAGCTGCAGTGAATGCACTTCTTCAACTATGACCCGCACAGCACATCGCACATTGGCTTTCTTGTCCAGCTACATCCTGCCTTTCGCAACACTCCAGCTAACAGCTAGCCACACAAGAATTGTAAATAAAATCAAACACTTTCCGGCATGCATCATAAACGATGAGCCCATTGACTCAGCCTTACTATTTTGCTTACTGAGTCCTCGCAGAGATGCCCCCCTCATACGACTGGAGTCACCTCGGCCAGATTGTGGCAAGTTTAGATGCTAAACAAAACTGAAAGTAAAGCCTTTCTTCTCAAACAAAGTAGCAGAAAATGGTTTAAAGCACAGTGCACACATCTAGAGGCAAAAATTTTAAGAAACAGTCAGACAACACTTCTGTATTTCGACTGCATATGAGAGGGGCACCGAATCCTACAGCTCATGCTAGCCCCATAAGATGGTTGCAACAGTGAAACTCGAGCTCGAGGTCGTTTAACACTGGTTTCGGTCTGCTTCCCACAAATCCTAGTATTCAATGGCTACTGGAGCACTTACAGATGAAGGCCACTCGACTATAGCCCGTTTGAAGGCATCTAGGAAGCCAATAAACAATGGCTTGCACCAACCGGTAGGCTGCCATCTTACTTTAATTGATGTCCAGCTCTGGACAGGTCACAACTGGATGCTAGCTCAAAAGCAGACTAAAACATACTAACGAAGAAGTTGGTGCCCGAGTGTCGGCATGTGCTAGCACGGTTTCGGACACTAAACGAGCCTCCTCCGCTGAGCGGTTACACTAACCGTAAGCCTACCACTGGCCAATATGCTCATAAGCTGACGGTAGATCGACAGTATGAATCGAGTAAGCGTATGAAGAGCATACAACATGTATGCAATAGACAGCAAACCTGGTAAACATTCGAAGTGACTAGAGTGAAAAAGCTGTTATCACGCAGCTACACAGAAACCTCGGCTTAACCTTTATAAAGCTAGCAAAAAGCAGGGCGCCATGCAGTCACTCTAGTGAACGAGCACGGCCGAAGAAAAACTCAGGAGCTTTACTCGGGGCTTGCACACTGTGCTATGCTGCAGTACTGTGCTATGCTGCAGTAAACTCCACAGCACACAACGCATGTGCGCTGGTGCAAACTTAAACACAGGTACGAGTTTCTTGCTTCTGTTCGTGGGAATGAAAGCAAACTGTGAGCACTCCTGACATTCAATGACAGACAAAGGGAGAGCGCTCATACGATGCCAGGCCGAAGCTGGACGTAGAATGGTAGTGTGCACCGGGGACAGAAGACATACAGGCCAGTGCACAGGAGGCTGCAAAATTACATGTAAATTCAGAGCAAGATGAACCTGAGGCTCAAACGGTCCTCTGCAGAAATGACAACGAGCAGGCATTGAAATAATGACGTACCGTGACATTGGGCAGTTTCTCCTTGAGCTTGCGGGCCACTCCGGTAACCGTGCCACCGGTGCCCGCAGATAAAACGATCATGTCCAATTTTCCCTCACAGCTATCCAGAATTTCTTCAGCCGTCGCATCGTAATGAGCGAGAGGATTGGAAGCATTGCGGTACTAAAATAAACAGTTGCAACTATGTAAATGTGTGCCCACCACGTGTACACACAATTGTGTACACGAAACTAGACACAGATGCTGAAATGACAATAATGCCGACCACTGTTGCTGTCCTAGGCAATCGTTTGTTATGTAATCGACAACAAAACAACAACACTGCCGAACATTTAACAAGCAATCAAAATGGCCTCACAAACTGAATAACAATGACATTGTGGAAAGGAAAAAGTGGTGTATATATCCGAACTCAATTAAAGCCACGCAACTGATCAGCTCGATTATCCTTTATAATTTAGAAAATGCTAACAACAGCTTTATGCGATGATGAGACCAAGGAATGAAAAAGTTTGACTTAGTGGGCAGAAGAAAGTCGTCGGATTAGGTTGGGTCACAGGGCTAACGTAGGTACACCTAAAACCCCTTACACTTTGAGTAAGCTATAGGATATGCTCTAACATAACAACCACTTAGTACTTGTGGCTTTGTGGGGTTAGAGACAAAACTACATGACATTACGTTATAGTCATACTCTTCGAAGATGAACTGCCTGCCAGCAAATTCAGTACCGATACAAAAATGGAGACCAGGATTGAGTCTATCTATGGTAATCTGGGGAGGCTATTGGACCACAAAGAATAATTTATGGCTTACAGAAATCGCCAAACCGGTCAGGCCACAGAGGAACCTGCAGGCCAAAGCAAGACGATATTCACAAAAGTGTTTGCCAAGTAGCAGCTTTCGACAGAGCATTAGTACAAGTCCATCTGCACAGTCCTACCCTCAGACTAGCAAGTGCTACCAATGCAAGAAGTCACACAACCTTCACACGCCTTCATAACCATATTTATTCAAAGACGATGGATGACCTTGCCTCAATCTCACTATTGTCAATGCTTCGACCCAATAAGAATAATAATAATAGTAATAATAATAATAATGCGCTTGATAAAACGCCCTCAGAGAACCCAATCTCTTTCTAGGCGCTTTGCATTTGCTGCAAAGGGAAATGCAATTGAATGGTGAGTAATATCATGCTTGATAAACAACATGAAAACATGGTTAGGGGTGACATGCACAGATGGGTCAGCATGCAAGTCTGGTTAGTGGCAGCATGCAGCAGTGTCAGCACGTTTGAAATACATACAAGCATGTTAAAAGTAGAAAGTAGAAATTGACACGATGAAAAGCAACAACGAAACATGTAAATCTGTCTTAAGTTCAAGCACAGTCAGGTGTTGCATGACACAGCACACTCACCTCCTCTAAGAGAGTGTATTGGCTATTTCCCAGAGCTATATAATACCCCACAAGAATGCTGTTTATTACATTGTTGTGTGTTGTGTATCACTATCATTTGCCCTCATTTCAGTCTGCTGCACACATGATTACACTTGCCTGTACACACACACACACACACACACACACACTTAACTTTCGAGCTCGCACACAAACAAACACACACAAACTTAACTTGCAAGCTCACATACAAACACACAAGCACACACACACACACACACACACACACACACACACACACACACCGACAAACGGCAGATGACAGCAACTGTAGGGCAGCAACACACAAACACACACAAACACACAAACACACACAAGCACACACACACACACACACACACACACCGACAAACGGCAGATGACAGCAACTTTAGGGCAGCTGTCATGGCCTCAGCCACCCTCGGCATATATCTGCTTTCGTTTAATTCGCTAATCCAAGCTAAAGCGGTGTTATATTCATCATTCGCCTAATAAAATTTAAAATTTCACAGAAAGCCTGGTATGGGCCGAAACGTCTTAGAAATGCATCCCGTGTCGAGTGCCCTCGTGCCAACGTTGTCTTGGCAGACCTAAGGCTAAGCAACTGGCCGGCAGCTGCTTTACGGCAAGATGCCATGGAGAGCAGCATTCTTTTGCCTTACCTGCAAGCCATGACCTAAGCATAACAGCCAGGCAACAAACTGCATACAAGTGAATTGAACCAGAACCAGAGAATCACTACTGAGCATAACCTAGATTATCTACAAAGATGAAGCCTCCATTCAAAGACCAACATGGAATTGCTTACATGTGGCTCGATGGCAACAAGTCAAAGCAGGCAATCAGGATCAATGGCCAAACGGTCAATAAACCCGACAGATCAGGACATCCCCCGACTTTACATTTCAAATAAAAGCTAAACCCACCTGTTACAGCATTTGCTTTGCTCACGGTTATAGTATTTCTGTCTGCTTCTGCTTGCTAGATTTGGGCATGCTATCCCTGATCAATTGACATGCATCATTTCCAGTATATGTAAAATGTGGAGAAAGAAATCTAATTCCCTTTAGGGACTCTAAAACTACGTTATCATTACCATTATTTACTAGGCTAGAAAATAATACCCTCGCCATGATGACTAGATTAAAAAACGTGCCCGCTGTGTTGTAATGGGTGCACTATTATGCCGTAATGGCTCACTAGGTAAGGCGGTTGCTTTTTACGACCTCGGCCCCGAGGTCGTGGGTTCGAATCCTGCAGTGGGCGATTCTTTATCGCTACTTCAAACGGTGGCGATAGCCATCAAGGCTCTTCGGTCGCTATACAAAAAAGGCTGTTAAATCAGCTAGTATTTATTTTTATTCATTTATTTACTATTATGTTCGGTCAAGTCATCGAGAATTAGAAAGGCGTCCATCCATCTGGCAAAAGCACTGCAACGTATTGCGAAGCTTTTGTTCACAGCATTTATTAAAGCGACCTCTACTAATTCATATCTACCTCTTTAGCAGTGTACAACACAAAAATCCACACCGTGTGATCACGGTGATAGACATATGCAGACAATAAAATAGCACAGTGGAAATGAGGCTAAACTAACGTACAGCTGCAGGTGACACACAAAATGGTGTCAAAGCGCAACCCAGCAAAGCTGCACAGCTGGGAAGGCAAAACAACTTAATTATCACTTAAGCAACGAAGATGGGGGCCTCAGCTAAGGAAAACACTGCTGGAGTATCCAGCTCAAAAGCAGTTAACACACAAGTGAGGGGATGATGTCAGTGGGCTCTACCCAAACCCCCTCCCAGACACAAAAAAGGGATATGTTGCCCCAGACTGGCAAACCATCCTATTTACATCCTTCGATCCTGCTGCCTTTGCAGCAAATATAACATGCCTAGAAAAAGATTGAGTTCTCTGAGGGTGCTATATCAAATGTATATCATTACTATTATTATTATTATTCAATCAGCCCCTGTGATTAGCTGGCTTTGGCAAGGTCACGGTCTGGTCTTCCCTCTCAAAACGTCTGACAGAACTAAAACTAATTGTCACATTGTGACAATGCCCTGCTCGGTGAATATGATCTCCAGTGAACTGCCAGCGCTGAATCACAATTAAGTTAGCGGCCTAGCAGAGATACCCAAAGGCTATCAAGCATTGAGCCAAGTGCACTCACACGACGACAAAATAGACAACAAAGGTGGACAGCAGAGGTGCACCGGCAGACTGGCAGCTCACTAAGCACATTGTGCAGAAAGAAACAAGTTTACTTCCTGCCCACTGGCTCACTAGTTAATGCGACTCGAGTCAGCTCTGTACTGTCAGACTGCTACACTATTAGCATTGTGAGCTCCAGACTCACAATATAATGGCAAGATTATTTTTATAAGCTCGTACGAAATCTTCACATTATACGTGTCCAACACACTCGCGAGTGTAAGTGATGGCACGTCACAACAGCGACGCATCGCCAGTACCAAAAGGACTAAGCATTTGCTTTATTAACATGCAGTCTAAAGCCACATATAGTTTTTATATCTGATATATACATGCACTTCCTATTCTGAGGTTGGCACACAGGCTGAAGCTGGCAGCGCTACTTAAAGGGCAGCCTGCTGGTTTACTGCAGGGGCATTAGGCTCAGCACAACAGGCGATGCTCTGGCATTGACAATTTAGCAGCAATCAAGTAACGAACCTTAGCTCGGATCTTTAATGTGCCTACCTGATCAAGTATGTGAGAGTTCGGTATCTCCTGCTTCAACTTGTGTGCCACACCAATGTGAGACTCGGGCGAGTCAAAGCTGGCACTGGTGGGCGTTCGCACAATTTCAGCCCCAAGGCCACGAAGTACATTCACCTGATAAATGGACAAAACCCTTAGCTAGGCATAAGAATGAGGAAAAGGGACGATGAGGCCGACCTTGGGGCAATGGCCACTGTCCGCCTGTCACTGGCTCATTTGCAGTCAAAGCAGAGTAGCTACAGGTCTCACCTTCTCAGAGCTCATCTTCTCCGGCATGACGATTATGCATCGGTACCCTTTCACGGCAGCAGCAAGTGCCAGGCCGATGCCTGAACGAGCAATAGAGCAGAGCGGCTGCGTGGGGGTGCGGCCAAGCGCCAGGCCATAGGCAAGCCAGAAGTCTAACTGTCGCTACTCTGTCGCAACTCGTCACAATCCAATCGCTGCTGGCCACCACGATAAACGCAACAGAACTGCGATTGTGTGGCAGGTGCATGCAGCTGCCACGAGGATTCCAATCTCTCGAGACGGAATCCTGGGACAGGTCAGACAGACTGCGACTGTTACAGCCGGTATGCATGCACACTGAAATGTATAGGGGTATGTTGCGAGGCTTGGCAAGAGCTTTCTACATGCTAGTCTGCCAAACAGTGGCCGACTGAAGTATTCATGCATGCATGCAAGAGAGGGCCGCTGAAGGTCGGTCGCCCCCCAACAGCCTCACAGTATGCGTAGCCTCATCAATCGAGAAACAAATGAACTCGGCATTGCAAATCTTGACTAATTTAACAGCCTCAGTTGCAGAGCAGCAGTAGAGCCTAGTCAGCTATCAACATGACTTGCAGTTGGCCATACAGGGTCGCCCAACTGAAGGATTCGAACCTACGACCTTGGTCGTGAGGAGCAAGCACCTTAACCCCTGGGCTATCACAGCCAAGAAGCACTGCAAGACCTATCCAGTCGGGCACACATTAGCTTGACAAGGAAAGTTAGCAGCAACTACTGGTAGCACCGTGCATGCAAACGATAGCATGCATTCACAATGGAAGACAGGTGAGACCGTGGGATAATCAGGAATAATGCACCGGTCAGGGTTTTGGAGCCCGCTTAGCAATTTAAAAAAATGTCAAAATAATTGAAAATAATTGTAAGTGAAAAAGGCTGGCATCCAAAGTGGGGCACAGTATAATCATCATACCAGTGTTGCCCGAAGTCGGTTCGATGATGACGTCCCCTGGCTTGAGCTGCCCCGACCTTTCGGCATCCTCAACCATGCGCAGTCCGATGCGATCCTTGACACTTCCTCCGGCATTAAAGAACTCACACTTGGCAACTAAAAGATAAGCATCGATAAGAATCTTCAAATTATGGGTCACGGTAGTAGCGAGAAATGTTAAAAGGAAAAAACCCAAACCGATAAAACCGCAGACCAGCTCTAACCAGGTAACTCAGCATAACATTCATCAGGCAACAAATAATTTAACATCAACCAACATTCTATTGCAAGATAACTTCCTATACATGCCAAATAAGGCTGGGGAAGTGGGAATTGTCAGTGCAAAAACTCCCACGGTCAAATTTTAAAATATTCACTATCTGAAAAGGCTTTGGGGGCTAAAAGTGGTCTATTCCTTCTCTAATGCAGCTTACAAACCTGCAAGCTAAGGTTTTCCAGATATATACTTTCAACAATTGAGCTACAGGAGGCCACTACTTCAACCACATTAGAGCTTTAATGCACTTTCTCGTTTGGGGTGTTTAACATATCTGTGCCAGTGCATCTCAGTCATGTGAGCAAATGCAACAGTGCATGTTCACATACGTGCCTGCATGTGTACATACGTGCGTGCATGTGCACACGTGTGCACGTGCATGCATCCATGCTTGTATTTGCATGTGCTTGTAGGTCTGTGTCTCTGTGTGTGTTTGTGTGTGTGCGCGCGGGTGTGCTCGTGCGTGGGTGTGCCCGTGCGTGGGTGTGTGTGCATTTATTTCAAGCCTAAAACGTCGAGCATATAACATCAAGCCTAGCTAGTAAGTTCCATTCAGGATTTAGCTAATCACCCTCAAGAGAGAACTATTGTCGGTTTATAACGATCTTCAAAAGAACTATTGACTTTGGCAAAGACTTTCTGCTCGATCTACAGCACACTAGATAAGGCGGTTGCTTTCACGACCTCGGTCCCGAGGTCGTGGGTTCGATTCTTGCGGATTGGCGATTCTTTATCGCCACTGCAAGCGGTGGTGATAGCCATAAAGGCTCTTCCGTCGCTATACTAAAAGAGGCTGTTTAATCAGCTACTATTTATTTATTTACTTTGGGCAGCTTTGATACCATTGATCCATCAAGACCTTATTCAGAACTTATCGTCTCACCAACATCCCTTGCATTGTATTGCACTAACTCAGCTCTTATCTTAGCAAAGTTCCCAATGCAGATGTCCAAGTCCACCAGTCATCCGGAGGAAGTATCTCATTGGTCTGTTTTAAGTCTTCTCCTTTTCATAATGTATGCTCTCCTTCCAGCCTGTGATCGCCAAGCTCAGTCTGGACTTCCACTTTAAGCAAATTACACTTAGCTCTAGCTTTAAGCAGATTACATTTATCTTTGAGTTGATCCTTCCAGGCCTTCCAGCACCTCAGATTCTGCCAACACCCTGGCTGTTTGTATTGCTGACATTAACACTTGCATTAAAGCAAACTTGTGTAAATAGAATGACGTCAAGACCAGCCTAATTGTTATTGGCTTAGTGTCACTGAGAAAAAGCATTGCCAAAAACTGGGTTAGCTAGCATCTTCCGTGTAGCTTCTGATCTGATATTTGGGTTCTCATATTTGACGTTCTGATATTTGGGTTGCTGTTCCATAGTGATTGATATTGTAAAAATTCGAGTCGGCTAAGAAAAAATGCAGTAAAGTAAGCCTCTGCATTTGAGACATCCTTTCTAGAATTTCCAAGCTTTTTGACTTTCGGGTCGTGCAACTCAAGATGCTTTAGGTCCGTTCATCCTCTCAGTCTAGCTTACCTATCTAAAATACTTGCTCGATTTTTCAACCGAGCTTTTAGTTTATATGCACCGACCTGAAGATGAGAACACTTTACGGACTGACAAAATGACATCCTTGAATTGAAGAAACTTTACACAAAGCTACAATTCTACCTGTTCTTCATAAACTTGTTTCATCCTTAAAAGTACTCAACCGTGTGCTTCTGAGTGCTACAGTATTGTGCATGTTGATGCAGTTGATCTGCTACCTTTCCGTGAGAACTGCATCGAGATTTTGCTTTCTTGGGAAGCTACACAGATGTATTTTTGCCATTAAATCACTATGAGGCTACTAGATGTACAGCCAGGCTGCTAGACATCCAATAAGACTGAGCAAGTGAGTTAGGGATTTCTCTGACCTTTCAGTAGCAACAGGAGCTTGACTGCAAAACCGAGTGTAAATTCCAAAAGCTACATACAAAATTTAATAGAGTAGTGTTGTATAGCTTACCAATTTCACACTCGATGCCTTCATCCTTCGTGATTTTGTTGATTTTTACCATAGGTGTGTCGCCGATGAATTGAAGAATGCTACTGAGAATCTTCGATCGCTTGGGCCTGCCAAATGTGCACAGAGCAAGCGGTGCAAAAAAGGCTCACCATAAACACCGACGGTGTTTAGCATCGAGCCCTGCATGCACTGTGGAAGCTTCACATAGATCAAGTACGACATTATTATGCGATTAGTAAACACGTACCACAACAATAACGAGCAATGAAAAGTTCATGCTAGCTGCAAATGTTAGTAATTAAAATTGCCGCCAGGAAGGATTGTAGCTGGTGTCCTTAATCCTGGTCATAAAAAGGTGTATAAAGAGTTTAAAAACCTTTGTACAACCATTGAGCTTAGTTTCATCGACTAAAGGTTCAAGTGTGCAAACTCACTTCATGCAACAAAGGTACGGTTACTTTTATTACATCGAATGGTAGCCAACACCACCACCTTTAGAACTTGCTTAAGCATGATCAGAAGCTTGGTTGCATTCACTGGCAGTAATGTAAGATTTCGAGTTTGCCCATCAAGGCTAGGGATGGGGTATTTAAATTTCAAGATGGTGCAGACTTCGACCTTCGTTACGACATTAATAGGCTGTAAAAGCCAGAAAACACTTGGACTGAATCAATCACACGTGCCCTCACTGAGGTACAGGTAAGTCCAAATGCGCACCGATTAAGTCAATCCATTTAATCTATGACTCCCATCCACCACCCCCTGCTCGTGTATTACGAATACCGTTTCCTTTCACTAAATATAATTTTGAATGTGAATCACCCCATCCATAAACAGAAGTCACTACTGTAATGCTTTATGTAGTGCACTTAGTGAGATTTATAGGACGAGTGACACGACATACATGTCAAAGCGGGTGATAATTTACCAATTTGCATTTATAGTTAACATATGCATTCTCATATTTGAAATCAAACTTTGACTTGTGTATGGAATTGTGAAATAGCAGAAGGCTTTTGATCAGCACACTATCAATAACGTGTTTAAAGGGTGTGGAGATAATCTGTCACTAGAACAGATAGAAACTTAGAGCTTGATTCATTCTGCCACTAACCATTTTTGCTTACTGACCTGGTAAATGTCACCTCTAACTATGTCACCTTTAACTGTCATGCTTGTTGTCATTGAGCATGCTACCACGAACCATTCGTCCTTTGCAGCATAAGTACAGTTCCCAGAAAGATATTTAAGTTATCTGAGGTTGCAATACAAATGTATTGCAATAATAATTATAATAATAATTATTATTATCATTATCCAGACAATCAAGTCTTAGCCAGTTGGTGAGTCATTACAGCTTCTCCTTTTCGAAGCAAGTCGGTTACATGCATGCTTCTAAATGTCAATAGGCATTTTCAAACGATTTTTTAGGCTACATGCCATTTTTCTCATAATTTTAGTCGCCAGAGTTTAGTAAGTGAAGAGCTGGCAGGTATTTGCACCAGACATCAGTGGGTCAGATTAAAATCCTAAAAGACGCATATTCTTCTCTTAGCTTTGGCTTCCATCAGTAATCAGAGCTGTACAAATGAGGGGAAGAATGGCATATAAATGACAATTATTAATAATGACAATTAATAAATAATAATAATAATAGTAATTAAAAAGTTGATATAAAAATTAATGTTAATGGCAAATAGTTGCATTGTCGTACTCGTCTTGTAAGGCAAGCTGAGCCTCTGTTGCTGGCATAATATTCTATAAGAACACGCCCAGACAGATGCTTGATCGCTGAAGGATGCGCTGGTCACTTCAGAGGGGAAAACGTTGAGTAGCTGGTTGCGGTTGAAGAAAAAGAAGAAAAGGTGTGGCCCCTTATTCGGTGCCTGATCAGATTTCTGTGCTTGCAAGCTAAGACAATTAATAGTCATATACTTCCTTTGCATAGCGCCATACTGGAACTAAACTTATACCCGGGCTCTTTACATGCAATGCAGGGCCACAGCCTACGACCTTGGTCGGTAAAGGTGACTCATCCCCCCTGGACTAAACCAGTCTTAAGGTCAATACACTGCACGGGAAGGCCTGTTAAGCGACTGGTTGACCATCTCCCCATGTTTCACCGCTTTTAATCTTTCATGTGGCTTGTAAACTACCCACAATCAAGCAACATAGGGAGGAGACAAGGCTCATGCCCACAATGGCTTTGATTAGCCTTATAAAAAAATTACACCTCAAGTAGAGAATGCTGCTACAAACAAATGCTCTCAGCATCACCAGTCAGTTGAACTTAAGGACCACCACGTTTCTAAGGCAATCAGAAACCATTAGATAAATACCAGTTTATCTCAGGCATGCTTATACAAAACGAGAGCCGGTTTCCAAGTGGCAAACGACTTGAGACTTGGGCAGATGCTGCACTGCTCATGTACAACTAACTACACTTGCCTAATGTCTGGTCAATGATTGTGCCATCTAGGATAATCCTAGGAAAAATAAATCGCTTTGTGCCTATTTATACATATATATGTGTGTGTGTGTGTGTGTGTGTGTGTGTGTGTGTGTGTGTGTGTGTGTGTGTGTGTGTGTGTGTGTGAGTGTGTGTGTGTGCTCACAATGGGTTATGACAAAAATAATGTTATAATAAGATCAACATTGGAAATTTGTTTATGGTGCCCTCAGAGAACTAAATCTCTTTCTAGGCACTTTTCTACTCACCTGGTCCATCGGTCTGAGTTCAGTTGTTGCTAATGCCAGTATTCGTGTAATCATGATGCACTACACAAATTAATAAATTGCTGCAATCTGTCGATATAACTTTAGCCTGAATCACAGTTTGCTACGTTTGGCTTAGTGAGTAACTGCATTCCCCGGAGACCGAATCAACGGTTCCTATGCAAACAGGTGTACAAACGCTGTCACTTGACCCCCATTGGAGAACATTCAGCAGAACCTATTTTTGGCTGACGTTTGGTCACCCACGATGCCTCGGCCAATGATGAGCTATGGTACCGGGTTGTCTCCGTGACTTGCTGGCACCAGCCCACCAGTGCCATATTGACACTCGATAGGAGACCAGAACATGCCGCCAATTGCACAGCTTTCTGAAGGTATAATAGCAGTTTTGATGTCGCTACATTGAAATGACCGTTCAAACAGAGAAATCGCGAGGTGGCTGAAACTCTCAGCACTTTGGAAAGGTATTTGGAAACATCTGGACTACGGTCGCACAGAGGCACTGCCAGCAAGGAATAACTTCTCTAAATAACTTCTCTGACGGAGGCCTGGCTCCTCAAAAGCATGACTTTGAAGGGTAGGTTTTCCACTGTTACATTGCACTGCCATAGTATCTGCCAAGCTACCAAAACGGTCATAAGCCAAATACAGTGAGTAGTTGGCTTAAGAAACAAGGACTGAACGCAGGGGTGGCCAAGTGGCTTCATTGTTCACTTTAGAGCATAAAAAAGCAAGGCTGGATATTTGCTCTCAGATACCAGCACTGGACATGCACAGTGGAGCAGCATGCTGTGGACTATCGATGGGCATATTCTAGATAGGCTGGTTCACTTATTTTCAGCCCATACGATTATTCAAGTTCATACATGCCAACTAACACAGATGCTGAATCGATTCTGGGATGCAGTACGTTCAGGACATTGGCAGTTGCAATCGACAATGCATTGTCTGAAAAACCATGCTAATAACATTAACTAAATGAAGCAGCACCCTCAATAGATCCCTTCAATAAGTGCACATCGATGATAAGTTCACAAGGACCAACGACGAGAAACCCAGAAGAAATGACATATTAGGCGGTCACAATGCTAGAAGCATTGTGACCGCCTAATAATAATAAAAACACACTTGATAAAGCACCCTCAGAGAACTCAATCTCTTTCTAGGCGCTTTACATTTGCTGCAAAGAAAATAAATCAAATGGTTAAGTGGTAGCATGCTCATTAAGCAACAAGAATAACATGGCTAGGGGTGACATGTACATGGTCAGCTTGCAAGTGTGGTTAGTGGCAGTATGCACAGTGTCAGGATGCATAAGCATATAAAGGTCGAATCACAGGGACCCACTAAATAGGTGTGTTTTTAGTTTTTTTTTAAATGTGGTCAAGTCAGAGGATAGTCAGTTACCATAGTTTCTTTGGGGTTTGGCCATTAAAAAGTCGGTAGAACTAGGTCAGTGGGGCAATTTGGCAGATGTAAGCAGCACGGCCTGCTTTGTCGGTGAGTTGGCTGCCTCGGCACCATTCCTGTAGCTATAATCTGTCTTACTGCACTACGTGATATAGTCAGTAGGAACAACCATCAGAAAGAAAGAAAAATCATCGGAATAAACCCAGCTTCATTCGAATGTCAGGCTGCTGAGACCAGTGCAGTCTAACAATATAAATAGTCCCCAACAAGCTTAAATCTCCGGATGTTAAAATAATCATCACTGCAGAACGTACTGCAAAGATTTTCAATCTTGGAGTTTAAAAGAAACACTGACCTTGGAGCATGATAATGCGGTGATGATGATGGATCTGCACCAAGCTTCCAGGTACAGCGGCTTGGCAAGTCGGGCCGGATCCACACCCTCTCAGCAGCTGTGGTAACCGTGGAACATGAATCGGTGTTGCTATTCGCTGCCATGAAGTTGATGCTGATTTCTGGAGAGTCAAAGCAATCGTAAACAGAAAAACATCAAACAATGAAATGACGATAGGCCAAAAGAAAAAAGCTAGATGGATATCAGCAGTGTTTCATTGCCAGCATCACTCGGTCATCATTGCTTTGTAGGTGCTGTAATTAAGCCGACTGCTAGGGCACTATCCAAAAACCAGGAACATTGTCTGAAACATGGAAAACTCATGGATGCAGCTGAAAAAACGAATGTTTAACTTACGTGTATAGGTGTTAGCAACATATTAAAAGTAAAAAAAATGCAATCTACTGATCGAATGCAAATGGCCTCGGTCGAGTAGCAATGCAGACAAAAAAGTGCCATGTTTGTAGCTCTAACAGAGCCATGTGTACTTTTAGTGCAGATAGCAGTAGCATGAAAAAAGATTTAAGCTTGCCAACACATTGTGAACAACCAAGATTGCAAAATTTATTATTTTTCGGGAGTGCCGAGCACCACACTAGTGCAAGGCATAGAAAGAGTACACTGTCAGCCTCAGCTGATCTCCAACAAGCAAGCATGTACAAAGAGTGGGCTCATATAAGATAATTGTTATAACAGCATGAAGGAATTCACCGATGTGCATAAGCTTTCGGTTGCTAGAAGTCAGATATAGGAAGCCAATAAAAACCATCAAAAGCCACAAATTCATAACGTTGCCATCTTCGTGAGAGCCTGAAACAAGATCTACCTTGTTGACGTACTAGCTATGCCTCCGAGATAAAAATTAGCATTCCATAAATAGCAGAGTCTATCTTGCATATAACTGGATAAAGGCTCAAAAAGTCAAGGATATTAGGTCTCCAACCATTTTGATCTTAAATCAATAATCGATCAGTAATCAGGCACAATGGCATATATCAATAACAAAAATGGAAAGTTTGTGTCGTGCTAAGTGGTCAACATCTTCAGACAGCATCAATAGTGGTGGGTAGATCCATACCAACCGATCAAGCTGTAGGTGTCTGAATGATTTGCAAAGCTATTCCCTTAAGCTACATGATCTAACTTTCAAACGATCAAGGCAGCCAACTTCCTTCTGTATTTGTGATGCCCTCTGATGGATGATCTTCCTAGCTGGAGAAGGAAAAAGTCAGGATCATGTAAATGCAGCTTTAGAATGCATCACACTGCTTCAATGTCCGGCCTAAATTGGTGAAAAGATACACGTTCCAAACAAACTTTCCTTCCTGCATTTTGCCGAGTAAGGTTCTGGCAACATTTTTTATAAATCAAGCAGCCCTATGCAATAATATTCTCATTCGACATTTTGTCAGCTTATCGTTTCGAGCAACCCTTGCTCCTGCTCCATGCTGATGTTTTACATAATAAAATGCCAACCTTAAATAGAGCATTTGCATATCCTACTAAAAGAGCTAAATCTTTTTTCTCGGCATCATAGCAAGCTTAAGCAAGTAAAGAATGATTCATATTGCCTGTACATTTGCATGGTCTGTCAAGGACAGCGTTTTTAGTTTCGATTGAAATGTCTCGAGCTGAGGGATGTAATAGCATCAGTCGGCACCAAGTCCAGGCTTTGCACACACAGGAATCTAAGGCACGGTCTCTGCAGATCTGAGGCTGGTGAGAGGCACAGCAACACCAATATAGAGTCGTAAGGGCAGGTAAGGTGCTATGAGACATTCGAGGAACAAGAGGTACAGAGCAGAATGGTGACGCACGAGATTCAAAGAGCCCCAGAAGCCAGCGACATTACTATAATAATCGAGCTGCTGCTTGATGAGGCACCAACAAAGGTAGATTGAAGTGGCAGTTGTGACGGTGACAGCAGACAAGCGAAGCAGCCGAGCTTTGCACAGACTTCCAAGTGTCTCATAAAACAGGGCAAGTTGACCTGCAAGCTTGAAATTGCAGACGTCGGGACGACGGCATGTAAGAAAAGGCTTGAAGCAGCGTGGCTGCATTATCCATGCACATGTTTGCCAGAATAGACGCCGCACCGTCGGACTTTCAGCAGCCGAGTCTCGACCGAAATAAGTGGATTTAGGGCGCTCGGCTTGCTCAGCATTTGCACACGGGAGTGAACCGAAGGTGGAACAAAGAAAAAAACTCGCACTGCTAAATGCGCCAGCCAGCTGCAATGACTCAGCAAATACGTCGAGTGAACCGGCGGCATTCGGGGTAGGTGGGCCAGACGGGCGTCGGTGCCACGCTGGCGGATATCCAGCTCTTAAAAACTCGTAGTAAGTGAGCGAAATCCGGCCGGCGAGCATTCGAATACGAACAACTTACGACGAGTAAGACTCGTCGCACAAGGGACGACGAAGAGGTTAAGACTGAGCTCGACGATGCTGAATCCAGCTGGCGCTCCCGCCTGCGCTCGGCGACGACAGCGCCTGCGCCTAGAAGCAGCTCGCCCAACGCTCGTGGCGCGAACGGCTTCCGCTTAGCCGGCAGCTTTCCGCTGCGCTACAGACGTCGTCGACACACGCGAAACAGCGCGACGCGGGAGCGCACCGGAGTCGATACGAGTCTAATAGCGAGTCTAGCCGCGATCCGAATGGTGGGCTCGGCTCGCGGGGCGTCGGCCGGACGCGGGCCCGACGCGGGCCGCGAGCAGCGCGTTCGCGACTGATGCAGCCGCCGACGGCCGCGAATGCCGGCCGGCTTTAGCACCGGGCATGCGCGCACGACAAGATGAGCGAATGGGGCAGCTACTTTCGTAAATCTACTCACACGGTCACAACTGCGGCGCGACGTTCGAAGCTCAGCGTGCGGTGGCTGGGCCTAGCCTCGGCGAACCTATAGGCGAGCGGAGCAAAGCCGCGCCCGTGGCCTTCACACTTGCTCCGTGAATCATGCGACCGCGCCCGGCACGTGGGTCCCCGCTCGTAGTTCAAGCGCGACGATCGCGGCGAGCCTCGGTTGCGGAGACGATAGTCTGTAGTCTCATGGGCAGTGCTTAACGGTCAACTCAAAAACGAGAGCGTGCAGGTCGGCGAGCGCGGACTAGCTTTCCCCACCCGCAGCGCGCGTGGAGCCATGCGAGCCGCCACCGGAAGGTAGCGTCTGCGAACCGTTGGAGCTGTCGTGGCCGCCCGGCCCTATCCAAGACTGTCAGTCGCGTCCTATCATCGCTAAATGGTTTGTTACAGCGACAGCAAATACCTCGTATATTTCGACAGAATTCGCACGAAGCCCTAAAGGCGATGCACGCAGTACGGCGTCCTTCGCCCCCATGCCCCGGCTCGCTCTGCCGCTTTCAAGCGCCTCCCTTTCCGCCAATTAACCGGCGCCACATCACTCTCTGCCAGGGGAGAGGGGGATTTTAGTAGGGACATTTTTCCCTGGACGCTTCCCCTGGACGATTCCCCCGGACATTTTCCCCATGCGGTAGGACATTCCCCCGGGTATATTGTTTAGGGTTTAGAATTTAATGTTTACGGTTTAGAGTTCCGAATTTAGGGTTTAGTGGGTTTATGGTTTAGAATATAGGTTTTAGGGTTTAGAGCGGGATGCGCCTCCGCCGCCTAAATCCACCCTTGCTCGCATTCCGCGCTTTAATTAGGGCGTAACTAGATCTCTTGAGCTCAAGGTATACTCAGTAGACCCATGACGCCTAGCGCTCATTCGCCGAGCTGGTTTGGTCCAGCGGTTAAGGCGCTCGCCCCGACCAAGGTCTGGCTGAGGTCGTGGGCTCGAGCCCCGAGGCACATGTGAAGCGCCTGAATAGTGATTAAGTTCTCTTAGGGCGCTATACAAATGAACTATATTATATTTGCAGGAACGCCGTAACGCGCGCCCGCTTTGACGGGTACGAATTAGTGCCTGGCGGTGTCGAGCGGGACCGAACTGTATAGCTTGCCGCTGCCGCAGCCGCTGCAACCGCCGCCCCCGCTCGCTTTATTCGAAACCATCCTTCCAATCCATCCATTCTTCTAATTATACTGAGTTGATTTGATTTTATTAGAGCGTGAACTTCATTTGATCATATATATATATGTGTGTGTGCGTGTGTGTGTGTGTGTGTGTGTGTGTGTGTGTGTGTGTGTGTGTGTGTGTGTGTGTGTGTGTGTGTGTGTGTGTGTGTGTGTGTGTGTGTGTGTGTGTATTCTTAGTTATGCATTCATCAACATAGGGGGAAATGTCCTACGGGGGGGGAATGTCCGGTGGCGGGAAACGTCCTACAACCCTCTGCCGAGCAGGCTGGCTGAATGCTAAAACGTTCAAGGAGCACAGACAGTTCGCACTTGATAGTTGGGTCGAGAGCCGCGAATGTACAGTTCCCGAGCATACGCTGTGTATCGCTCTTACATCGCTCGCGTGGTCTAGACTTTTAACGTTGCGTTTCATAGCTGATGGGAGCATACTGACAGCTCTGGGTCGTCTCGCTTACCCCGGTGTTCAGATGGGAAGAAAAAATCGGAAGAATGCCTGAACACGTATCAACTGCATTTGACATGTCTCCATAGTAGTCAGTGTCGCAACTGTAGTAACTGAGCATGGTATGGCATAATAAACGTATTATCGTAACCCATGTTTCTCTAGTTTTTTTTCTGGAAGAAGTCGTTGGGGTCAGTTGTTGACCGCTGCTTCCGCTTCGATTGGACTGTGGCCACCATCAAGTACGGCCACTTTCAGCTACGTAACAATACTAATATTTTAGCTTGCTTAGACAAGATACTACATCCAAATTGGTCCATGCATATGGAACATCTTGTTTTGGCTTCTGTAGCTTACTGCTTGCGTGTCTACCAGCCTGTGCAATCAGACTCTTACAGTTGGTTCAAAACTATGCAGCTAGGCTTGTCTGTTGTGAGCCTTTCAGTTGCCACATTCCACCACTTCTCGCCGACTTTCACTAGCTACCAATCAAGCACTGTATCGTCGACTTCAAGCTCCTGCCACTCACATCTAGGTCCCTCATTCTCTGGCTCTATCATATCTACTCCCACACCAGGCTAGACATCTTACCATCCGATTTCCTGAATTGAATCGCTTAGCTACACCTCGTATGAACCTAAAATCCTTTGCAGACCGCGCCTTTAGTTTGTATACACCCAAAGCCTGGAACTGACTTCCGACTGACGTCAAGACATCCTCTAACTTGACGACATTTCAAAAAAAGCTACAACGCATCGATATATCACGACATTAACTGGATCCATGCGATTCGTCCTTTGCGTACTTGTGCGTGTTGACACTGCATCACTAACCATATTGTCGCCGGCTCCCGTTTAGACTTGCCGAGCTGGTTTGGTCTAGCGGTTAAGGTGCTCGCCCCGACCAAGGTCTGACTGAGGTCGTGGGCTCGAGCCCCGAGGCATATGTGAAGCGCCTGAATAGCAATTAAGTTCCCTTGGGGCGCTATATAAATGAATTATATAATTATATGTATTGTACACGTTAACACTGAGAATGTCAACTATAACTATATTATCCTTGTTGACATTGCCCATGTTACGACTAACCATTTGATCATGTTTCCTTTGCAGCATATGCGTAAAGTGCCTAGAAAGAGATCAAGTTCTCTGAGGGTGCTTTTCAAATCTATTTTTTATTTCTACTACTACCATGAGCAGCTCAGCAAGCAACCAAGTATTTTGCAGCCGAAACTGCTGTCGCCACTCCTGCGTCTCAATTTGGAAGTGGTATGCAGTATATTACTTATCAGTTTATTTAGCAGTATATTAGTATGCAGTGTATTATTTATCAGTTTATTTAGCAGTATATTAGTATGCAGTATATTACTTTTCAGCCAGCACGTAAACTGATAAAAGTAAGCAATCGTCGTCCAAAGCCCTGCAATTCCCAGCTTATTAAGTAAGTAAAGGTTAGCTGACAGCCTCATTTATGTAGCGGTAGAAATGCCTTGCGTGGCTGTTTCAACGCCAGCTACCACACATAGCAACGTGTTACAGATATCGGTCGCGCTACGACATACACTCACACTCTCTCTTTCTTTCTCTCTCTCTCTCTCTCCCCAGAAGCTACTGCTTGGTGCTCGTAAATGCTGGTAAATGACCAGCACAAGATGCAGATCCACATTCTGCTTAACTCGTTAAAAGATACGTGCAGCAAGCAGCAGACTGGCGGTTTCCAGCGGCGATCCCTACTTTAGCACCTTTGGATTCAACCACCGAGCTGTGGACAGACTACTGGGCCCGTTTAACGGGTTTAACGTATATGCTGGCGAATTCCATGCCCGATGGAAAACTTACCAGAGGCGTAATGAGATCTTTCAGTGCCCGGGGACAAAGATACAATGGTTCCCACCCCCTATCAAAAATTGCTGCAAAATAGCTACACCACAAAAGAAATGTAAAAAACGCACGCTAACAGGAATATCGAGTCGAGAGAGTTGTATTGACTGTAGTAAAGGTTCAAGGTAGCTGTAACAGCTTTAACTTAGGTGAATTTATCTCGCCTTGAACGTGGAAAACTGGTTTATTACAGTTTGAGAGTCAATAGTTTCAAATGTTTCTTTCTCTGTGCTTAACGAGGCATAATCAGAGAGTCAATCTTAACCCATCGATACTCTTAGATAAGATTATCTTCAGCTTGCTAAAGAAACGTGTGAAGCTGGCTATTGATACAGCTATGGTGAGAAGAAGTTGCAAGGTAGCTCTCAAATTAGGTTCTTCTCCGTAATTAACTAGGGAACACATAGAAGTGCCAGTGGTGCCTTTAGTGCCGAGTCGTGACGTGTGGCAAGAAGCATTTTCCCGTCGCATATCTCCTTGTACAGCTCTTTTCCACCAACGTCTGAACAATAGTAGCCTCCAAGATCTAGACATTGCTGGTGGAGTTTGGTCTGGTCAAGTGTCTTCAGAATCTTCTTAACTTCCAACACGAAACCACATTTGGCATCAAGATATGTGAGCCGGAAAAACCTAGTTGTAATTTCTTGTCGGGATTAGTTTACACTGTCCTCAGGATTCTTGAAATCTCTGCTGTGAGACCAACATCATATAGATACACACACACACACACACACACACACACACACACACACACACACACACACACACATATATATATATATATATATATGTGAATAGTGCCCCAAGAGAACTAATCTTTATTCAGGCGCTTCACATATGCCTTGGGACTCGAGCCGCCGACCTCAGCCAGACCTTGGTCGGGGCGAGCACTTTAACCGCTGGACCAAACCAACATCTTGAGAGAGTTCTCCAGGCATACTTTTCCTTCTGCGGATTCTTTGTTCAAATGCAATCCCCCCACGATTCACATCTCCTATTGGCATCTAGTTGTGATTCTTGGCACAGGTCTTCTCGAAGTCTTGCCAACTCAAGGTCTCAAGAGATTGGAGTTCACAGGAGGCTTCTTTAAAGTGCATCGTTGGATCCTGCAGTGATTTCTGAACACGGTAAATCTTCCTCAAGATACTGTACCATAACTGCAACAGAGCCAAAAAGTTAAAGTTCAAAATACAGTTTAGGAGACTGCAAGCTTCTATTCTGATTTCAGGTGTTGCACTTGTGTCCTCAGACAGTTGCTCCAAAAGACCTACAATGTTGTTCAGTCCACCATTGACACCTTTCACAGCTTCCACTCTAGCAGTATAACCTTGTTGAAACAGCACGTTTAACAGTGATGACTAAGACTTTCTCTAGTTCTTTTCACATTAGAGTTGATTTTGAAAAGATTAAGTTGGTGCTCTCCATTGCTCCTAAAAAGGTAATGACAACATAATCTTGACTTGCAGTATGAACTCCTGAGAGGTTCAACCTGTGGTTATCACAGTTTACAAATATTGCTTTCTCATTTCTGGACACTATTCACTTTTGGACACCTGACAAGTGGCCAGACATGACTGCGGTGTTGTCATAGCACAGTCAGTTAGGCTTAGCTTGTGCAGTCTATAAGTGTGTTGGTGCTCAACCACGGCACTCTGGCTCGCCATTGACACGTCAGAAGGCCAAGCAAGCCGCAGCTTGCCTGTGGCAGGATGGTGCAAGCTGACGGGAAGGGCAGTTGGAACGTAAGGCGAACAAGGCGTGACCGACCGTGTGCTTGTTTCGCTGCGAGCGCCAGCCGAATACATGGTGGTTAAAGCCCCTCGGTGTCTCCATGCCGTCGCCTGCGTGCCGCCAGAGTGTCATGCTACAGCTTGGTCGAAGTCGGTAAACATGCTAAAGTAGCTCAGCCCGCAATAGTCAAGTCCATTGAAACAAGGGCTTGTTCGAAATCAAGATTATTCACACGTGAAAAAGTTTCTTAAAAATGTGCACAATCCGCTTGACCTTGGCACCTGGGGACATCTGACCCCTACCCACTCCTTGCTATGCTTCTGCAACTTGCCTAACTATTTCTCGTCGGCCAATCCCATGCACTAGTCAAATTGCTGTCAAGCTATGATTCGCAGGACACGCCGCGCTTGATGCCGACAACTTGAACATTAAGCAGATGGCAGTTTGTACCCAGGCTATAGGTTCGGTTGGCTGGGACCGGACTACTGTAATGCGGGTAAGGGTCACCGGCTAGGCCGGGGTCGGACCTACGGCATGGCCGGATGTGCGGTGACGAGAGGTCACCGGGCTCTTGGGTAGGAGAAGTTCACCGAATAAGTCGTGGTGTTGGAGGCTCCCGGTCTCGCCGAGTGATGCACCTGCATGGGTGCAGGCGTGCTCCGGCGATGCGGCCACGCACGCAAGGCAACGATTGCCCAAAGCCCGAGCGGAGCTGGATGGCACGCTCGTTATTGTGACTTGTATATTCCGCGTTCTCCGTGTAGCGTGTTCGTGACCCCCCCCCCCGTGTGTTGGCGTCTTTCGGCGGAAGCTCTCGACTGTGGTGGACGTCGACTCCGACTAGCCAAGCAGTTACTCAGCTAGCCGGATTTTTTATGGCGTACGCTCGTACTGTTGGATTCGGAGTCGGTACAGCGGCGAGACTGCGGAAGCTGACTGACCAACTAACACGTTTGTTCACGCGTGCTTCGTCGTCTTGCGCCCCTAAAGTGTACTTTGTTAAGGACCCTCCCTGTAGACTTGTTTAGTTCCCCTGTTGTTGGCGCATTCGATGTTATAAAGAGGTCTAACCTGACGGCCGCTCGTCTTACCCTAAGGTCAGCGGCACGGAGAGCGGCGGCGTGGCCGGAGTATGGCGGGGTTTGGAAGGAATTAGCCTCTGACCCCTGGAACTCGTCAACAAGTCTGCATGAGTGCGCAGTTTGACTCTATGTGCTTTCTCATTCGAGAAAGGTATACATCCTGGTCGGACCTGCAGTGTAAGACTGGCGAGTCTATTCAAGAGCTCGATGCCCGCATTCGTCAAGAGATATCCATGTGCGATTTCGCGCGACAATCTAGGACCTGCTTGACGATGCATTCAGTTCATTTGCACAGTGGGCAGTAAATCTATTCCTAAAGCGTTGTTTCCTATTAATCATGACACACGATCCTTTGCTGGCTCCACACAGATTTTCGTCGAAGTAGAGGAATATTCGAGGGTTGCTAGAGACATAGTGTGTCAGAAGCAACCACAACCGATTCATGCATTAAAGCAGACCTAGCCTGGTAAGCGCTGGCAGCCGCCGTGCTCTGCGGCTCAGCAGACCACGAACCTCCGGTAAAATCGGCTGGTTACTCCTGCAAGTCGGAGCTCAAGATCCGCGGCTGCTCGCAGCCGCACCTCCGACACGGAAAGGGGCTTCCCCGCAGGCTCGCGCTTTGCCTGTTGTAGTCGGATGTCAGATGCCAGTGCTGGGCTGCTGCATGCTGGTCCGGCTCCGACGTGGCTCTGTCACAGGCCGGTATTTCCTCCAATGACCAGCTGGTGAACAGCTGTTTGATGTATCGTCGGGACAGACCGGTGCACAGTTGTGGTCTGTAGCAGCACGCCTCTGACGCGGGCTCTGATTTGTGGCTCTGACGTATTGTTCCTCCGAGCAGCTGTCTGATATATCGTTGGGACGGACGGTGCAGAGATGTGGTCCAGCAGCTGGAGGACTCCATTGAGCGAGAGAGGCAAAAAGAGTCGCGCTTCCCTGCACCGTGCGTAGTGAAATAAGTTGGTTGGTGCTCGGCGTCGGCTGCCGTGTCTGTGCTGTGAGTGAACCAAACTACACCTGTGGCAGCTTCGAGCATAGCCGCTAGAACTACCTTTTTCAGATCGCTGTCTGCTCGGCATCCGGCCATTTACAAGTTGCATGCTTACAGTTCAGGGCAGGCTCGCGGACGATAAACACTATCTCGATGAGCCTCAGTAAGACACAGGAAACGTGCCGTAATTGATGCAGTCGATTTGACTGAAAAAGCCCTAAAAATCTCTTTCGAGATAAGTATTGGATGGGCAGAAAGCTTAATTTTTTACGCAGTCTGGAAGCAGCTGGGACAACGTAAGGCGTTGCGGCCTCACAAGGGCAATCGCTACGATTCGTGGTGATTGTGCCTCTACTAAACTTGCTTGGCCGACTTCTCGCCAAGTTTGTGGCTGCAGCCTCGGCAGCCTAAATGTGACTGTGCAGACGTGCTCTGTTCGATACTCAGCTAGTCACTCCTATCTCAGTGTGCTAAGGCTGACCGCCTTGTCCTATGTCCTAGCTGGTTAAACAGCCTCTTTTTGTATAGCGACAGAAGAGCCTTTACGGCTATCACCACCGCTTGCAGTGGCGATAAAGAATTGCCCACCGCAGGAATCGAACCCACGACGTCGGACCGAGGTCGTGAAAGCAACCGCCTTACCTAGTGTGCCATCACGGCTCATTGTCGTGAACGTCGCTAGCGATCCAAGGCATTTGTGATGGTCCACTGTAACCGGGATTTCATGTGCTCGTGTAATTTAACCTGGTAGGACCCGTTCTCACCGTATCCATGAACCGGCTTGTAGGCTGCTGCTAACATGCCCTCACAAATTGTCGCCTTCGGCTCCCAGTTGCGGCCGCGTTTATTTTGACCTCACAACAGCTGCTTTGACCTCACATTTCTGAGTGTTCCAGGAACAAACAACCGACGCGTAGGCGGCTACGTTCCTGCCCATCTGTTCGAGCAAGAAAGTCGCTCCTCTCTCTCTCTCTCTCTCTCTCAACTTTGCTATTAAAAGATTATTCTAACGAGCGCATCGACATTTCCATCCACGTCAACCGGAAAATACGGAAGGAATGGACATATGGAAGGAACATACGGATCATATATCGTATATCTATCTGTAAAGCAGACATCGAGTTTATTAGTCGGTGCAGCTGATTCCGACCATTTAAATAATTATTACATCGTTGGCGTAAGAGTGATCATCTTCGGTTATAGTGCAATTGTGCAATTTCCCTAAAAATGCCTCGAGCACTATGATGCAGTTCGCTGCAATCGACTTCCACTACTCTGGCCAATACTGCTATTCAGTACAATCTTTCAGAAAAATGCCCAGAAATCGGATACTAAACGCTCCAGTTTTGAATACATATTAGATTATCATTTATTTAAAGTGTACCCATATAATTAAAAAAGTTTCGAGCATAAAATCTTAGGAAATGCACAGCAATCGATTGCAATGGCCTTCGCCAATGTACAACCCTTTACGATCTGAAGGAGATCGACCGGAAATTGGCGGTGAAAAACTCTAATTTTCCCTGCACTTAAAATATAAATGTTTTTAACATCAACATAACCATTTCAATCAGTTTCACACATTACTTTTGAGGAAATGCATAGTAATTGACTGCAATGGTCACGGCCAATAACAAAATGCACTCTAATCCGTAGAAAACCCAAAAGACATCTGATGCACCAAGCTTCAGTTGAGATCGCTTAATATAAAGCATACTATATTTACAGTGAATTCGAAATTTTTTTATTGCGAATGCTCATTCTTTGACGTTTGACTGTGATCTAATGCAATGGCTCGGGCTAATACTGCAATCCAAAGCAAAACGAGTGGTAATCATACGCGATAAGCTCCAATTTTAATTACATATTATACATTAATCTCTGCAAGTGTATTCACACAATTTCACTATAATGGCTTTGGAATTTGCATGGAAATCGATTGCAATGGCATGGGCCACAAACGTGCTCCAATTGAATCTACCGTAAATCCCGAAGAACTCTCCATTTGGATTTCATAAATATAGTGCGACGCATTTAATGGCATCCGCACATCTTCAAGCCATTCTTCGCGGGCGATCTGAGGCAATACACTGCAATCGGCTGAAAAGACCCGGGTAACAAGTCAACTTGTTTCATTACGAACCATCGAAAACCCACCAGAAATTAGAAACCTTCTGTTCCCATTGTAATTACAAATTAGAGTTCGCTCTAGGGTTTGAGCACTTTCGTTCTCGGGGGACGCATACTTTTACCGTGTTCGATTACCAGAGGCAGAGCTTCATGTATTGATGCTGCACGTACATGTCAGTAGCTGCTCTCCCAAGCTTAAGGCTTAGCAGTTGTCGTACGACGGCAAGAACCAGGCCACCAGGAGCCTGTGCTCGTGGTCGAAGGACATTAATGCAGAAGCCATTCCAAGGAGTGCAGTGGCATGGGCCGATAACACAATCCACAGCAATTCGCCACAAATCTGCCAGAAATCCTATTCAAGGACATGCACTCTCGATGAAATGCTGAACCAGGCTTGTCTATCGTGAGTGTTGCAGTTGCCACATCACACCACTTCTCGCCGACCTGCACTGACTCCCAGTCAAGCAGCGGACTTCAAGGTTATGTCACTCACTTTCAGGCCCCTCCATTCTTTAGCCCCAGCCTACCTATGAGATCTACTCCCCACCAGGCTAAGCATCGTACCACCCGCTTTTCCGAATCTAATTGTTTACCTACAAACCTCTATTCCTTTGGAGACTGTGCCTTTAGTTCGTGTGCTCCCAAAGCCTGGAACTCCATCCCTTTAGTTTGTTCGCACAGCAGAGAGCCAGCCGATGCCCAACGCCGACAGTTTATTACCAATATATATGCACGGCTCCCCTCGGCCCCTACTCTCGCTCGACTCCCCTCCTCGACCCTGGCTGTCCCTTGGCCGACCCCTATGGTGAATCCACCATCTGTTCACCAGCGGGTTATCGGCCTGTGTCAACGCCTCATTAAAAGCTGACCACAGCTTTGCACAGGCCCCTCTCGGGGATGCTCCCACCAGCTGTTGAGGAAAGGAGCGGTACCAGCCCGAATTCAATCGAACTTGCGTCACGACATCTCCTAACTTCTCTACATTTAAAAAGAAACTAAAAATACATCTATTTATCACTGCATTTAGTGGGTCCCTGTGCTTCGTCCTTTACGTGCTTATGCATTCTGACACTGTGCATGCTGCCACTAACCAAACTTGCATGCCGATCGTGTGCATACCACGATACCACTAAACATTCGATCGTGTTTCCTTTGCAGCAAACGCAAAATGCCTAGAAAGAGATTGAGTTCTCTGAGGGGGCTATATCAAATGCATTAGTATTATTTTTGTGATTATTAACTACTGCTTAAGTGTTTCCAAGAGACTATGCTGTGTGGGCAAGCTCGTACGTACGCACGTGTACGTTACAGGCTATCCCGGGCTCTTTACTGCTAAGGCCTGGACTCTTAGAGTGCGAGGTAGATCCGGTAGAATGGTAGGCAGCTTATTTTACGGCATGCTGGACGGCATGAAGAGACGCCGGTCTTGTACAGCGACATTAACAGGTAGCTTAAATCTTGCTCATCGCTTGTATTCCGATGCCGGATGAGCGCAGTAATACCCTGTGGTTGTTCCACACTGACAGTGCGGCCTTGCTCAAGCTTCAGTGCTGCAGCGGTCCATTAGAAGTAGACTTGTTGAGTATCTTAACATGCGGTTACAATAGATCACGCTGTGACTAAGGAATGCTGCAAGTGTGTGACAGGCCTGCTCACACTCAAGTTTTCAAAAGTCGGATTACTCTGTTTGAACGAATCAGACAGAGAATTGATTGCTTATCAGTGATATTGGCAGTCTCGTAAACCCCTCTTTACAAACTGCGTAAACTTTCACTGACAGACACAGAGGATCTCATCAGCAGACAGATCAGTTATCTGTCTACACAAGCTGTCGTTATCCGTTGGTACAAGCTATACTTACGAGTTATTTGTCTGCTGCAATGCTTAAAGTGTTAATCGCGTTCTCGAAGCGCCTGGTTAATTGAATGGGTAATCTTCTTTATACAGGCTCACACATTAATGTAACCAGCCTAGTACATCCTAGTACTTCAGCTTCGACAGTATGTTGTCAAGTTGGTATCTGAGGATTACAATGTCTACAACCGACAATCAATCGAAAATCTACAATCAATGGCGAAATGTTTTCCCGAAGTTACAGAACCAATTAAACTCTTGTAAACGGCTTCTTTAAAATCCAGGCGAAAACTTGAAACCAGATGCCAGTAATATTTTTTTCGTTGAACGAATCAACGATTGATGGCCATCAATCGATTTCTTCTTTTTCGTTCGCTTCTTCTTTCGGTTTCTTCATTTTTTCTTTGCTGACGAACGTTTATTGGTCCTTAAACAGATGCGTAGCTCGCCTGGAGAGTATAAGTGTAAGAATATCACGCTAACACTTCAAGTAAACAATAAGAAACAGTATTAGAAGAACATCGTGTCAATAAAATAATTATAAAAAGCTATCCAAAAATCGCATATTTGCATAGGGTACCTTTCAAAAGACAACCTCGTTAGAAATGGGATCATAAGTTCTGATAACTTCTACATTCAAGAAAAACTGATTATTCAAACAGTGTCTAGGCAGATGTAAACCGGAAGCAACATATCTAAAGTCATTGATTCCTGCATCATATCTTACTTGTATGCCAACTTTCTGAACCTTGGCAGATCAAGGTATATGCGTGAAGCTTGTTGAGGTACACGCTTGTGACTTTTACACATCTTCATTTCAGTGTAGCTTGATACTTTATACATTCCATAACTCTACCAATACTTGGCGTATCGGAGTGAAATTTGAAATGCAAATTCAATTCTGCTTGTTTGACATGAATCTGGAATATTTCGGTTAGATAAGTTTTGATAAGTAGCAAGAAAGTCGAACGACATGTAGTTTGTTCGCACAGCAGTGAGCCAGCCGATGCCCAACGCCGACAGTTTATAACCAACGCACGGAGCCGAAGAGAGCACGGCTCCCTTCGGCTCATGCTCTCAAACGACTCTCCAGTCCACCATCTCCCCACCAGCGGGTTACCGGCCTGTGTCCATACCACATCACAGGCGGACCACAGCTGTGCACCGGCTAATCCAGATGGTGAATCCACCATCTGGCCACCAGCGGGTTACTGGCCTGTGTCCACGTCACATCACAGGCTCATCAGAGGAGCCGGCATACAATACATACATACACACGTACATACAAACTACACCAGGATCTCAGATCTTGATGCGAAAAATGCTTTCTTATAGGAAGTTGATAAGCTTTTGAAAACACTTGACCGGACCAAACTTCGCTCGCGATGTTTAGATCTTGGATGTTTGTAGTATTCAGACTTTGATGGAACACAGATGTGCAACGAAATGTGTGACTGTAAAATGCTTCTTGCCACACGTCACGACACGGCACTGAAAACACCACTGGAACTCATGTCTTTCATTGTCAGTTATGAAGAAGATGTGTTTCCTAATTTAGAGTTGCCCTGCAAGTTTTTCTCACCGTAGGTGTATCAGTTGCCAGCTGTGAACATTCCTGTAGCAAGCTGAAGATAATTTGGTCTTATCTGAGAGCATAAATGGGGCAAGGTCGGCTCTCTCATTTGGCCTTGTTAAACATGGAGCAAGAAACACTGGAAAAAATTGACTTTCAAAGTGTAATAGACCAGCTTGCCACTTTCAAGACCAGACAAATTCGACGAAGTTAAAGCTGCGATGGCTACCTTATATCCTCAGTACAGTTAATACAACTTGCTTGACTCGGTAAGTGCCTACTAGCGTTGCTTTTCTGTATTTCTTCTGTGATGGAGCTATTTTTCAGGAATTTTTTTTACAGGAGGAGAGGCGCCATTCCCAGCTTCGTCCCATGCACCGAAAAGTCTCACTACGCCTCTGCTTAGCAGAGAGTGTTGGAGAGTTTCCCTAACTGGCAATGAAGTTGCCGTCACCCACCAGGTCAAAGCAAGCATTGACCTTCTCTCTATTAGCGATGTTTACTCGCTTGCTTCGCTGATGTGATCAGATGCAGGATAGGCGTCTCCGGATGATATTAATAATAATAAACTTGATATAGCACCCTCAGAGAGCTCAATCTCTTTCTAGGCATTGTCCACATTTGTTGCAAACGGAGCACGATCGAATGGTTAGAGGTAGCAAGTAGCTCAGTAACAACAAGCATAACATGGTTAGGGGTGATATGCACCAGGTCAGCAAAGATGGTTAGTGGCAGCATGCACAGCATCAGCACGTATAAGAAAATAAAGGATGAATCACACAGACTCACTAAATATTGTGATAAACAAAGGCGTTTTAGTTTCCTATTTAATGTGGCCAAGTCAGGAAATATCGTGAGATAACTAGAAAGTTAGCTCCCAGCTTTAGGAGCATACGAACTAAAGGCTCGGTCTCCAAACGATTTGAGGTTCGTACGAGGTATAGGTAAACAATTAGATTCCGAAAAGGGAGTGGCACGAAGCTTAGCCTAGTGGGGGAGTAGAACTGATAGGTAGGCTGGAGCTGAAAATTGAAGTAACCTAAGAAGGAGTGACGGAACCTTGAAGTCGATCGGTTGCTTGACTAGGAGCCAGTGCAGGTCGGCGAGAAGGAGTGTGATGTGGCAACTGCGAATTTCACGACAGACACGCCTAGTCACAGAGTTTTACACGAGCTGCAAGCGCCTGATTGCACAGGGCGGTCAACCAGCAAGCAGTGAGTTACATAAGAAAACGGGATTTCAAAATGACTGGACCAGTTTACATGCAGTATCCCTGACTAAACGAGCCCAAACTTTAGCATTGTTATGTAGCTGAAAGTAGGCAGACTTGAAAGTGGAGCTGAGATAGTCGTCTAATGAAATATCTCTGTGGAGCAGGACACTCATCGTGCAGGTTCAACTGGAGATATGCTGGCAGAGCCAATTGTGAGCGTTTAACTATGCAATTTCTTAATCACATTTACTTTGCCCATAACCAGTAAGTTAGTTTTTTCATCATTCAATTTAAGAAAATTTTCTCCCATCCTTGCACGTATATTATCAGTACATGTAGCAAGGAAGTTGAGACGATTCGACATGTTGGAGTGCCTGGAGAGATAATAGATTGTGCCTGAAAATCACGTCGGCAAGTGGGAGAGTGTCATCCGTGAATAGAACGAGACCAAGCACTGAGCCCAAAGGTATGCCATACTTCAGAACTTCATCGGATGAACTGTGTCCATTCGCATCAGTACTCCAGAAACACCCACTGAGATAGGTCTGCGACGTTGCCAGCGATGGTCAGTGTGGTGAGAGGCGATCAAGAAGGACTTGGTGACAGTTATTAGTAAATGCTGCCGAAAGATCTCGCATAACAAGCAGAGGCATTCTACCCAAATCTGCATTCGTAAGTAGGTCATTATACACCCACAGGAATGCGGACTCTGTGGTAGCCTAGAGACGATAAGGTGCTTGCTCTTAATGACCGAGGTCGTGAGGTTCGAACCCTGCCGTGGGCGATCCTGCAATGGCAACTGCGAGCGGCGGTGACAGCCGCTAAGGCTCTTCTGTCGCTATGCGAACGAGGCTGTTAGGTTGGCTCATACATAATCAGAGCTAATCCTGCCGATGTTTATGTACGTGGGGCCGTTTAGTGTTACACACACAACTTTCACTCTCGGTCAGCCAACGATGTTACGCCGATGGCTCAGAGCTTCAGCTGAAGAAACAAAAAGTCACTCCGTTGCCAGCGGCAGGTCGGTGTCAGCGTTTCAAGCTTAACAAGTTTTATTTCAATCTTAACAAATAAATCAACAGCAAGATTGTATCTCTAGGCAATTCAAAAGAAGTTAAGGTGACCACTTGCATCGCCTCGCCACGAAAACCTGCGTTGCGGAAACATTGCTACGACGTCGCTTGATAGAGCGAGTCGAGGCAGAGCCATGCCGCAACCGAGTGTATGCAAGCAGCCATTTTTCGCAGCCTGATCGTGCATACAGTAGGCCGTCGTTATCGCGCCCGCATGTGTCCACCGAACTCGTAAGGTCCAACCAGGTAAATGCCGCGCCGTCTCGAAGACTGAGGGGACGACGGCTGAGAGGACAACTGAAAGTAGCCTGGGATGCCATAGGCTACGTTGTCGGGCCTCCAAGCCCTTCTACGTCCTCCATCTGGCCGATCTAGACTTTACCTTCTAGCCGTCCAACAACTAACTAAACCGCCAGAGCAACCATCGCTGCGCCATCATTTTCAACCGTCAGCATCAACACTGCACAACCACACACCTCGACGTAGCCAGCTTGCATCTGAGCCGGGGTCACCGAATCTGTTGCCGAGTCCGTGAAGGACCACCAAACGCCCAAGAGCCGCGCTGCACAGACTTCAATGGCGGCCAGCAGCTCACACGTTGTACACGAGAAGCGTCACTGTCCAAAGTGTAGCTCGATATACGACATGTCCGATAAAAATATTAGCGTCGCTGGAGCCAGCTTGCTTCTGAGCGGCGGCGTCTTTTGCCGAGTCCGTGCCGCACCACCCTACGCCCAAGAGCGGCGCTGCACGGAACTTCGGTGGCGGCCAAAAAGCTAACACGTTGTTCACAAGAAGCTTCACTATGCCGAGTGTAGGTTGATAGACGATGTGTCCGATAAAAATATTAGCGTCGCCGGAGGCAGCTTGCTTATGAGCAGCGGCGTCTATTGCCGAGTCCGTGCCGCACCACCCTGCGCCCAAGAGCGGCGCTGCACGGACTTCGGTGGCGGCCGAAAAGCTCACACGTTGTTCATAAGAAGCGTCACTCTCCGAAGTGTAGCTCGATAGACGACATGTCCGATAAAAATATTAGCGTCGCCGGAGCGAGCTTGCTTCTGAGCAGCGGCGTCTGTTGCCGAGTCCATGCCGCACCACCCTGCGCCCAAGAGCAGCGCTGCTCGGACTTCGGTGGCGGCCGAAAAGCCCACACGTTGTTCACAAGAAGCGTCACTCTCCAAAGTGAAGCTCGATAGACGACATGTCCGATAAAATATTAGCGTCGCCGGAGCCAGCTTGCTTCTGAGCGGCGGCGTCTATTGCCGAGTCAGTGCCGCACCACCCTACGCCCAAGAGCGGCGCTGCACGGACTTCGGTGGCGGCCAAAAAGCTCACACGTTGTTCATAAGAAGCGTCACTGTCCAAAGTGTAGCTCGATAGACGACATGTCCGATAAAAATATTAGGGTTGCAGGAGCCAGCTTGCTTCTGAGCGGCGCCACCGCATCTGTAGCCGAGTCCGTGCAGCACCACAGTACGCCCAAGACCGGCGCTGCACGGACTTCGGTGGCGGCCAAAAAGCTCACCGGTTGTTCATAAGAAGCGTCACTGTCCGAAGTGTAGCTCGATAGACGACATGTCCGATAAAAATATTAGCGTCGCAGGAGCCAGCTTGCTTCTGAGCGGCGCCGCCGCATCTGTAGCCGAGTCCGTGCAGCACCACAGTACGCCCAAGAGCGGCACGGCACGGACTTCGGTGGCGGCTAAAAAGCTCACCGGTTGTTCATAAGAAGCGTCACTGTCCAAAGTGTAGGTCGATAGTGTGATAAAATATTAGCGTCAGCTTGCTTCTGAGCGGCGGCGTCTATTGCCGAGTCAGTGCCGCACCACCCTACGCCCAAGAGCGGCGTCACTGTCAAAAAGCTCAAAGTGTAAGAAGCGTCACTGTCGTAGCTCGTCGGGGGAACGACATGTCCGATAAAAATATTAGCGTCGCAGGAGCCAGCTTGCTTCTGAGCGGCGCCGCCGCATCTGTAGCCGAGTCCGTGCAGCACCACAGTACGCCCAAGAGCGGCGCTGCACGGACTTCGGTGGCGGCCGAAAAGCTCACACGTTGTTCACAAGAAGCTTCACTGTGCCGAGTGTAGGTCGATAGACGATGTGTCCGATAAAAATAATAGCGTCGCCGGAGGCAGCTTGCTTCTGAGCGGCGGCGTCTATTGCCGTGTCCGTGCCGCACCACCCTACGCCCAAGAGCGGCGCTTCACGGACTTCGGTGGCGGCCGAAAAGCTCACACGTTGTTCATATGAAGCGTCACTGTCCGAAGTGTAGGTCTATAGACGACATTTCCGATAAAAATATTAGCGTCGCCGGAGACAGCTTGCTTCTGAGCAGCGCAGCGGCATCTGTAGCCGAGTCCGTGCAGGACACCCTACGCCCAAGAGCGGCGCTGCACGGACTTCGGTGGCAGCCGAAAAGCTCACACGTTGTTTACAAGAAGCTTCACTGTCCCGAGTATAGGTCGATAGACGATGTGTCCGATAAAAACATTAGCGTCGCCGGAGCCAGCTTGCTTCTGAGCGGCGGCGTCTTTTGCCGAGTCCGTGCCGCACCACCCTACGCCCAAGAGCGGCGCTGCACGGACTTCGGTGGCGGCCGAAAAGCTAACACGTTGTTCACAAGAAGCTTCACTATGCCGAGTGTAGGTTGATAGACGATGTGTCCGATAAAAATATTAGCGTCGCCGGAGGCAGCTTGCTTATGAGCGGCGGCGTCTATTGCCGAGTCCGTGCCGCACCACCCTGGGCCCAAGAGCGGCGCTGCACGGACTTCGGTGGCGGCCGAAAAGCTCACACGTTGTTCACAAGAAGCTTCACTGTGCCGAGTGTAGGTCGATAGACGATGTGTCCGATAAAAATAATAGCGTCGCCGGAGGCAGCTTGCTTCTGAGCGGCGGCGTCTATTGCCGTGTCCGTGCCGCACCACCCTACGCCCAAGAGCGGCGCTGCACGGACTTCGGTGGCGGCCAAAAAGCTCACACGTTGTTCATAAGAAGCGTCACTGTCCAAAGTGTAGCTCGATAGACGACATGTCCGATAAAAATATTAGCGTCGCCGGAGCCAGCTTGCTTCTGAGCTGCTGTGGCCGCGTCTGTAGCCAAGTCCGTGCCACACCACCCTACGCTCAAGAGCGGTGCTGCCCGGACCTCGGTGGCGGCCGAAAAGACCACAAGTTGTTGACAAGAAGCGTCACTGTCCGAAGTGTAGCTCGATAGACGACATGTCCGATAAAAATATTAGCGTCGCCGGAGCCAGCTTGCTTCTGAGCGGCGGCGTCTATTGCCGAGTCCGTGACGCACCACCCTACGCCCAAGAGCGGCGCTGCACGGTCTTCGGTGGCGGCCGAAAAGCTCACACGTTGTTCACAAGAAGCGTCACTTTTACCAGTGTAGGTCGATAGACGACATGTCCGATAAAATATTAGCGTCGCCGGAGCCAGCTTGCTTCTAAGCGGCGGTGTCTATTGCCGAGTCCCTGCCGCACCACCCTACACCCAAGAGCGGCGCTGCACGGACTTCGGTGGCGGCCGAAAAGCTCACACGTTGTTCATATGAAGCGTCACTGTCCGAAGTGTAGGTCTATAGACGACATGTCCGATAAAAATATTAGCGTCGCCGGAGACAGCTTGCTTCTGAGCAGCGCAGCGGCATCTGTAGCCGAGTCCGTGCAGGACACCCTACGCCCAAGAGCGGCGCTGCACGGACTTCGGTGGCAGCCGAAAAGCTCACACGTTGTTTACAAGAAGCTTCACTGTCCCGAGTATAGGTCGATAGACGATGTGTCCGATAAAAATATTAGCGTCGCTGGAGCCAGCTTGCTTCTGAGCGGCGGCGTCTTTTGCCGAGTCCGTGCCGCACCACCCTACGCCCAATAGCGGCGCTGCACGGACTTCGGTGGCGGCCGAAAAGCTAACACGTTGTTCACAAGAAGCTTCACTATGCCGAGTGTAGGTTGATAGACGATGTGTCCGATAAAAATATTAGCGTCGCCGGAGGCAGCTTGCTTATGAGCGGCGGCGTCTATTGCCGAGTCCGTGCCGCACCACCCTGCGCCCAAGAGCAGCGCTGCTCGGACTTCGGTGGCGGCCGAAAAGCTCACACGTTGTTCACAAGAACCGTCACTCTCCGAAGTGTAGCTCGATAGACGACATGTCGGATAAAAATATTAGCGTCGCAGGAGCCAGCTTGCTTCTGAGCGGCGGCGTCTATTGCCGTGTCCGTGCCGCACCACCCTGTGCCCAAGAGCGGCGCTGCACGGACTTCGGTGGCGGCCAAAAAGCTCACACGTTGTTCATAAGAAGCGTCACTGTCAAAAAGTAGCTCGATAGACGACATGTCCGATAAAATATTAGCGTCGCAGGAGGCAGCTTGCTTCTGAGCGGCGCCGTCGCATCTGTAGCCGAGTCCGTACAGCACCACAGTACGCCCAAGAGCGGCGCTGCACGGACTTCGGTGGCGGCCGAAAAGCTCACACGTTGTTCACAAGAAGCATCACTGTGCCGAGTGTAGGTCGATAGACGATGTGTCCGATAAAAATAATAGCGTCGCCGAAGCCAGCTTGCTTCTGAGCGGCGGCGTCTATTGCCGTGTCCGTGCCGCACCACCCTGCGCTCAAGAGCGGCGCTGCACGGACTTCTGTGGTGGCTGCAAAGCAAACACGTTGATCACAAGAAGCTTCACTGTGCCGAGTGTAGGTTGATAGACGCTGTGTCCGATAAAAAATATTAGCGTCGAAGGAGCCAGCTTGCTTCTGAGCGGCGGCGTCTATTGCCGAGTCCGTGCCGCACCACCCTGCGCCCAAGAGCGGCGCTGCACGGACTTCGGTGGCGGCCGAAAAGCTCACACGTTGTTCGTAAGAAGCGTCACTGTCCAAAAGTAGCTCGATAGACGACATGTCCGATAAAATATTAGCGTCGCCGGAGCCAGCTTGCTTCTGAACGGCGCCGCCGCATCTCTAGCCGAGTCCGTGCCGCACCACCCTGCGCCCAAGAGCGGCGCTGCACCGACTTCGGTGGCGGCCAAAAAGCTCACACGTTGTTCATAGGAAGCGTCACTGTGCCCAGTGTAGGTCTATAGATGACATGTCCGATAAAAATATTAGCGACGCCGGAGACAGCTTGCTTCTGAGCGGCGCCACCGCATATGTAGCCGAGTCCGTGGAGCACCACCCTACGCCCAAGAGCGGCGCTGCACGGACTTCGGTGGCGGCCGAAAAGCTCACACGTTGTTCACAAGAAGCTTCACTGACCTGAGTGTAGATCGATAGACGATGTGTCCGATAAAAATATTAGCGTCGCCGGAGCCAGCTTGCTTCTGAGCGGCGGCTTCTATTGCCGAGTCTGTGCCGCACCACCCTGAGCCCAAGAGCAGCGCTGCCCGGACTTCTGTGGCGGCCGAAAAGCTCAGACGTTGTTCATAAGAAGCGTCATTGTCCGAAGTGTAGCTCGATAGACGACATGTCCGATAAAATATTAGCGTCGCCGGAGCCAGCTTGCTTCTGAGCGGCAGCGTCTGTTGCGGAGTCCGTGCCGGACCACCCTGCGCCCAAGAGCGGCGTTGCACGGACTTCGGTGGTGGCCGAAAAGCTCAAACGTTGTTCATAAGAAGCGTCACTGTCCCCAGTGAAGGTCTATAGACAATATGTCCGATGAAAATATTAGCGACGCCGGAGACAGCTTGCTTCTAAGCGGCGCCACCGCATCTGTAGCCGAGTCCGTGCAGCACCACCCTAAGCCCAAGTGCGGCGCTGCACGGACTTCGGTGGCGGCCGAAAAGCTCACACGTTGTTCACAAGAAGCTTCACTGTGCTGAGTGTAGGTCGATAGACGATGTGTCCGATAAAAATAATAACGACGCCGTAGCCAGCTAGCTTCTGAGCGGCGGCGTCTATTGCCGTGTCCGTGCCGCACCACCCTGCGCCCAAGAGAGGCGCTGCACGGACTTCGGTGGCGGCCGAAAAGCTCACATGTTGTTCATAAGAAGCGTCACTGTTCAAAGTGTAGCTCGATAGACGACATGTCCGATAAAATATAAGCATCGCCGGAGCCAGCTTGCTTCTGAGCGGCGGCGTCAGTTGCCAAGTCCGCGCCGCACCACCCTACGCCCAAGAGCGGCGCTGCTCGGACTTCGGTGGCGGCCGAAAAGCTCACACGTTGTTCATAAGAAGCGTCACTGTCTAAAAGTAGCTCGATAGACGACACGTCCGATAAAATATTGGCGTCGCCGGAGCCAGCTTGCTTCTGAGCGGCGGCGTCTGTTGTGGAGTCCGTGCCGGACCACCCAACGCCCAAGAGCGGCGCTGCACGGACTTCGGTGGCGGCCGAAAAGCTCACACGTTGTTCATAAGAAGCGTCACTGTCCACAATGTAGCTCTATAGACGACATGTCCGATAAAAATATTAGCGACGCCGGAGACAGCTTGCTTCTAAGCGGCGCCACCGCATCTGTAGCCGAGTCCGTGCAGCACCACCCTACGCCCAAGAGCGGCGCTGCACGGACTTCGGTGGCGGCCGAAAAGCTTACACGTTGTTCATAACAAGCGTCACTGTCCCCAGTGTAGGTCTATAGACGACATGTCCGATAAAAATATTAGCGACGCTGGAGACAGCTTGCTTCTAAGCGGCGCCACCGCATCTGTAGCCGAGTCCATGCAGCACCACCCTACGCCCAAGAGCGGCGCTGCACGGACTTCTGTGGCGGCCTAAAAGCTCACACGTTGTTCATAAGAAGCGTCACTGTCCGAAGTGTAGCTCGATAGACGACATGTCCGATAAAATATTAGCGTCGCCGGAGCCAGCTTGCTTCTGAGCGGCAGCGTCTGTTGCGGAGTCCGTGCCGGACCACCCTGCGCCCAAGAGCGGCGCTGCACGGACTTCGGTGGTTGCCGAAAAGCTCACACGTTGTTCATAAGAAGCGTCACTCTCCGAAGTGTAGCTCGATAGACGACATGTCCGATAAAAATATTAGCGACGCCGGAGACAGCTTGCTTCTAAGCGGCGCCACCGCATCTGTAGCCGAGTCCGTGCAGCACCACAGTACGCCCAGGAGCGGCGCTGCACGGACTTCGGTGGCGGCCGAAAAGCTCACACGTTGTTCACCAGAAGCTTCACTGTGCCGAGTGTAGGTCGATAGACGATGTGTCCGATAAAAATAATAGCGTCGCCGGAGCCAGCTTGCTTCTGAGCGGCGGCGTCTGTTGCCGAGTCCGAGCCTCACCACCCTGCGCCCAAGAGCAGCGCTGCTCGGACTTCGGTGGCGGCTGAAAAGCTCACACGTTGTTCACAAGAAGCGTCACTCTCCGAAGTGTAGCTCGTTAGACGACATGTCTGATAAAACTATTAGCGTCGCAGGAGCCAGCTTGCTTCTAAGCGGCGCCGCCACATCTGTAGCCGAGTCCGTGCCGCACCACCCTACGACCCAGAGCAGCGTTGCACGGACTTCGGTGGCGGCCGAAAAGCTCACGGGTTGTTCACAAGAAGCGTCACTCTCCGAAGTGTAGCTCGTTAGACAACATGTCTGATAAAACTATTAGCGTCGCAGGAGCCAGCTTGCTTCTGAGCGGCGCTGCCACATCTGTAGCCGAGTCCGTAAAGCACCACCCTACGCCCAAGAGAAGCGCTGCACGGACTTCGGTGGCGGCCGACAAGCTCACACGTTGTTCACAAGAAGCTTCACTGTGCCGAGTGTAGGTCGATAGACGATGCGTCCGATAGAAATATTAGCGTCGCCGGAGCCAGCTTGCTTCTGAGCGGCGGCGACTGTTGCCGAGTCCGAGCCTCACCACCCTGCTCCCAAGAGCAGCGCTGCTCGGACTTCGGTGGCGGCTGAAAAGCTCACACGTTGTTCACAAGAAGCGTCACTCTCCGAAGTGTAGCTCGATAGACGACATGTCCAATAAAATATTAGCGTCGCCGGAGCCAGCTTGCTTCTGAGAGGCGGCGTCAGTTGCCGAGTCCGTGCCGCACCACCCAACGCCCAAGAGCAGCGCTGCACGGACTTCGGTGGCGGCAGAAAACCTCACACGTTGTTCACAAGAAGCGTCACTCTCCGAAGTGTAGCTCGATAGACGACATGTCCGATAAAAATATTAGCTTCGCCGGAGACAGCTTGCTTCTAATCGGCGCCGCCGCATCTGTAGCCAAGTCCGTGCAGCGCCAATGTACGCCCAAGAGCGGCGCTGCACGGACTTCGGTGGCGGCCAAAAAGCTCACCGGTTGTTCATAAGAAGCGTCACTGTCCGAAGTGTAGCTTGATAGACGACATGTCCGATAAAAATATTACCGTCGCCGGAGCCAGCTTGCTTCTAAGCTGCGGCGTCTATTGCCGAGTCCGTTCAGCACCACACTACGCCCAAGAGCGGCGCCGCACGGACTTCGGTGGCGGCCAAAAAGCTCACACGTTGTTCACAAGAAGCTTCACTGTGCCCAGTGTAGGTCGATAGACGATGTGTCCGATAAAAATATTAGCTTCGCCGGAGACAGCTCGCTTCTAATCGGCGCCGCCGCATCTGTAGCCGAGTCCGTGCAGCACCAATGTACGCCCAAGAGCGGCGCCGCACGGACTTCGGTGGCGGCTAAAACGCTCACACGTTGTTCATAAGAAGTGTCACTGTTCGAAGTGTAGCTCGATAGACGACATGTCCGAAAAATATATTACCGTAACCGGAGCTAGCTTGCTTCTGAGCGGCGGCTTTTGTTGCCGAGTCCGAGCCGCTCCACCCTGCGCCCAAGCGCTGCTCGGACATCGGTGGCGGCCGAGAAGCTCACACTATGTTCACAAGAAGCGTCACTGTCCCCAGTGTAGGTCTATAGACGACATGTCCGATAAAAATATTAGCTTCGCCGGAGACAGCTTGCTTGTAAGCGGCGCCGCCGCATCTATAGCCGAGTCCGTGCAGCACCACCCTACGCCCAAGAGCGGCGCTGCACGGACTTCTGTGGCAGCCGAAAAGCTCACACGTTGTTCATAAGAAGCGTAACTGTCCGAAGTGTAGCTCGATAGACGACATGTCCAATAAAATATTAGCGTCGCCGGAGCCAGCTTGCTTCTGAGCGGTGCCGCCGCATCTGTAGCCGAGTCCGTGGAGCACCAGAGTACGCCCAAGAGCGGCGCTGCACGGACTTCGGTGGCGGCCAAAAAGCTCACACGTTGTTCATAAGAAGCGTCACTGTGCCCAGTGTAGGTCTATAGATGACATGTCCGATAAAAATATTAGCGACGCCGGAGACAGCTTGCTTCTGAGCGGCGCCACCGCATATGTAGCCGAGTCCGTGGAGCACCACCCTACGCCCAAGAGCGGCGCTGCACGGACTTCGGTGGCGGCCGAAAACCTCACACGTTGTTCACAAGAAGCTTCACTGACCTGAGTGTAGATCGATAGACGATGTGTCCGATAAAAATATTAGCGTCGCCGGAGCCAGCTTGCTTCTGAGCGGCGGCTTCTATTGCCGAGTCTAAGCCGCACCACCCTGAGCCCAAGAGCAGCGCTGCCCGGACTTCTGTGGCGGCCGAAAAGCTCAGATGTTGTTCATAAGAAGCGTCACTGTCCGAAGTGTAGCTCGATAGACGACATGTCCGATAAAATATTAGCGTCGCCGGAGCCAGCTTGCTTCTGAGCGGCAGCGTCTGTTGCGGAGTCTGTGCTGGACCACCCTGCGCCCAAGAGCGGCGCTGCACGGACTTCGGTGGTGGCCGAAAAGCTCAAACGTTGTTCATAAGAAGCGTCACTGTCCCCAGTGAAGGTCTATAGACAATATGTCCGATGAAAATATTAGCGACGCCGGAGACAGCTTGCTTCTAAGCGGCGCCACCGCATCTGTAGCCGAGTCCGTGCAGCACCACCCTACGCCCAAGTGCGGCGCTGCACGGACTTCGGTGGCGGCCGAAAAGCTCACACGTTGTTAACAAGAAGCTTCACTGTGCTGAGTGTAGGTCGATAGACGATGTGTCCGATAAAAATAATAACGTCGCCGTAGCCAGCTTGCTTCTGAGCGGCGGCGTCTATTGCCGTGTCCGTGCCGCACCACCCTGCGCCCAAGAGAGGCGCTGCACGGACTTCGGTGGCGGCCGAAAAGCTCACATGTTGTTCATAAGAAGCGTCACTGTCCAAAGTGTAGCTCGATAGACGACATGTCCGATAAAATATAAGCATCGCCGGAGCCAGCTTGCTTCTGAGCGGCGGCGTCAGTTGCCAAGTCCGTGCCGCACCACCCTACGCCCAAGAGCAGCTCTGCACGGACTTCGGTGGCGGCCGAAAAGCTCACACGTTGTTCACGAGAAGCGTGACTCTCCGAAGTGTAGCTCGATAGACGACATGTCCGATAAAAATATTAGCGACGCCGGAGACAGCTTCCTTCTAAGCGGCGCCACCGCATATGTAGCCGAGTCCGTGCAGTACCACCCTACGCCCAAGAGCGGCGCTGCACTGACTTAGGTGGCGGCCGAAAAGCTCACACGTCGTTCACAAGAAGCGTCACTCTCCGAAGTGTAGCTCGATAGACGACATTTCCGATAAAAATATTAGCGTCGCAGGAGCCAGCTTGCTTCTGACCGGCGCCGCCACATCTGTAGCCGAGTCCGTGAAGCACCACCCTACGCCCAAGAGCGGAGCTGCACGGACTTCGGTGGCTGCCGAAAAGCTCACCCGTTGTTAACAAGAAGCTTCACTGTGCCGAGTGTAGGTCGATAGACGATGTGTCCGATAAAAATATTAGCGTCGCAGGAGCCAGCTTGCTTCTGAGCGGCGGCGTCTATTGCCGAGTCAGTGCCGCACCACCCGACGCCCAAGAGCGGCGCTGCACGGACTTCGTTGGCGGCCGAAAAGCTCACACGTTGTTCATAAGAAGCGTCACTGTCCAAAAGTAACTCGATAGACGACATGTCCGATAAAATATTAGCGTCGCCGGAGCCAGCTTGCTTCTGAGGAGCGGCGTCTGTTGCGGAGTCCGTGCCGCACCACTCTTCGCCCAAGAGCGGCGCTGCTCGGACTTCGGTGGCGGCCGAAAAGCTCACACGTTGTTCATAAGAAGCGTCACTGTCTAAAAGTAGCTCGATAGACGACATGTCCGATAAAATATTGGCGTCGCCGGAGCCAGCTTGCTTCTGAGCGGCGGCGTCTGTTGTAGAGTCCGTGCCGGACCACCCAAAGCCCAAGAGCGGCGCTGCACGGACTTCGGTGGCGGCCGAAAAGCTCACACGTTGTTCATAAGAAGCGTCACTGTCCCCAATGTAGCTCTATAGACGACATGTCCGATAAAAATATTAGCGACGCTGGAGACAGCTTGCTTCTAAGCGGCGCCACCGCATCTGTAGCTGAGTCCATGCAGCACCACCCTACGCCCAAGAGCGGCGCTGCACGGACTTCTGTGGCGGCCTAAAAGCTCACACGTTGTTCATAAGAAGCGTCACTGTCTGAAGTGTAGCTCGATAGACGACATGTCCGATAAAATATTAGCGTCGCCGGAGCCAGCTTGCTTCTGAGCGGCAGCGTCTGTTGCGGAGTCCGTGCCGGACCACCCTGCGCCCAAGAGCGGCGCTGCACGGACTTCGGTGGCGGCCGAAAAGCTCACACGTTGTTCATAAGAAGCGTCACTGTCCCCAATGTAGCTCTATAGACGACATGTCCGATAAAAATATTAGCGACGCCGGAGACAGCTTGCTTCTAAGCGGCGCCACCGCATCTGTAGCCGAGTCCGTGAAGCACCACCCTACGCCCAAGAGCGGCGCTTCACGGACTTCGGTGGCGGCCGAAAAGCTCACACGTTGTTCACAAGAAGCTTCACTGTCCCGAGTGAAGGTCGATAGACGATGTGTCCGATAAAAAAATATTAGCGTCGCCAGAGCCAGCTTCCTTCTGAGCGGCAGCGTCTATTGCCGAGTCCGTGCCGAACCACCCTACCCCCAAGAGCGGCGCTGCACGGACTTCGGTGGCGGCCGAAAAGCTCACACGTTAATCACAAGAAGCGTCACTGTCCCCAGTGTAGGTCTATAGACGACATGTCCGATAAATATATTACCGTCGCCGGGCGAGCTTGCTTCTGAGCGGCGGCGTCTGTTGCCGAGTCCGAGCCGCTTTACCCTGCGCCCAAGAGCAGCGCTTCTCGGACTTCGGTGGCGGCCGAAAAGCTCACACGTTGTTTACAAGAAGCGTCACTCTCCGAAGTGTAGCTCGATAGACGACATGTCCGATAAAAATATTAGCGTCGCAGGAGCCAGCTTGCTTCTGAGCGGCGCCGCCGCATCTTTAGCCGAGTCCGTGCAGCACCACCCTACGCCCAAGAGCGGCGCTGCACGGACTTCGGAGGCGGCCGAAAAGCTCACACGTTGATCACAAGAAGCTTCACTGTGCCGAGTGTAGGTCGATAGACGATGTGTCCGATAAAAACATTAGCGTCGCAGGAGCCAGCTTCCTTCTGAGCGGCGGCGTCTATTGCCGAGTCCGTGCCGCACCACCCTGCGCCCAAGAGCGGCGCTGCACGGACTTCGGTGGCGGCCGAAAAGCTCACACGTTGTTCATAAGAAGCGTCACTGTCCCCAATGTAGCTCTATAGACGACATGTCCGATAAAAATATTAGCGACGCTCGAGACAGCTTGCTTCTAAGCGGCGCCACCGCATCTGTAGCCGAGTCCGTGCAGCACCACCCTACGCCCAAGAGCGGCGCTGCACGGACTTCGGTGGCGGCCGAAAAGCTCACACGTTGTTCATAAGAAGCGTCACTGTCCCCAATGTAGCTCTATAGACGACATGTCCGATAAAAATATTAGCGACGCTGGAGACAGCTTGCTTCTAAGCGGCGCCACCGCATCTGTAGCTGAGTCCATGCAGCACCACCCTACGCCCAAGAGCGGCGCTGCACGGACTTCTGTAGCGGCCTAAAAGCTCACACGTTGTTCATAAGAAGCGTCACTGTCCGAAGTGTAGCTCGATAGACGACATGTCCGATAAAATATTAGCGTCGCCGGAGCCAGCTTGCTTCTGAGCGGCAGCGTCTGTTGCGGAGTCCGTGCCGGACCACCCTGCGCCCAAGAGCGGCGCTGCACGGACTTCGGTGGCGGCCGAAAAGCTCACACGTTGTTCATAAGAAGCGTCACTGTCCCCAATGTAGCTCTATAGACGACATGTCCGATAAAAATATTAGCGACGCCGGAGACAGCTTGCTTCTAAGCGGCGCCACCGCATCTGTAGCCGAGTCCGTGAAGCACCACCCTACGCCCAAGAGCGGCGCTTCACGGACTTCGGTGGCGGCCGAAAAGCTCACACGTTGTTCACAAGAAGCTTCACTGTCCCGAGTGAAGGTCGATAGACGATGTGTCCGATAAAAATATTAGCGTCGCCAGAGCCAGCTTCCTTCTGAGCGGCAGCGTCTATTGCCGAGTCCGTGCCGAACCACCCTACCCCCAAGAGCGGCGCTGCACGGACTTCGGTGGCGGCCGAAAAGCTCACACGTTAATCACAAGAAGCGTCACTGTCCCCAGTGTAGGTCTATAGACGACATGTCCGATAAATATATTACCGTCGCCGGGCGAGCTTGCTTCTGAGCGGCGGCGTCTGTTGCCGAGTCCGAGCCGCTTTACCCTGCGCCCAAGAGCAGCGCTTCTCGGACTTCGGTGGCGGCCGAAAAGCTCACACGTTGTTTACAAGAAGCGTCACTCTCCGAAGTGTAGCTCGATAGACGACATGTCCGATAAAAATATTAGCGTCGCAGGAGCCAGCTTGCTTCTGAGCGGCGCCGCCGCATCTTTAGCCGAGTCCGTGCAGCACCACCCTACGCCCAAGAGCGGCGCTGCACGGACTTCGGTGGCGGCCGAAAAGCTCACACGTTGTTCACAAGAAGCTTCACTGACCTGAGTGTAGATCGATAGACGATGTGTCCGATAAAAATATTAGCGTCGCCGGAGCCAGCTTGCTTCTGAGCGGCGGCTTCTATTGCCGAGTCTGTGCCGCACCACCCTGAGCCCAAGAGCAGCGCTGCCCGGACTTCTGTGGCGGCCGAAAAGCTCAGACGTTGTTCATAAGAAGCGTCACTGTCCGAAGTGTTGCTCGATAGACGACATGTCCGATAAAATATTAGCGTCGCCGGAGCCAGCTTGCTTCTGAGCGGCAGCGTCTGTTGCGGAGTCAGTGCCGGACCACCCTGCGCCCAAGAGCGGCGCTGCACGGACTTCGGTGGTGGCCGAAAAGCTCAAACGTTGTTCATAAGAAGCGTCACTGTTCAAATTGTAGCTCGATAGACGACATGTCCGATAAAATATAAGCATCGCCGGAGCCAGCTTGCGTCTGAGCGGCGGCGTCAGTTGCCAAGTCCGTGCCGCACCACCCTACGCCCAAGAGCAGCGCTGCACGGACTTCGGTGGCGGCCGAAAAGCTCACACGTTGTTCACGAGAAGCGTGACTCTCCGAAGTGTTGCTCGATAGACGACATGTCCGATAAAACTATTAGCGTCGCAGAAGCCAGCTTGCTTCTAAGCGGCGCAGCCACATCTTTAGCCGAGTCCGTGCAGCACCACCCTACGCCCAAGAGCGGCGCTGCACGGACTTCGGTGGCAGCCGAAAAGCTCACACGTTGTTCATAAGAAGCGTCACTGTCCCCAGTGTAGCTCGATAGACGACATGTCCGATAAAAATATTAGCGACGCCGGAGACAGCTTGCTTCTAAGCGGCGCCACCGCATATGTAGCCGAGTCCGTGCAGTACCACCCTACGCCCAAGAGCGGCGCTGCACGGACTTCGGTGGCTGCCGAAAAGCTCACCCGTTGTTAACAAGAAGCTTCACTGTGCCGAGTGTAGGTCGATAGACGATGTGTCCGATAAAAATATTAGCGTCGCAGGAGCCAGCTTGCTTCTGAGCGGCGGCGTCTATTGCCGAGTCAGTGCCGCACCACCCGACGCCCAAGAGCGGCGCTGCACGGACTTCGGTGGCGGCCGAAAAGCTCAGACGTTGTTCATAAGAAGCGTCACTGTCCAAAAGTAGCTCGATAGACGACATGTCCGATAAAATATTAGCGTCGCCGGAGCCAGCTTGCTTCTGAGAAGCGGCGTCTGTTGCGGAGTCCGTGCTGCACCACTCTTCGCCCAAGAGCGGCGCTGCTCGGACTTCGGTGGCGGCCGAAAAGCTCACACGTTGTTCATAAGAAGCGTCACTGTCTAAAAGTAGCTCGATAGACGACATGTCCGATAAAATATTGGCGTCGCCGGAGCCAGCTTGCTTCTGAGCGGCGGCGTCTGTTGTGGAGTCCGTGCCGGACCACCCAACGCCCAAGAGCGGCGCTGCACGGACTTCGGTGGCGGCCGAAAAGCTCACACGTTGTTCATAAGAAGCGTCACTGTCCCCAATGTAGCTCTATAGACGACATGTCCGATAAAAATATTAGCGACGCCGGAGACAGCTTGCTTCTAAGCGGCGCCACCGCATCTGTAGCCGAGTCCGTGCAGCACCACCCTACGCCCAAGAGCTGCGCTGCACGGACTTCGGTGGCGGCCGAAAAGCTCACACGTTGTTCACCAGAAGCTTCACTGTGCCGAGTGTAGGTCGATAGACGATGTGTCCGATAAAAATAATAGCGTTGCCGGAGCCAGCTTGCTTCTGAGCGGCGGCGTCTGTTGCCGAGTCCGAGCCTCACCACCCTGCGCCCAAGAGCAGCGCTGCTCGGACTTCGGTGGCGGCTGAAAAGCTCACACGTTGTTCACAAGAAGCGTCACTCTCCGAAGTGTAGCTCGTTAGACGACATGTCTGATAAAACTATTAGCGTCGCAGGAGCCAGCTTGCTTCTAAGCGGCGCCGCCACATCTGTAGCCGAGTCCGTGCCGCACCACCCTACGACCCAGAGCAGCGTTGCACGGACTTCGGTGGCGGCCGAAAAGCTCACGGGTTGTTCACAAGAAGCGTCACTCTCCGAAGTGTAGCTCGTTAGACAACATGTCTGATAAAACTATTAGCGTCGCAGGAGCCAGCTTGCTTCTGAGCGGCGCCGCCACATCTGTAGCCGAGTCCGTGAAGCACCACACTACGCCCAAGAGAAGCGCCTCACGGACTTCGGTGGCGGCCGACAAGCTCACACGTTGTTCACAAGAAGCTTCACTGTGCCGAGTGTAGGTCGATAGACGATGCGTCCGATAGAAATATTAGCGTCGCCGGAGCCAGCTTGCTTCTGAGCGGCGGCGAGTGTTGCCGAGTCCGAGCCTCACCACCCTGCGCCCAAGAGCAGCGCTGCTCAGACTTCGGTGGCGGCTGAAAAGCTCACACGTTGTTCACAAGAAGCGTCACTCTCCGAAGTGTAGCTCGATAGACGACATGTCCAATAAAATATTAGCGTCGCCGGAGCCAGCTTGCTTCTGAGAGGCGGCGTCAGTTGCCGAGTCCGTGCCGCACCACCCAACGCCCAAGAGCAGCGCTGCACGGACTTCGGTGGCGGCAGAAAACCTCACACGTTGTTCACAAGAAGCGTCACTCTCCGAAGTGTAGCTCGATAGACGACATGTCCGATAAAAATATTAGCTTCGCCGGAGACAGCTTGCTTCTAATCGGCGCCGCCGCATCTGTAGCCAAGTCCGTGCAGCACCAATGTACGCCCATGAGCGGCGCCGCACGGACTTCGGTGGCGGCCCAAAAGCTCACATGTTGTTCACAAGAAGCGTCACTCTCCGAAGTGTAGCTTGATAGACGACATGTCCGATAAAAATATTACCGTCGCCGGAACCAGCTTGCTTCTAAGCTGCGGCGTCTATTGCCGAGTCCGTGACGCACCACCCTACGCCCAAGAGCGGCGCTGCACGGACTTCGGTGGCGGCCGGAAAGCTCACACTATGTTCACAAGTAGCGTCACTGTCCCCAGTGTAGGTCTATAGACGACATGTCCGATAAAAATATTAGCTTCGCCGGAGACAGCTTGCTTGTAAGCGGCGCCGCCGCATCTATAGCCGAGTCCGTGCAGCACCACACTACGCCCAAGAGCGGCGCCGCACGGACTTCGGTGGCGGCCAAAAAGCTCACACGTTGTTCACAAGAAGCTTCACTGTGCCGAGTGTAGGTCGATAGACGATGTGTCCGATAAAAATATTAGCTTCGCCGGAGACAGCTCGCTTCTAATCGGCGCCGCCGCATCTGTAGCCGAGTCCGTGCAGCACCAATGTACGCCCAAGAGCGGCGCCGCACGGACTTCGGTGGCGGCTAAAAAGCTCACACGTTGTTCATAAGAAGCGTCACTGTTCGAAGTATAGCTCGATAGACGACATGTCCGATAAATATATTACCGTAACCGGAGCTAGCTTGCTTCTGAGCGGCGGCTTTTGTTGCCGAGTCCGAGCCGCTCCACCCTGCGCCCAAGAGCAGCGCTGCTCGGACATCGGTGGCGGCCGAGAAGCTCACACTATGTTCACAAGAAGCGTCACTGTCCCCAGTGTAGGTCTATAGACGACATGTCCGATAAAAATATTAGCTTCGCCGGAGACAGCTTGCTTGTAAGCGGCGCCGCCGCATCTATAGCCGAGTCCGTGCAGCACCACCCTACGCCCAAGAGCGGCGCTGCACGGACTTCTGTGGCAGCCGAAAAGCTCACACGTTGTTCATAAGAAGCGTCACTGTCCGAAGTGTAGCTCGATAGACGACATGTCCAATAAAATATTAGCGTCGCCGGAGCCAGCTTGCTTCTGAGCGGTACCGCCGCATCTGTAGCCGAGTCCGTGGAGCACCAGAGTACGCCCAAGAGCGGCGCTGCACGGACTTCGGTGCGGCCAAAAAGCTCACACGTTGTTCATAAGAAGCGTCACTGTGCCCAGTGTAGGTCTATAGATGACATGTCCGATAAAAATATTAGCGACGCCGGAGACAGCTTGCTTCTGAGCGGCGCCACCGCATATGTAGCCGAGTCCGTGGAGCACCACCCTACGCCCAAGAGCGGCGCTGCACGGACTTCGGTGGCGGCCGAAAAGCTCACACGTTGTTCACAAGAAGCTTCACTGACCTGAGTGTAGATCGATAGACGATGTGTCCGATAAAAATGTTAGCGTCGCCGGAGCCAGCTTGCTTCTGAGCGGCGGCTTCTATTGCCGAGTCTGTGCCGCACCACCCTGAGCACAAGAGCAGCGCTGCCCGGACTTCTGTGGCGGCCGAAAAGCTCAGACGTTGTTCATAAGAAGCGTCACTGTCCAAAGTGTAGCTCGATAGACGACATGTCCGATAAAATATTAGCGTCGCCGGAGCCAGCTTGCTTCTGAGCGGCAGCGTCTGTTGCGGAGTCCGTGCCGGACCACCCTGCGCCCAAGAGCGGCGCTGCGCGGACTTCGGTGGTGGCCGAAAAGCTCAAACGTTGTTCATAAGAAGCGTCACTGTCCCCAGTGAAGGTCTATAGACAATATGTCCGATGAAAATATTAGCGACGCCGGAGACAGCTTGCTTCTAAGCGGCGCCACCGCATCTGTAGCCGAGTCCGTGCAGCACCACCCTACGCCCAAGTGCGGCGCTGCACGGACTTCGGTGGCGGCCGAAAAGCTCACACGTTGTTCACAAGAAGCTTCACTGTGCTGAGTGTAGGTCGATAGACGATGTGTCCGATAAAAATAATAACGTCGCCGTAGCCAGCTTGCTTCTGAGCGGCGGCGTCTATTGACGTGTCCGTGCCGCACCACCCTGCGCCCAAGAGAGGCGCTGCACGGACTTCGGTGGCGGCCGAAAAGCTCACATGTTGTTCATAAGAAGCGTCACTGTCCAAAGTGTAGCTCGATAGACGACATGTCCGATAAAATATAAGCATCGCCGGAGCCAGCTTGCTTCTGAGCGGCGGCGTCAGTTGCCAAGTCCGTGCCGCACCACCCTACGCCCAAGAGCAGCGCTGCACGGACTTCGGTGGCGGCCGAAAAGCTCACACGTTGTTCACGAGAAGCGTGACTCTCCGAAGTGTAGCTCGATAGACGACATGTCCGATAAAACTATTAGCGTCGCAGAAGCCAGCTTGCTTCTAAGCGGCGCCGCCACATCTTTAGCCGAGTCCGTGCAGCACCACCCTACGCCCAAGAGCGGCGCTGCACGGACTTCGGTGGCGGCCGAAAAGCTCACACGTTGTTCATAAGAAGCGTCACTGTCCCCAGTGTAGCTCGATAGACGACATGTCCGATAAAAATATTAGCGACGCCGGAGACAGCTTGCTTCTAAGCGGCGCCACCGCATATGTAGCCGAGTCCGTGCAATACCACCCTACGCCCAAGAACGGCGCTGCACTGACTTAGGTGGCGGCCGAAAAGCTCACACGTCGTTCACAAGAAGCGTCACTCTCCGAAGTGTAGCTCGATAGACGACATTTCCGATAAAAATATTAGCGTCGCAGGAGCCAGCTTGCTTCTGACCGGCGCCGCCACATCTGTAGCCGAATCCGTGAAGCACCACCCTACGCCCAAGAGCGGAGCTGCACGGACTTCGGTGGCTGCCGAAAAGCTCACCCGTTGTTAACAAGAAGCTTCACTGTGCCGAGTGTAGGTCGATAGACGATGTGTCCGATAAAAATATTAGCGTCGCAGGAGCCAGCTTGCTTCTGAGCGGCGGCGTCTATTGCCGAGTCAGTGCCGCACCACCCGACGCCCTAGAGCGGCGCTGCACGGACTTCGGTGGCGGCCGAAAAGCTCACACGTTGTTCATAAGAAGCGTCACTGTCCAAAAGTAGCTCGATAGACGACATGTCCGATAAAATATTAGCGTCGCCGGAGCCAGCTTGCTTCTGAGGAGCGGCGTCTGTTGCGGAGTCCGTGCCGCACCACTCTTCGCCCAAGAGCGGCGCTGCTCGGACTTCGGTGGCGGCCGAAAAGCTCACACGTTGTTCATAAGAAGCGTCACTGTCTAAAAGTAGCTCGATAGACGACATGTCCGATAAAATATTGGCGTCGCCGGAGCCAGCTTGCTTCTGAGCGGCGGCGTCTGTTGTGGAGTCCGTGCCGGACCACCCAACGCCCAAGAGCGGCGCTGCACGGACTTCGGTGGCGGCCGAAAAGCTCACACGTTGTTCATAAGAAGCGTCACTGTCCCCAATGTAGCTCTATAGACGACATGTCCGATAAAAATATTAGCGACGCCGGAGACAGCTTGCTTCTAAGCGGCGCCACCGCATCTGTAGCCGAGTCCGTGCAGCACCACCCTACGCCCAAGAGCGGCGCTGCACGGACTTCGGTGGCGGCCGAAAAGCTCACACGTTGTTCATAACAAGCGTCACTGTCCCCAGTGTAGCTCTATAGACGACATGTCCGATAAAAATATTAGCTACGCTGGAGACAGCTTGCTTCTAAGCGGCGCCACCGCATCTGTAGCTGAGTCCATGCAGCACCACCCTACGCCCAAGAGCGGCGCTGCACGGACTTCGGTGGCGGCCGAAAAGCTCACACGTTGATCACAAGAAGCTTCACTGTGCCGAGTGTAGGTCGATAGACGATGTGTCCGATAAAAACATTAGCGTCGCAGGAGCCAGCTTGCTTCTGAGCGGCAGCGTCTATTGCCGAGTCCGTGCCACACCACCCTGCGCCCAAGAGCGGCGCTGCACGGACTTCGGTGGCGGCCGAAAAGCTCACACGTTGATCACAAGAAGCTTCACTGTGCCGAGTGTAGGTCGATAGACGATGTGTCCGATAAAAACATTAGCGTCGCAGGAGCCAGCTTGCTTCTGAGCGGCAGCGTCTATTGCCGAGTCCGTGCCACACCACCCTGCGCCCAAGAGCGGCGCTGCACGGACTTCGGTGGCGGCCGAAAAGCTCACACGTTGTTAATAAGAAGCGTCACTGTCAAAAAGTAGCTCTATAGACGACATGTCCGATAAATATATTAGCGTCCCTGGAGCCAGCTTGCTTCTGAACGGCGGCGTCTGTTGCGGAGTCCGTGCCGGACTACCCTACGCCCAAGAGCGGCGCTGCACGGACTTCGGTGGCGGCCGAAAAGCTCACACGTTGTTCACAAGAAGCGTCACTGTCCCCAGTGTAGGTCTATTGACGACATGTCCGATAAAAATATTAGCGACACCGGAGACAGCTTGCTTCTAAGCGGCACCACCGCATCTGTAGCCGAGTCCGTGCCGCACCACCCTACGCCCAAGAGCGGCGATGCACGGACTTCGGTGGCGGTCAAAAGCTCACACGTTGTTCACAAGAACCTTCACTGACCTGAATGTAGGTCGATGGACGATGTGTCCGATAAAAATATTACCGTCGCCGGAGCCAGCTTGCTTCTGAGCGGCGGCGTCTATTGCCGTCTATTGCCGAGTCCGTGCCGCACCACCCTACGCCCAAGAGCGGCGCTGCACGGACTTCGGTGGCGGCCGAAAAGCTCACACGTTGTTCACAAGAACCTTCACTGACCTGAATGTAGGTCGATGGACGATGTGTCCGATAAAAATATTACCGTCGCCGGAGCCAGCTTGCTTCTGAGCGGCGGCGTCTATTGCCGAGTCCGTGCCGCACCACCCTGAGCCCAAGAGCAGCGCTTCTCGGACTTCGGTGGCGGCCGAAAAGCTCACACGTTGTTTACAAGAAGCGTCACTCTCCGAAGTGTAGCTCGATAGACGACATGTCCGATAAAAATATTAGCGTCGCAGGAGCCAGCTTGCTTCTGAGCGGCGCCGCCGCATCTTTAGCCGAGTCCGTGCAGCACCACCCTACGCCCAAGAGCGGCGCTGCACGGACTTCGGAGGCGGCCGAAAAGCTCACACGTTGATCACAAGAAGCTTCACTGTGCCGAGTGTAGGTCGATAGACGATGTGTCGATAGACGATCCGAAAAATAGCGGCGTCGCAGGAGCCAGCTTGCTTCTGAGCGCGCACGCGTCTATTGCCGAGTCCGTGCCACACCACCCCTACGCATAAAAATATTAGCGACACCGGAGACAGCTTGCTTCTAAGCGGCACCACCGCATCTGTAGCCGAGTCCGTGCCGCACCACCCTACGCCCAAGAGCGGCGATGCACGGACTTCGGTGGCGGTCAAAAGCTCACACGTTGTTCACAAGAAACTTCACTGACCTGAGTGTAGGTCGATGGACGATGTGTCCGATAAAAATATTACCGTCGCCGGAGCCAGCTTGCTTCTGAGCGGCGGCGTCTATTGCCGAGTCCGTGCCGCACCACCCTGAGCCCATGAGCGGCGCTGCATGGACTTCGGTGGAGGCTAAAAAGCTCAGACGTTGTTCATCAGAAGCGTCACTGTCCGAAGTGTAGCTCGATAGACGACAGGTCCGGTAAAAATATTAGCGTCGCCGGAGCCATCTTGCTTCTGAGCGGCGGCGTCTATTGCCGAGTCCGTGCCGCACCACCCTACGCCCAAGAGCGGCGCTGCACGGACTTCGGTGGCGGCCGAAAAGCTCACACGTTGATCACAAGAAGCTTCACTGTGCCGAGTGTAGGTCGATAGACGATGTGTCCGATAAAAACATTAGCGTCGCAGGAGCCAGCTTGCTTCTAAGCGGCGGCGTGTGTTGCCGAGTCCGAGCCGCTTTACCCTGCGCCCAAGAGCAGCGCTGCTCGGACTTCGGTGGCGGCCGAAAAGCTCACACGTTGTTTACAAAAAGCGTCACTCTCCGAAGTGTAGCTCGATAGACGACATGTCCGATAAAAATATTAGCGTCGCAGGAGCCAGCTTGCTTCTGAGCGGCGCCGCCGCATCTATAGCCGAGTCCGTGCAGCACCACCCTACGCCCAAGAGCGGCGCTGCACGGACTTCGGAGGCGGCCGAAAAGCTCACACGTTAATCACAAGAAGCGTCACTTTCCCCAGTGTAGGTCTATAGACGACATGTCCGATAAATATATTACCGTCGCCAGGCGAGCTTGCTTCTGAGCGGCGACGTCTGTTGCCGAGTCCGAGCCGCTTTACCCTGCGCCCAAGAGCAGCGCTGCTCGGACTTCGGTGGCGGCCGAATAGCTCACACGTTGTTTACAAGAAGCGTCACTCTCCGAAGTGTAGCTCGATAAACGACATGTCCGATAAAAATATTAGCGTCGCAGGAGCCAGCTTGCTTCTGAGCGGCGCAGCCGCATCTTTAGCCGAGTCCGTGCAGCACCACCCTACGCCCAAGAGCGGCGCTGCACGGACTTCGGAGGCGGCCGAAAAGCTCACACGTTGATCACAAGAAGCTTCACTGTGCCGAGTGTAGGTCGATAGACGATGTGTCCGATAAAAACATTAGCGTCGAAGGAGCCAGCTTGCTTCTGAGCGGCGGCGTCTATTGCCGAGTCCGTGCCGCACCACCCTGCGCCCAAGAGCGGCGCTGCACGGACTTCGGTGGCGGCCGAAAAGCTCACACGTTGTTAATGAGAAGCGTCACTGTCCAAAAGTAGCTCTATAGACGACATGTCCGATAAATATATTAGCGTCGCCGGAGCCAGCTTGCTTCTGAGCGGCGGCGTCTGTTGCGGAGTCCGTGCCGGACTACCCTACGCCCAAGAGCGGCGCTGCACGGACTTCGGTGGCGGCCGAAAAGCTCACACGTTGTTCACAAGAAGCGTCACTGTCCCCAGTGTAGGTCTATTGACGACATGTCCGATAAAAATATTAGCGACACCGGAGACAGCTTGCTTCTAAGCGTCACCACCGCATCTGTAGCCGAGTCCGTGCAGCACCACCCTACGCCCAAGAGCGGCGCTGCACGGACTTCGGTGGCGGTCAAAAAGCTCACACGTTGTTCACAAGAACCTTCACTGACCTGAGTGTAGGTCGATGGACGATGTGTCCGATAAAAATATTACCGTCGCCGGAGCCAGCTTGCTTCTGAGCGGCGGCGTCTATTGCCGAGTCCGTGCCGCACCACCCTGAGCCCATGACCGGCGTTGCATGGACTTCGGTGGAGGCTAAAAAGCTCAGACGTTGTTCATAAGAAGCGTCACTGTCCGAAGTGTAGCTCGATAGACGACAGGTCTGATAAAAATATTAGCGTCGCCCGAGCCATCTTGCTTCTGAGCGGCGGCGTGTGTTGCCGAGTCCGAGCCGACCACCCTACGCCTAAGAGCGGCGCATCACGGACTTCGGTGGCGGCCGAAAAGCTCACACGTTGTTCAGAAGAAGCGTCACTGTCCCCAGTGTAGGTCTATAGACGACATGTCCGATAAAAATATTAGCGTCGCCGGAGCCAGCTTGCTTCTGAGCAGCGGCGTCTTTGGCCGAGTCCGTGCCGCACCACCCTACGCCCAAGAGCGGCGCTGCACCGACTTCGGTGGCGGCCGAAAAGCTCACACGTTGTTCATAAGAAGCGTCAGTGTCCGAAGTGTAGCTCGATAGACGACATGTCCGAAAAAATATTACTGTCGCCGGAGCCAGCTTGCTTCTCAGCGGCGGCGTCTGTTGCCGAGTCCGAGCCGCACCACGCTGCGCCCAAGAGCAGCGCTGCTCGGACTTCGGTGGCGGCCGAAAACCTCACAGGTTGTTCACAAGAAGCTTCACTGTGCCGAGTGTAGGTCGATAGACGATGTGTCCGATAAAAATAATAGCGTCGCCGGAGCCAGCTAGCTTCTGAGCGGCGGCGTCTGTTGCCGAGTCCGAGCCGCACCACCCTTAGCCCAAGAGCGGCGCTGCACTGACTTCGGTGGCGGCTAAAAAGCTCACCGGTTGTTCATAAGAAGCGTTATTGTCAAAAAGTAGCTCGATAGACGATATGTCCGATAAAATAGTAGCGTCGCCAGAACCAGCTTGCTTCTGAGCGGCGGCGTCTGTTGCGGAGTCTGTGCCGGACCACCCTACGCCCAAGAGCGGCGCTGCGCGGACTTCGGTGGCGGCCGAAAACCTCACACGTTGTTCATAAGAAGCGTCACTGTCCCCAGTGTAAGTCTATAGACGACATGTCCGATAAAAATATTAGCGTCGCCGGAGACAGTTTGCTTTTGAGGAGCGCCGCCGCGTCTGTAGCCAAGTCCGTGCAGGACACCCTACGCCCAAGAGCGGCGCTTCACGGACTTCGGTGGCGGCCGAAAAGCTCACACGTTGTTCACAAAAAGCTTCACTGTCCCGAGTGTAGGTCGATGGACGATGAGTCCGATAAAAATATTAGCGTCGCCGGAGCCAGCTTGCTTCTGAGCGGCGGCGTCTTTGGCCGAGTCCGTGCCGCACCACCCTACGCCCAAGAGCGGCGCTTCACGGACTTCGGTAACGGCCGAAAAGCTCACACGTTGTTCATAAGAAGCGTCAGTGTCCGAAGTGTAGCTCGATAGACGACATGTCCGAAAAAATATTACCGTCGCCGGAGCCAGCTTGCTTCTCAGCGGCGGCGTCTGTTGCCGAGTCCGAGCCGCACCACGCTGCGCCCAAGAGCAGCGCTGTTCGGACTTCGGTGGCGGCCGAAAAGCTCACACGTTGTTCATAAGAAGCGTCAGTGTCCGAAGTGTAGCTCGATAGACGACATGTCCGAAAAAATATTAGCGTCGCAGGAGCCAGCTTGCTTCTGAGCGGCGGCGTCTATTGCCGAGTCCGTGCCGCACCACCCTGCGCCCAAGAGCGGCGCTGCATGGACTTCGGTGGCGGCCGAAAAGCTCACACGTTGTTCATAAGAAGCGTCACTGTCCAAAGTGTAGCTCGATAGACGACATGTCCGATGAAAATATTAGCGGCACCGGAGGCAGCTTGCTACTGAGCGGCGGTTGCCGCGTCTGTAGCCGAGTCCATGCAGCACCACGCTACGCCCAAGAACGGCGCTGCACGGACTTCGGTGGCGGCCGAACAACTCACACGTTGTTCACAAGAAGCGTCATTGTCCAAAGTGTAGCACGATAGACGACATGTCCGATAAAAAAATTAGCGTCACCGGTGTTAGCTTGCTTCTAAGCGGCGAAGCCGCACCTGTAGCCGAGTCCGTGCAGGACACCCTACGCCCTAGAGCGACGCTGCACGGACTTCGGTGGCGGCCGAAAAGCTCACACGTTGTTCACAAGAAGCTTCACTGTCCCGAGTGTAGGTCGATAGACGATGAGTCCGATAAAAATATTAGCGTCGCCGGAGCCAGCTTTCTTCTGAGCGGCGGCGTCTTTGGCCGAGTCCGTGCCGCACCACCCTACGCCCAAGAGCGGCGCTGCACGGACTTCGGTAACGGCCGAAAAGCTCACACGTTGTTCATAAGAACCGTCAGTGTCCGAAGTGTAGCTCGATAGACGACATGTCCGAAAAAATATTACCGTCGCCGGAGCCAGCTTGCTTCTGAGCGGCGGCGTCTATTGCCGAGTCCGTGCCGCACCACCCTGCGCCCAAGAGCGGCGCTGCACGGACTTCGGTGGCGGCCGAAAAGCTCACACGTTGTTCATAAGAAGCGTCACTGTCCCAAATGTAGGTCTATAGACGACATGTCCGATAAAATATTAGCGTCGTCGGAGCCAGCTTGCGACTGAGCGGCGGCGTCTATTGCCGAGTCAGTGCCGCACCACCCAACCCCCAAATGCGGCGCTGCACGGACTTCGGTGGCGGCCAAAAAGCTCACACGTTGTTCACAAGAAGCGTCACTCTCCGAAGTGTAGTTCGATAGACGACATGTCCGATAAAAATATTAGCGTCGCCGGAGCCATCTTCCTTCTGAGTGGCGGCGTCTGTGACCGAGTCCGAGCCGCCCCACCCTGCGCCCAAGAGCAGCGCTGCTCGGACTTCGGTGGCGGCCGAAAACCTCACACGTTGTTAACAAGAAGCTTCACTGTGCCGAGTGTAGGTCGATAGAAGATGTGTCCGATAAAAATATTAGCGTCGCAGGAGCCAGCTTGCTTCTGAGCGGCGGCGTCAGTTGCCGAGTCCGTGCCGCACCACCCTGCGCCCAAGAGCGGCGCTGCACGGACTTCGGTGGCTGCCGAAAAGCTCACACGTTGTTTACAAGAAGCGTCACTGTCCCCAGTGTAGCTCGATATACGACATGCCCGATAAAAATATTACAGTCGCCGGAACCAGCTTGCTTCTGAGCGGCGGCGTCTATTTCCGAGTCCGAGCCGCACCACCCTACGCCCAAGAGCTGCGCTGCACGGACTTCGGTGGCGGCCGAAAAGCTCACACGTTGTTCACAAGAAGCGTCATTGTCTAAAGTGTAGCTCGATAGACGACATGTCCGATAAAAAAATTAGCGTCGCCGGTGTCAGCTTGCTTCTGAGCGGCGGTTGCCGCGTCTGTTGCCGAGTCCGTGCAGCACCATTCTACGCACAAGAGCGGCGCTGCACGGACTTCGGTGGCGGCCGAAAAGCTCACACGTTGTTCATAAGAAGCGTCACTGTCCCAAATGTAGGTCTATAGACGACATGTCCGATAAAATATTAGCGTCGTCGGAGCCATCTTGCTTCTGAGTGGCGGCGTCTGTGACCGAGTCCGAGCCGCCCCACCCTGCGCCCAAGAGCAGCGCTGCTCGGACTTCGGTGGCGGCCGAAAACCTCACACGTTGTTAACAAGAAGCTTCACTGTGCCGAGTGTAGGTCGATAGAAGATGTGTCCGATAAAAATATTAGCGTCGCAGGAGCCAGCTTGCTTCTGAGCGGCGGCGTCAGTTGCCGAGTCCGTGCCGCACCACCCTGCGCCCAAGAGCAGCGGTGCTCGGACTTCGGTGGCGGCCAAAATACTCACACGTTGTTCACAAGAAGCGTCACCCTCCGAAGTGTAGCTCGATGGACGACATGTCCGATAACAATATTAGCGTCGCAGGAGCCAGCTTTCTTCTGAGCGGCGCCGCCGCATCTGTAGCCGAATCCGTGCAGCACCACAGTACGCCCAAGAGCGGCGCTGCACGGACTTCGGTGGCGGCCGAAAAGCTTACACGTTGTTCACTAGAAGCTTCACTGTGCTGAGTGTAGGTCGATAGACGATGTGTCCGATAAAAATAATAGCGTCGCCGGAGCCATTTTGCTTCTGAGAGGCGGCGTCTGTTGCCGAGTCCGAGCCGACCACCCTACGCCTAAGAGCGGCGCTGCACGGACTTCGGTGGCGGCCGAAAAGCCAGCTTGCCCTACGCCCTAAGCAGCGGCGCTGCACTACAGAACGCCCAAGAGCGGCGCTGCACGGACTTCGGTGGCGGCCGAAAAGCACACACGTTGTTCACAAGAAACGTCTTTGTCCCCAGTGTAGGTCAATAGACGACATGTCCGATAAAAATATTAGCGTCAGCGGAGACAGCTTGGAGACAGCTTGCGAGTTGCAGGACACCCTACGCCCAAGAGCGACGCTGCGCCGCCGAAAAGCATCTGTAGCCGAGTCCGTGCAGCACCACAGTCGCGGAGCCAGCCCAAGAGCGTGCCGCGCTGCAAGAGCGGCGCTGCACGGACTTCGGTGGCGGCCGAAAAGCTCACACGTTGTTCACAAGAAGCTTCACTGTGCCGAGTGTAGGTCGATAGACGATGTGTCCGATAAAAATATTAGCGTCGCCGCAGCCAGCTTGCTTCTGAGCGGCGACGTCTATTGCCGAGTCCGTGCCGCATCACCCTGAGCCCAAGGGCGGCGCTGCACGGACTTCGGTGGTGGCTACAAAGCTCACACGTTGTTCATAAGAAGCGTCACTGTCCCCAGTGAAGGTCTATAGACGTCAGGTCCGATAAAAATATTAGCGTCGCCGGAGACAGCTTGCTTCTAAGCGGCGCCGCCGCATCTTTAGCCGTGTCCGTGCCGCACTACAGAACGCCCAAGAGCGGCGCTGCACGGACTTCGGTGGCGGCCGAAAACCTCACACGTTGTTCAGAAGAAGCTTCACTGACCCGAGTGTAGGTCGATAGACGACATTTCCGATAAAAATATTAGCGTCGCCGGAGCCATCTTCCTTCTGAGCGGCGGCGTCTATAGCCGAGTCCGTGCCGCACCACCCTACGCCCAAGAGCGGCGCTGCACGGACTTCGGTGGCGGCCGAAAAGCTCACACGTTGTTCACAAGAAGCTTCACTGTGCCTAGTGTAGGTCGATAGACGATGTGTCCGATAAAAATAATAGCGTCGCCGGAGCCAGCTTGCTTCTGAGCGGCGGCGTCTATTGCCGTGTCCGTGCCGCACCACCCTGCGCCCAAGAGCGGCGCCTCACGGACTTCGGTGGCGGCCGAAAAGCTCACACGTTGTTCATAAGAAGCGTCACTGTCCAAAGTGTAGCTCGATAGACGACATGTCCGATAAAATATTAGCGTCGCCGGAGCCAGCTTGCTTCTGAGCGGCGGCGTCTGTTGCCGAGTCCGAGCCGCACCACCCTACGCCCAAGAGCAGCGCTGCACGGACTTCGGTGGCGGCCGAAAAGCTCACACGTTGTTCACAAGAAACGTCACTCTCCGAAGTGTAGCTCGATAGACGACATGTCCGTTAAAAATATTAGCGTCGCAGGAGCCAGCTTTCTTCTGAGCGGCGCCGCCACATCTGTAGCCGAGTCCGTGCAGCACCACTCTACGCCCAAGAGCGGCGCTGCACGGACTTCGGTGGCGGCCGAAAAGCTTACACGTTGTTCACAAGAAACGTCAATGTCCAATGTGTAGCTCGATAGACGACATGTCCGATAAAAATATTAGCGTCACCGGAGTCAGCTTGCTTCTGAGCGGCGGTTGCCGCGTCTGTTGCCGAGTCCGTGCAGCACCACCCTTCGCCCAAGAGCCGTCTGCACGGACTTCGGTGCCGCCGAAAAGCTCAAACGTTGTTCACAAGAAGCGTCACTGTTCCGAGTAGGGAATAACTCACGACAGTTGTAATGACATGCAGTGAGCTTACATCTGAGGTGCGACTGCTGCGCCTGTAATAGCGTCGGCATAGCATAACTCTTTAGCACAGAGGGTAACTTTATGGACCCCGGTGGCATCATGGCCTCTGTCGATTTGAAAGTGTTAGATTAGAATCCGCAAAATTTGCGTACGATCGTATCCGCTCTAAAGTGTGGTCTTCTTTCAGATTCGCCTAATGCTAATTAACAGAAGATTCGCTGACGACGTGCATGCAAAGTGGCGATGAATATGAAGGGGCTGCTTGCTGCTGCTTGTTAGAGAACGACGATGACGAGTGCAGGTTTTGGCATCGGATGACGAAGCGGCCGACGGCGTGGTCTGCCTTGCTCATCGCTCGTGTTGACTGTGTCGTCGGGGCACGTTATTTTAGCGGTGATGCTTCGGACTTTTATTCAATGCCGAACGTATGACCCTGTTTAAACAGTAAAGCCGTACTGAACTGATCGATTTCCACATAAGTGCAAGCAGCTCGACTGAGCCACACGATACAAGGAGTCGCGCTTCTCAAAGTAAACGCACCAGAGCAAGCCTGGACCTGCCGTTTATATGCTAGCACCATTGGGTTACATGAATACATCTCTCTTTTAAGGTAGCAGTTACACAAGCTGGTTGTTTTCTAAATTCCGTAGCTTCAAGGTCGAAAGATCAGGGTAGGTTAAGGCCTTAAAGCTTGCGAACGTAGCAAGGTAATAAAATGATAATTTGCAGCAATTAGTAGATCTTGTGCAAATAGAGTGGCGTAACATAATTCCTAAAAATAAAACATTTGTTTAGCTCACTCAGAAAACCTTAAAGTATTTTTGTGCACGTAATAGTGATACTTTACAGCAAGCTCGATCGAAAATATACTTGTAAAATGCATTTTGTAAATCCATATAGTATGATATAATATGTTCCGGTTTCCAAAACTATTGCACAATTCAGATCTGATCATGACATTACGCAAATGGTTTATTCTCTCAGCAGTTTTCTTAAATATTTCCGTACCTGCTACTGAAAAAATGCACCGAGCTGCCTTGGCAAGCGCCAGCCTCACCTTAACTGTGCCGATCGACTTATCAGAGGCAAGTTGGCGCATTGCGATCGTCGTTCGAACTCGGAGCCCGACCGCCTCGAGCGACTGCAGTCGCTCGAGGCAGCAGACCTACAGAGCGCACAAAAGATACACGCGGCCACGCTCGTGCGAGAGCTGAAACTGTGGACAAAGCAGTCAGACGGCGAACTTGCCCGTCGTGCGAAGCGGTCAAGTATGATCGCACTACGGCGTACGTCGCTTATATGCAAAGTCTCGGTGACGACGCGTCAAGGAAGAACGTGAACGCTTCTCATTCAACAGAATTGAAACAATAGGAAACGCCATCGGCACTCTCGCCTAAATCGCGTTCAGGCTTCAACCCATTGTTGCAACTCGAGGCAAAAAGCCAAGCGTACGAGAGCTGCTTTAGCTGTCAGTTCGCAGCTCAGCCGTCGCTAAAAATGAAGACGCCGTTGGCGCTTGATTTCTAGCTCATCAAAAATAAATTTCGCACTTTCTTTCAACTTCACAGTGCTGGTACACAGGCATCCAATTACACTCGCTTTGGAAATAGTCATTAGTTGCAGCAAGTATAACTTGTCGTCTAAACTATGCTTCCTTTAAAGTGTTTTTTATCTCTGCACGTGGGATCATATTTACCTTGGGTTTAATTTGAAAGTTACGTTTGAGCAAGTGCTTTAAGAAAAATATCTCTTAAGTTATAGGCAAGTTGATTTAAAAGTCTCATTTATATAGCGGCGGAAGAGCCTCACCGGCTGTCACCACAGTTTGTAATGGGTAATAAAGGATCGCTCACTGCAGATCTATGTCCACGACCTGGATCGTGAAGACCAAATACCTTACACATGTAACTGGTATCGCGCTATCAGCTTCACCCTGAGTGGACAATGGAAATTTCCTGGAACGACCGGAGGATTAGATTACGATCAAACAGTTCCACATAACCTCAAGTCATCGCAATTTTACGTACCAGAGCGAGTCGTGGCATAGCAGCTGAACTCATATATTAAAACTTTAAACCTTGCTAGTTAGTAAGTTATAGTCTGGTTTTGTTAGAGCTAATCAATCTACTGAGTCAGCATTGCTTTGGGCGTGTAACGACCTAATTAGGGAATGCCGACATAGGCAGTCTCTCAGCTTGTTTTGCACGATCTTTCGGCAGCTTTTGATCGATCACCAAGTCTTTCTTGGGCGCTTTTCATCTCGCCTGGGCATCGCTGGCAATGAACGTCAATGGCTCAGGTCTCAGTGGGAGACTCCAGAGTATTTATGTGAATAGACACCTTTCACTCACGGAACATCTGTTGGATTAAAAAGGCCCACTAAGCGCAAGCTTGAAAAAGCTTACAAAAAATCCGGACTAACTGTCCATCGTCAGGCATATGAAGACTACTGTAGGTCGTACCAATCGATCCTAGCAAAGGCCAAGTCTAGCTTCTATAGTAACATTGTTGAATCACAGATGCACAATCCAAAAATGCTGATGTCGACAATAAACCTGTACCCAGGCGGGGTTTGGTTGGCTGGGACCGGACGGCTATAGTGAGGGTTAGGGTCATCGGCTAGGCCGGGGTCAGACCTATGCATTGCCGGATGTGTGGTGACGAGAGGTCACCGGGGCTCTTGGGTACGGGAAGTTGGCCAAGTAAGTCATGGTGTTGGAGGCTCCCGGTCTCGCCGAGTTATGCACCTGGATTCGTGCAGGCGTGCTCCGGCGATGCTGCCACGCACGCAAGGGAACGAGTACCCAAAGCCCGAGCGGAGCTGGATAGCTCGCCCGTTGTTGACTTGTTTTTATACCGCGTTCCCCGTGTAGCGTGTTCCTGACCCCTCCCCCCTTATGTTGGCGTCTTTCGGTGGAAGCTTACGACTGTGGTAGTTGTCGACTCGGACTAGCCAGCAGTTACTGAGCCAGCCGGGTTTTGGACGACGTACGCTCGTACTGTTGGATTCGGAGTCGGTACAACGACAGGACTGCGGAAGCCGACTGACCCCAACTAACACGTTTGTTCGCGCTTGCTGCGTCATCTTGCGCTCCCATAGTGTATAATGTATAGGACCCTCCATGTAGACCTGTTTAGTTCCCCCGTTGTTGTTGGAGCATGCGCTATTATAAAGAGGTTTAACCTGACGGCCGCTCGTCTTACCCTAGCTCGGCGGCATGGCGAGCGGCAGCGTCACCGGAGTATGGCGGGGTTTGGCGGGAATTAGCCTCTGACCCCTGGAACCCGGTTACAAACCATCTCCTCAACCATTCCCAGATTATCTCCTTACCTGATGATCCTTGTGATGATCTAGCCTATCGCTTCTCTCGTTTCTTTGTGCAGAAGATAGACAAGATCAGGGAATCCATCCCTACGATGACAACATCCCCACTAGAATGCTGTTCCTCGGTTCCTGGCTGCACCTCAATGTCTGCATTTAAGCAGGTCACTAGTGATCTAGTCCTAAAGTTCGTATCTCAATCAAAGAAGACAACAAGTCCACTGGACCCTATCCCCACTGTCCTGCTCCTACGTTGCATTGATCTGCTGCTGCCATGCATAACTAACATCATTAATATGTCATTAGCCTCAGGTCATATCCCAGCACCTTTCAAAAAAGCTGTAGTCAGGCCACTTCTCAAGAAAGCTACACTAGACCAAGAGAACTTAAGCAACTACCGCCCAGTCTCCCTTCTATCATTCCTATCAAAGACACTGGAACGGTTCGTAGCAGACCAGCTGAACTCATTTATCGAAACCTCACACCTTACTAGTAAGTTCCGGTCTGGCTTTAGAGCTAATCACTCCACAGAGTCAGCATTGCTTACGGTAAACAACGACCTACTTAGGAGTTCAGGCATGGGTAGAGTGTCTCTGCTTGTTGTGCTTGATCTTTCGGCAGCTTTTGATACCATCGATCACAAAGTTCTTCTAGAGCGCCTCTCATCTCGCCTGGGCATCACTGGCACTGCTCTGCAGTGGTTCAGGTCCTATCTCAGTGGCAGACTCCAGAGAATTGACGTGAATGGACAAAGATCATCTGAAGTACCTCTGAAATATGGAGTACCTCAGGGTTCTGTGCTTGGTCCCGTTCTTTTCACTGTTTATACTGTACCTCTTGCCGATGTGATGCTGGCACAGTCTAGGATTTCACTTCTACGCAGAGGAAACTCAATTGTACCTTTGCTTTGATCCCTCCCAGCCCTCCAGCATGTCGAGTTCTCTCAACTCCCTTGCTGCATGTATTGATGACATCTCAACATGGATGGGAGCAAACTGTCTGAATTGAAGAATGATAAAAACCAGCTTACTAGTTAGGAGCAAACCAATTGTGGTTCAAAAATGGGAAAGGTTAAAGCTCACAATCAGCTCTGCCAGCATTTGTCCTGTTGAATGTGCACGAAATCTAGGTGTCCTGTTCCAAAGCAACCTTTCATTAGAGAACCACATCAGCACCACAGACAATTCCACCTACTTTCAGCTACATAACACTGCTATTATTCGGGCATGCTAAGACAGGGAACTGCATCCATTGGTCCACGCATTTGAGACATCCTGTCTCGACTACTGCAACTCACTAATTGCTCGTCCACCGGCATGCACAATCGGGTGTTTACAGTTGGTTCAAAACTCTTTAGGTAGGCTCGGCTGATGTGAGCGTCGCAGTTGCCACTTCACACCACTTCTTGCCACCTCCATTGGCTACCAGTCAAGCAACGCGTCGAATTCAAGGTTCTGTCGTATACGTTTAGGTTTCTTCATTCTTTTGCTCCAGTCTACCTATTAGATCTACTGCTCCACCTGGCTAAGCATCGTGCCACTCGCTTTTTAGAATATAATAGTTTAACTATACCTTATAAAAACTTTAAATCCTTTGGAGACCGTACCTTGAGTTCGTATGTTCCCAAAGATTGGAACTCACTTGCGACTCGCGTTACATCCCCTGACCAGACCGCAGTTTAAAAGAAATTAAAAACGCATCTATTTATCACAGCATTTAGTGGATCCGCGCGATTCGTCCTTTATATGCTTATGCGTGCTGAGACTTCGCATGGTACCACTAAACATATTTGCATGCTGACCCAGTGCATGCCACCCCTAACCATATTATTCTTGGTTCATTGAGCATGCTGCCGCTAACCATTCGAGTGTGCTTCCTTTGCAGAAAATGCAAAGGGTCTAGAAAGAAATTGAGTTTTCTGAGGGCACTATGTCAAATTTATTATCGTTTTTATTATTTGAATTCGATATAACTCAAGAAAGGCTTTGTGTCTAAGTAGTAGCTACAAATAATTATTGTGCATACGGAACTTACTGGCTTCGATTTTGCCTCAAAATCCTTTAAATGCCGCAGTCTTTATTTTAGAGTGCATCCAAATCCTTTGACGAGTTTACTGATGGACAAGTTTGTTGATGGCAGCGCCGTAAATTTGTGCCCTCGACAAGGACACAGCATGCACGCATGAGGCGGCGTCAATTATGTTAATTATGTCAATTATTATTTTGCGGAGCTTTTTTGAAATTGTGGTAATAATCCATGGTTAGGCGTTATGAAACTACCAAGTCATTTAATTGAGGCAGTTTATTGAGCTCCAGACGATCGAGTTTCGACTGTTGCTTTGCTCCGGAGTGGATGGGCGACGGTGTTTCAGCAGAGCTGTGGGCACCGTACGTAAGAGGATGTACGCCGTGGTTAAACCTAAACGTTTTTAACCATCCGTCGCTGTCGAATAGACAGACCTCTTGATACTTTTGACATGGACTTGCTACATATACCTTACGAGAATGGGCACTCTTTATCGCTGCCTTATCCTGCTACCGTCGGAATGTTTGCGAACGTTGGCGCTGCACCTACAATGAACTGGAAGTTGCGCAAAGGTTTAGAGCTACCTGTTGGCTGAATCCGCTTCATAGCCATTGTGCCGGACGATTCACCTTGACCTTCTGTGCATCACTGATTCATTCTGGAGACTGGCTATCCGTGGAGCTGCAGACTACAGATGATTGGCTGTACCTCAGCCAATAGTATTCATTCAGGACTACCATATATTGGACCCGTTTGTTACTTGTTCTTAGTCCATGTTTCCGTATTTGGATACGGTCAACGTTCTGTTTGTCGGATGCGGTATTAAACTACCGTAATTTTCTCGACCATTGACTGGTGAATGGCTTCACGGCAGCACAGCGTCTCACACTACCAACGAAGGAAACTCTTGAACTACGTTTTAACATATTTTAAGCAAAATTAAGTTTGCGACCGGTTTCAAGTTAGCGCCAGGGATCTTGAGATTAGCAGATAACTAGCAGACGAGCGGGCGGTGCAAGGGCGAGCACTGGAAGAGCAAGGGGCTGAAGGATAGGCAGGCTGGTGCTAGCGAGTGAAGTGACCTGTGAGCCAAACTGAGGATCTTGAAATCAATTTGTTAACTGATAGAAAGCGAGTGAAGTTCAAAAAGAAGTCACGTGTGTTGTGGCTGTTACGCCTTTGGGGACAGCAGATGAGCATCTGAGTTTATTATGAATTGCAGGCGATTAAGAGCACTGCCGGGAGTCCTGAAATTAGACAATTGCAGAAATCTAGGTGCAACGTCACAACCACGTGAACTGGTTCAGCTGTCAAATTCTCATCTAAGCAAGCCCTATTTTTTTATTTTGCTTAGCCGGAAGTAGGTACACTTAACTCTGGTTGAAATGTAATTATCTTATGGCCAGCCATTTTGTATTAGTACGCCTAGATCAGGGGCAGACGGCGCCGGAATGAGGCAAACTAAAACTAATTTCTAGGGTATAACAAATGAGGTCTTAAAAATTTCGGGTGATTTTTTACATGAGTATCCGATTTGTCTTATAAAGTTAAGCTTCAGGAAGTTATAAGCCAACGAAACACGAATGCCGTCGTTGCAGCCCGTATTTATTAGTCGTGATAATTCAGCAGGTAAGGGGCTCGCTCTTCACGATTGAGGTCGTGGGTTCGAACCCTGTAGAGGGCGATTCTGTATTGCCAACTACAGGGGCAGATGGTATTCAGGCTCGTCTGCCGCTATTGAAAATAAAGCTAGTAAAATCAGCTAGTATTTATTTATTTAGAGGAGTTGCGTAAGTTAGGCAGCAAGGCTTAGAAAGGTAGAAAGATTGTTGAAGCTAGCTAGTTTTCATCAGGATGAAAATGAAAGTAAAGACTGCGTTTAGCCAGTGTTACTGTTATTATTATTCTTAGCGACGGTTGGTCAATCTACTAGTCAATGTGGCTGGGCCATTGCACAGCTTTACGCTCATACGCATTTGAATTTTCAATTGAATTCCCAATGGCGTTTCGCGCTTATACGCTAGTAGTACGAGATATATCGGAAAGGGCACACCGCAACAATGACGTTATCAACCTGCGTTCTCGACTCACTCGCTCATCCACTTACTCACGTAAAAATCGATAAAGGCTGATAGCCTCTTTTTGCCATTTTTCAATATTAAAAGAAATCACGTCACAGGTTGACTAACTCGCAGGGATAACTTATATTGAATGCCCTTGCCGCTTGTGTTACAAATGCGGGGTAGCGTGTCTAGTAATCACGTCCACAGACCGCAGACAGAGCGCTCATAGTGGCGGTAGTCCTTGCTAGCGCTCGATAAATACCGCTTGCGCTGCTGAGTAGTAGAGTGCAGCTAGCGATGTGTCGATGTCGCACTAACACATGCAGCTATGCCGACGGTAGCGGCGGAATACAGCAAAAATAAAGGACGCCCGTAGCTTAATGCAGAGGTCGGCAAACTTCGGCCTTCAGACCGGATGCGGCCTAGCTAGGCCGATCTAACGCCCCCTAATTATTTACTTTTGGGATCCAGCGGCCTAATTGAATTGCCGCCGTTTTGTTCCTCTTCATTGCTGCTGGTTACAGCGCAAGCCGTGGCCCGTGTTTATTTTCAGAGCTGACGTCATGCGGTTGTACGAAACGGAAGCGACTGACCGGGGGTGGGAGGAGAAATGTCAACCCCTATAATTGCCGTGCGCCTCTGTTGCGACTGCTCGTTTGTTGTTCTGTCCACGCTCACTACGCCGGCCCGGCTGAGTGGTTTCTTCTTCAGCCCAGTCTGGCTACTTGACCTCCTGAAACAATCTTATGGCCCGAAAAGTTTTCCGAACCTTGCCTTAAATGTAACAAGCCCGTATCCGTAGCGTAGAGCGGTCCATTCGACCGCCGCGGATAATTATGTTCAGCAACGCCCCAGCGTACAGCAGCTCTCATTTGACACCAGAGCAAAACGGCAATGCCTGCTCGATGCCCGGAGATCACTTTGATGCTTTTTCCAGCCTTTTTCTATGCCTTTGCTGATTTTTTTCTTTTTGTCTAGCACTTCGGCTTTCATACCGCTAAGCTACAGATTCTAACATTACCGGCTCTTGGCCGTTATTTTTCAGGATCAGGGCATAATACCGTGGTATTCATAATCTCGCCGATATAGAACAATAGCATTTCATTTGCAATAGCGAAAATGTACGAATCACTCTGCCTTGCCCTCCAAGGCCCCGACACTACTACATGCTGCAGCACTGGTAATACTTCTATTGAGGACAGACGCAACGCTTTTTTTCTGAATGCTGTAGGCTATTAGCACACCGGCAAGGGCGCTTGCGTAGCCAATCTTTGAGCATAAAAATACGACCGCTGCTGCAATTGTACGATATACAGTGGTAGACTGCTGATCTAGACGACTTGTCGGACCGGAATAGTTACCGTACGTGCATAGATAGTCGATTTGGACGGCAGCCGACTTCGGAGTGTGTGGTAGCGTGGTACCCGGCGGCGGAGGGATACCAAGAGAAGAAGAGTACGGAAGCAGCCGGGACGCAAGCCGCGAGATAGGAGTGCGGCAGTGGTGAGTACTTTTTCGTATAACCAACCGCTAAACCTGTAGCATGACGAGAGGCAAGCGCTTGGCTGCGGCATGCTGGCCTCCATTGGATGCATCGGGCTGCTTCTCAGAAGAAAGGAAAGTACGAGCCGCCCCCAGGGTTCAGTGGAAACGTGGGCGCCAGAGAAAACGGTGGCAAGCCGTTGTGCAGCGAGCGCCAGCAAATACACGGCTGCCCACTTGGTGTTTCCCCCCTCGGTGCTTGAAACTGCAGAACCTACCGAAACCATCAATGAATGTTTTGGAAATGCTGTAAATGTTAGGGGAAAGTGGTGCTCTGTATTGTGGCGTCGCGAGACCTCAAGAACATCGAATTCGATGCTGTCGGAGCAAAAAATATCTCCTTAGTCCTTGCTTCTCAATCCCTCTTCCGACCTGCCATTATTGGTAGAATGCTAAAACGGCACATTCTGACATGCTTTACGAGTTTGCACCACCACAGACTTAGCGCAATATTCGCTCTCACCCAGAAGGCCTACGTTTATCGCAGAGCTTAAACTAGCCAGGTCTAATATGCGCAAGCTTGCCATTCAATTGCATTTCACTTTACAGCAAATGTAAAGCGCTTAGAGAGAGATTAAGTTCTCTGAGGGCGCTTTATCAAGTGAATTATTATTATTATTATTATTACTATTAAGCTTGAGAAAGCGTATACAAGATCAGGACTAACTGCCCGCGGTCAGGCATACGAAGGCTACTACTGATCCCTTTGCCATCTGCTCCTTCTCATGCTCTACTTGCCTCCTCCGATGTTTCAAGTAACACCTCTTTCCTTGTTGCACTTCCTGATTTGTGGAAATCCGCCAGATTTAATAGTGGTAGCTGCTGCGTATGTATCTATACGCCAATCAGTGATTTTACAGCAAGAAACAAGCCCGCGAGAGGTTAAGGAAGTGAACAGCAAGCAGTGAATTCCATGCTCTCTAACCCACGAGCTTTATACAGCTATCGACGTTTATTAGCAACCTATATAGCGCCTGTACACTCCACATGGTTCATGAGCATTTACAGTTGCTTATACACGACCGTGTTACCTTTGCAGCAAATGTAAAGCGCCTTGAAGGAGATTAAGTTCTCTGCGGGTGCTTTATCAAGTGTGTTATTATTAAAAAACACCAGTCAATTCCAGGAAAGGCCTAGTCTAGCTTCTACAACTATGATGTTGAATCACAGATGCACAATCCAAAAATGCTGATGTCGACGATCAAACATCTCCTCAACCGCTCTCAGGTTAGCTCCTTACTTAGTGATCCTTGTGGTGACCTGACCGATCGTTTTCTAGCTTCTTTGTCAGCAAGATAGACAAGGTCAGAGAGTCCATAGGTCAGGTTGCAGCATTCCTTCTGGACTCATGTTCCTCAATTACATCAGCACAGGACTTCTGCCTCTCGATTCCGTTCGCTACATTGGTGTCTTCATTCAAATTGGCCACGAGTGATCATATTCTAAAATCAAAAATTTCTTCAATTTTGTTGTCACCTCCGTCTCACAAGTCTTCAATTATGATAAGGTAGTACTTGATTTAATTTTAGAATAAAGGGAATAATATTTCATTCCCCGACACGATGAGTGCAAAAAGAAAGAACTATTCCATCGAGTAAAAGAAAGGAATTATGCTGGACTCCCAGGGGAAGAATCTGGAGGCTTTCTGTAAAGAGAGGACGTTAGATCTCCAAATAAATCTGAAATGGCGAATGAAATAATCAGGTCGGCAGCCATTACTTCTTGAGCTGGAAGGCATCACAAGTGAATAGATTGGTGATAGGAGAGATAAGGTTCTGGCTGTTTTCAGAGCCGATATTCAAGCATTTGGCCTTGCAATGGCACCGCAGTTAGAAATATTCACAGAGAATTCAAAGCATCACAACACTGGCTGGATGGTTTCCGTCAGAGTTATGAATTGTCTCTAAGAGGATAGACAAAAGCTATTTAAGTTGCAAAGTGATGAAGTTGTTAAACGTTCACTTAATTTAAAGTTTTTTGTTGATGGCATCGACATTTCCAAATACCAACTTTCTAACACCATTGCGATGGATGAAACCGAAGCGTTTATGGGCCAAGGTTTACAAATGGCAATCGATCTGCCTCGTCAATCTACATTCACTCCACTGGTTACGAAAGTGCACGTGTTACCTGTATTTTGGCGATTCGTCTGGATGGAAAGAAAAAGATAAGATTCAACGTTTTTCAGGAGTCGTGTTCTTAAACCGAAAAATCCTGGTGCATACACTCGGTTATTTGGAAGTGGGTCGATTGAATGTCGTCACTGGTTTTGCAAGGTGGCTAAAGAGGTCTGATAGTCTGGGATTCAGCCAGCACTCGCCACGCCAAAGACATAAAGAACTTTCTTCAATAGAGAAGAATACATCAATTAACGTTTGCTGCTGAAATAACTGCCTATCCCCAGTCTCTTGATATTGCAATAAACAAGCCATTCAAAAACCATTTTCGCATGGAAATTAATGACTACATTGAAAATAGAATGGAGAGAAATCAGTGCGGAAACTTCGTGAAGCCTGGCCTGCAAGAGGTCGCTACTCGGGTGAAGAAATCATGGGATAAAATCACAGACAGCTGTGTTGTTAATGCACTACAAGCAGGTTACTTAGATAAGAAGTGCTAATTTAAGGATTGTTGTAGTGTGAGACATGAGAGATTGGAGCAACGGTTCTGCAGGAAATGACGTCGCAAGAAATTCAGGCAGTAATTAAGGTTTTGGAAATTCATGACCATGTTCCAGAAGATGAAATAACCATATTTGAATGAAAAAAGATGTTTGTAAATAAACAAAACAGATTTTTGTACCTGAATAAATATTTATGTACATGAGAAAAATAAAATACAACATCCCTGAAAATAAGCTCTAATGCGATTCTCGGATGCAAAATTAATATAGAGCATTGCCTTATTTTTGGAGAAACACGGCATATAATAATAATAATAATATTGCACTTGATAAAGCGCCCTCAGAGAACTTAATCTCTTTCTAGGCGCTTTACATTTGCTGCAAAGTGATACGCAATAGAATAGTAAGTAAAATCATGCTTGAAAAACAAACAAAATGAATAACATGGTTAGGGGTTACATGCACTGGGTCAGCATGCAAATGTGGTTAGTGGCAGCATGAACAGTGTCAGCACGCATAAGCACATCGAGGACAAATCACAAGGACCCACTAAATGCTGTCCTAAATAGGTATGTTTTTAAGTTTCTTTTAAATGTGGTCAGGTCAGGGGATGTTCTGATGCAGGTCGGGAGGGAGTTCCAGGCTGTGGGAGCATACGAGCTAAATGCACGGTCTCCAAAGGATTTAAGGTTTGTACGAGGTATTTCTAGACTGTTGGATTCCGAAAAGCGAGTGGTACGATGCTTTGCCTGATGGGGTAGTATCTCTGAAAGATAGGCTGGAGCCATAGAATGAAGAGACCTAAAAGTGAGCGGCAAAACCTTGAAGTCAATCCGTTGCTTGACTGGTAACCAGTGCAGGTCGGCGAGAAGTGGAGTAATGTGGCAACTGCGACGCTCACGACAGACAAGCCTAGCTGCAGAGTTTTGCACTAGCTGCAATCGCCTGATCGCACATGCTGGTAGGCCAGTAAGCAGTGAGTTGCAGAAGTCGAGACGAGATGTCACGAATGCATGGACCAACTTGGACGTGGTATCCTTATCTAAACAAGCCCTAATTTTAGCAATGTTATGAAGCTGAAAATAGGCTGATTTGACTGTGGAGCTGATGTGGTCGTCTAACGAGAGGTCGCTTTGGAATATGACACCTAGATTTCGAGCTGATGCAACTGGAGATATGCTGGCAGAGCCAATTTTGAAAGTCAGCCTTTCCAATTTCTGAATAACACTAGGTTTGCCCATAACTAGTAAGTTAGTTTTATCATCGTTTAGTTTTAGAAAATTTGCTGCCATCCATGATCGGATGTCATCAATGCATGCAGCAAGTGAGTTGAGAGAATTTGAGGTGCTCGAAGGCTGGGAGGGATCAAAGCAAAGGTACAACTGAGTGTCATCCGCATAGAAGTGAAAGCCTAGATTGTGCTTGGCAATCACATCAGCAAGAGGGAGAGTATAAACCGTGAAAAGGACCGGACCTAGCACAGAGCCCTGAGGTACTCCATATTTTAGAGGTACTTCAGATGATCTTATATATACTATATATGTGCTATATATATATATATACATAGCATATATATATATATATATATATATATATATATATATATATATATATATCCTAGCTGATTAACCAGCCTCTTTTTGTATAGCAACAGAAGAGCCTTTGCAGCTATCACCACCGCTTGCAGTGGCGATAAAGGATCGCCCACCGCAGGAATCGAACCCAACCGGCTTACCTAGTAATCATAGTAATCATCACGGCTCACCATATATATATATATATATATAATATATATATATAATATATATATATATATATATATATATATATATATATATATATATATATATATATATATATATATATATATATATATATATATATATATATATATATATATATATATATATATAGTGCGCTCTCGGTTGTCCTAGCCAATTATACGCTCCTGTATTACAATTAAAATTAATTACGAGCCTATGAACTGTAGGCCTATTTATTCGAGAAACCCTGCAAATCCTTCAACGCCAATTGGGGTACGGACATTTCCCCCTGGACGTTTCACCCCAGACATTTCCCCCCTGGGGTAAGACATTCCCACGGGTATATGGTTTAGGGTTTAGGGGTTTAGGGTTTTAGGGTTTAAGGTTTAGTGATTAGTTTTTTAGGGTTTTAGGGTTTAGGGCCGGCTGCGCCGCCGCCGCCTAAATCCCCCCTTGCTCGTATTCCGCGCTTTAATTAGTGTGTATTAGGGTGTAACGAGATCTTTTGAGATCGAGTTATACTTAGTAGACCTCTGAGGCTTCGCGTTCATTTGAAGAATCGCGCGGCACGCCGCAGCGCACGCCCACTTTGACGGGTACGAACATGTGAGTGGCGGCGTCGAGCGGGACCGAACTCGCGAGGGACCAAACTGTATAGCGCGCCGACTCCGCTGACGCCGCAGCCGTCGCAGCCGCCGCCCCCGCAGTCGCAGCCACTGCCGCTTGTGCCATTAGAAACCATCCTTCCAATCCATCCATCCTTCCAATTATACTGAGTTGATTTTATTTCAACAGATCGTGAACTTCATGTGATCATGTGTATACACACACACACACACACACACACACACACACACACACACACACATATATATATATATATATATATATATATATCTGTATTCTTAGTTATACATTCATCAAAATAGGGGGAAATTTCCTACCCCGGGGGAATGTCGGGGGGGGGGGAAATGTGCTAGGGTCCACCAGCGGGAAATGTCCAGTGGGGAAGTGTCCAGGAGGGGAATGTCCTACAACCTAGCCAGTTACAGCCACTCGACCGCTCCTTGTGTGTGGGCAAGAATTCTTCTACAAATAATCAGATTTGGTGAAACCAAGCCAATTAGAGCGTGCTGTTTACTGATTGACTAACTTGTATTAATTAAATATACAATAACAATTATACGATATTTAGAAATTCTAGTATATCGTATTTTCTCTTATTTTGCTTAATATATTGGGTAATACGAGTGTAATGGCGACTAAAGGGATGTTATTTTATGTCCAAAGGGCTCTAATAATGTTAAAATCCGTATTTAGAGGGTCATGAATAGGTTCTCAATTCTCTAACTACGAATATATTCTGTTTATAAATAAAGAATCCTAGTTCGCGGAAATTCACTAATTGCGGTAGAGTCTGGAACTGATTAACCGCGATAAACGAGGGACAACTGTATATGCCTGTCAATCTATCTATCTATCTATATCTATATCTACAATTATATCTATATATATTAGGGCTGTACCGGAATTCGGCTCCGGCTCCGGCTCCGGCCGAATTCCGGCCAATTTACAAATCCGGCTCCGGCTCCGGCCAAAACTTGGCCGGATTTGGCCGGATTTTTCGAATTTTGGTTGAATATATTACTCGTTCCATTTATAAGAGGAAGGAGCTGGCCCGACGTCCCTGCGCTCTGCGTCGGGAGAGGGTGGGGAGGCCGAGAGGACGTTCAGACGCTGATTGAGCACTCCGACGTCAGGTCGTAACGACATGGTTTTGACCTCGGCTCGCGGCGGAACGTTTCCGAGCGCGGTTAGATTCTCAGACGTCAGAGCGGAACGCTGCGAGCGGCAGCCCGTCGTCGGTCAGGCCGCACCATAGATTCGTTCGCAGTGCATTTGGTCTCACGAAGCCGCACTTGGCGGAAGCGTGCGGAACTTCTTCACGGTATACCTTCATTGCAATAGCAGTCACTCTGCAGCCAAGGCGAGACAACTTGCAAATCCGTGCAGGTAACAACACCACTAGCACTGTATATCTTTTGCGCTTTTTTCCGAAATTTGAGTTTTGCGTAGTGCGCAGTGTTGCTAGCGCCAGACCGCGTCACTACAGAAGTCACTGAACACATTTTGGTTGGTCTGGTGTGCCGCGACAGCTTTTGGCAGTTAATCGCGCCCCGCTGAAGTACGTAACCTAAAACGGGGCTGCATTCACGTATTTGAATTCTGTACATAGGACCAGGTCAGTGTGACTGCCGTGGAGAATGCGTGTGTGTGCGTGCAGTGCGCATAAATTGCTGGCTATACGCGTAAAGGGCGGCCTTATAAATAAATCCAAAAGTCTTTTAATTGTGTTTTATTTTTAACTAGATGACAGACAAAATGAAAAACAGTCCAGTTTGGGAATACTTCAGAGAAAAGGACGGTGACAGCTCAAAATCCCAGTGTTTGCTGTGTCCAAGCATCTTGTCACGTGGTAAACCAGATGAGCCCCAAAAAATTTTCAACTTCGGCCATGCTGACACATCTTCGCTCAAAACATTATAAAGAATACAACGAAATGCAAACCAAAATTGCTAATGCAAAGAAGAAGGCTGAAACTGCAGCACTGCCGAATGTTACACCTGGTGCAATAGGCAAAGTCATGATCCAGAAAACGATTCCCGAACAAGTTGCATGCATGAAAGTATGGGATATCAATAACAGCTCATCAGTGAGAATTCACCGTGCCATTGCTAAGATGATAATAACAGATATGCAACCGGTTCAGATTGTTGAGAAGGCAGGCTTTGTTGAACTCATGGGAGTTTTAGAGAGGCGTTACACTGTTCCATCACGAAAATATTTTGCAGAGAGTCATTCCTGAAATTAATGATGAAGTTTGCACCCAGCTGTTGGTAATACTCGATCCAGCAACTACTCCGTTTCTGTCCTTTACCACTGATACATGGACAGCAGACAATACTGTGCAATCATTCATGGGCTTAACTGCCCATTGGCTGACAGAGGAGTTTGAAAACATGAGTTTTGTGTTGGATTGCATGCCATTTGCTGGTCATCACACTGCTGCTGGACTGATGACTGCCTTTCAGCAGATGCTTGACAAATGGAACATTAGCTTTGGACGCTGTCATGTCGTACTTCGAGACAATGCGGCGAACATATCAAAATGTTTTCGTGATGCCAACATAAAAAGCTTCGGGTGCTTTGCACATACCATGCAGTTATGTGTGCATGACGGATTGCTCAGTCAGCGGGGAGTATCAGACATAATAAGTATCGGAAAGAAATTAGTTGGTCATTTTAAACATTCTTCATCTGCGAGTGGTCGGTTCAAGGAGTTGCAGGCTGAACTGGGTTTGCCAGACCACCAGCTGTTACAAGACGTGAGCACAAGATGGAACTCAACGTTTTACATGCTGCGTCGTCTATGTGAACAGCGTCGTGCATTAACCCTCTACTGTTCAGAAGTCGTTGGCACTTCCTGCCCAACTGCACATCAGTGGTCCGTGGCTGAAAATGCTGTGTCCGTGCTTGCTCCGTTTGAAGAGGCAACAAGAGAAGTTAGCCGTGAAGCAGCACGTATATCACTAGTTATTCCTATTGTAACAGCTCTGCGGAACCTGTTGAAGAAGGACTGCACAGATGCAGGTGTAAAGACTATGAGGTCAACCCTAATCAACTCATTGAATGAACGCTTTGACAGTATCGAGCAGGAAGCCCTGTATACAGTGGCGACAATGATTGATCCACGATTCAAAACAAAATTCTTCTCATCAGAAGCTACACTGACAGCTACAAAAGCAAGGGTTCTGCTTGCATTCAATGAATTGACAGGGCAGATAGAAACTGTGCAAGATGGAAGCCACAAAAATCAGTCTGAGCGGCAGGTTGACACAAATGAAGAAATTCCAGCCAAGCAAGCCCGGCTGGATAATTCTTCTCAATCATCAGTACTTTGGGAATGTTTTGATGACATTGTTCAATCTACTGCTGGTACCACAGGCAGTGAGCAACAACCAGACATTGACAGTCAGCTGAACAAATACTTGGCAGAGCCATTAATAAACAGAGAGGCTGATCCACTACAGTGGTGGAGACAGAACAGGGAACGACTGCCAGCTCTGGCAACAGTAGCTCGCGTTTATTTGGGTGCTCCACCAACAAGTGTACCTTCAGAACGTTTGTTCAGTGTTGCTGGGGAAGTCCTCAGTGATCATCGAAGTTCACTTCTGCCAGAGAATGCAGCTCGACTGATATTTCTCAAATATAATTCAAAACTGATGAAATAAATTTAAGAAACAAATGTATGAAAAATATATAAAATTACAGTACTTATTTTTGTATTTTTGAATTTTGAACTTTAGTCTCTTTTCATTTTTTTTTGTGTTATTACCAATATTATGATGTAAAAAATGTTTACTCAATTTTTTAATAAAATGTCACTGCTATACGATTATCACTGAGGTCTCCCACAGCAACACCTATTACACAAAAATAAACAAACAGCAAAAGACAGTGATGCTACTTATTATTAATAATATTTTTTTAATTAAATATTTATTGTAGTATATATCCTCAAGTAAAAACTTGGTAGTACAAATGGTAAAAATTTGTCCGATGAACAAATCCGGCTCCGGCCGTATTTGTCATCAAAAATCCGGCAAATCCGGCTCCGGCCGAATTTGAAAAAATCAAATCCGGTACAGCCCTAATATATATGCAGTATATTTATGGTACTGTGTATATATATATATGTGCGTGTGTGCGTGTGTGCGCGTGTGTGTAGGTATGTGTGTGTGTGTGAGCGTGTGTGCGTGTGAGTATATATAGGCGCATGCAGTGGCTTTGCCACGGGCTACTGTAGGGGTAATTTGCCCTACCCTTTACAGTGGGGCAGCGACTGGGCCACCCTCCGTTTCAACGCCCCGCCCCATCCAACCCTCACTAGCGGCAATAACGTGTCCAAGTTTCACTCGATGAGCAACCGCCAAGTTCGTATTGACTAAACACAACGTTTTTAGGCTTTAGTTGGCTTTTATTAGTTGTGGGTCTAGCCCCACCTAAATTAAAATCTTAAAGGGTCTTTTCACGCCTACAAAACAACTTGGCAAATCTACCCCTAGACGAAAATCCTGGCTCCGTCAGTGGGCACTTTTGTTCACTTGTACACATACATGTATACAAGACTTGTTTACATACATGTATACAAGACGTACGTACGGTACAAAATCCTATAGAAAAAGCGATGTAGTCGAACAAAAAGTAAAATTAGTTACCAAACCATTGCAGCCGGAAATGAAAACTTGAAAATCGGATGTTGGATCCCCGAGTTTTCCCTTACCTAACCCTCTTCTTAAGATATTTCACGCAGCCTGGCGCACGGCGCAAGGAAGTCGCAGCGAGAGATTATCCGCGCTCGTAATTAAGCAGTCGCCTGTGTGAGCGTGCAGCGCCACGCTGCGGCCATCCTCTCTGCCCCTCGCCGCAGCCGTTCGTTACGCGCGCTCCGATGCTGCACCGACCCAATGGTGGCCGCCGCGCATCGAGACTCGAGGCCGCGTCGAGCTCAGTCCGAGCAGAGGGAGCAAAGGGACGCAGAGGAAGCAGAGACGCAGCGGCGACGTCTCGGCAACGGCGGTGGCGAGGGCGAGCTCGCGCCTCGGCGGCAAATTGAGCAAGGCTGCGTGACGTCTGCCGCGAAAGGGCAGCGGCCACGACATTTTTCCAACATGGAAAGCGGTGGCCACCAGGGAGAGGCCACGAGAGAACGAGGGAACCAAGAGAGATCGAAGGAAGCGTTTACGAGAGGTCGAGGAGCCGCTTCCGCGTCTCCCTCAAAGGGGGAGGAGAGAGAGAGAGAGAGAGAGGGGGGAGTAGATCGCAACCCACAGTCACCGACCCGCCCACAGCCCTGATCCTAATAAGTCAGTTATCGCCTCTCTATCTGGAAGCTGCTACGCACTCCGCGCGACAGTTAACGACGTTCGGCAGCTCGCGTACGTGGCTTGTACAGCTGAGGACTGGCAGAGCGAGCGACATGAAGGCAGTCCTCCCATTGCTTCAATGCGCTCGGCTCGAGCTGACAGTGTGCCGCCGCTGCGTCGTTCGAATTCTATTGTCTCTATTTAACTAATTGCCACCGTTTAGCTGGCGCTCCCAAGCTCGAAAGCTAGACAGCGACCGGCATCGACTCGAGCTGCTTCCGAGCTGCGGTGAAACCAACTCGCCGGAGAGTTCCCATTAGAGGCGTGCGTGGGAGCAGACTGAGGAAAGGCTGCCATCGTTTTCTCGGCGCGTCGGTCGGTCGGTCGGTCGCCGATCGCTCTCGGCAGTTTCGCGCTCAGCCGCGTCGCTGATAGAAATGGCCGGTCCAGTTTTTTTATTCAAGAAAACTACCCGCAGCCATTGGCCGTTAGCCGTAGCTTGTTGGCTCCACACGCGCCTTTTGCTCTCGGCTGCAATGCTTTCTCTCTCAATGCTTATGTCGTCCTTTTCGCTCAGCTGAATATTTTTGAATACGCTTTGAATATTTTTGAAGCCTCGCAGTAAGGTGCTCGCTCTTTGCAACGCAGGAACGCCTGGATTCTAATCAGCAGCTGGCCATTCCTTATGGCCCACTGCAAACGGCAACGATGGTCGCTGTTGCGTATCTACACGAATGAGGTTGTTCCTGAATCAGCCGCATCTGAATTTTGCCTTTCCTTCACCTACTTTGGCCTACTAAATGGGCTGCTTGTGAGCAAAGTGCTACTTTGACATCGGACGAGCACTTCGCGAGAGTCTTGGCTAGAGAAAAAGGTTTCAGTGATGGCCGACTGGCCGTCAGGCTCTCGCTAATCCATCGTAGCTGGCTATCAAAAACGTACGGGTTTCGTCCTTTTATAGCACAAAGCAAAGCAGGAGCGGAAGAAAGCGCGACTGGTGGTAAAACTTGCTCGACTGACGCTCAGCTAGTGCAGTAGAATCGTTGAGCGACTTCGCCAAGTCGGGACTTGGCGCAGTCGCTCAACGACTTGGCTTCGCCAAGTCTTCGAAGCCTCGAAGCTTCGGCCAGCAGCCATAATAACTGCTACCTGGCTGCAAATATCTGGTTCACAAGGCATTGCCGAACCTACTTTGCGCATGCGAACCCACGTACCCGCTTCTCCCAGGCCTGGAGCTCCGGTCGCTCAGTTCTTTTTGCAAGGTGCGTACCGCAGGCCCTGCTCAAGAAATGATAGTCAAGAATAGGAGGCTCTCGCCTTTGAGTTTTCTTGGAGCACTAACGGTGCCGCCATATTTGACGTCCGTCGAAGGCTATGGATGTCGCACAGTTGGCGATGCTCAGCTCCGGTGCTCAGCTCCAGCTTTAGTCAGCGAGAAATGGACAGACCTAAACCGACCGAGGAGGAAGGCAGCGAACGCTGCGACTACGTGAAGCTTGCCCAGGCCTGCCTAGATATTGAATGGCAAGAGAGAGAGAGAGAGAGAGAGAGAGAGAGAGAGAGAGAGAGAGAGTGTGTGTGTGTGTGTGTGTGTGTGTGTGTGTGTGTGTGTGTGTGTGTGTGTGTGTGTGTGTGTGTGTGTGTGTGTGTGTGTGTGTGTGTGCGTGTGTGTGTGTGATCAATTTTCAGTTCAGTTATTTTCTGAGCAATCCATACACCAGGAATGAGTGTGTGAGGCTTAGAGCCGCAGCGTTGCATCGGCGCACATGCCGCTCCTTCCTAACCACCTATATAGCTAAAGCGCAACTGTAGCAACGCGAGTCAGCGGAAGCTAATGTAAAGCCTACTGAAATGTCGAGAGCAAATGCCAGTGACGGTTTCTTGTTTTTAAGGTTTTCTCTCAAGAAATGCAATGTTCAGAAGCTATGCTATTCTGTATTGAATAGAAATAGACACATGAGAACCCATAACAACAACTCATTCAACAGTCATCGGTTTCAATCAGTAATAAAACTCGGGAGCAACAGACTTGTAATAACGGGTACCTCATTCTCACCTCATCGCAGGCTTGAACGTCGTTTCAAGAAATCTGGCTCTGATGCAGATCTAGTCAATTGCAAAGACTTCCTTCGATTTTACACCCGAAAGCTTAAAAAAACCAGGGCTTCTTTTTTCATTAGAAAGCTGAATTCCTGCCAGTCGGATACTGAACAGATTTATAAGACAGTAAACCATTTATTGGCCAATGTTGTGAAGTCTGACTCACCAGATGTTAAGGGCTCAGCCGAAAAGTTTTCAGCCTTCTTTACTGACAAAATTGTGCAAATTCGTGCCTCCATTAAGCCCCCTCCGACTAAAGCAATCGCGGTTCCACAACCTGTGACCTTCCTTAAAAGGTTCTCCGAGGTTTTTACTCCTGATACGCTGCGCTGTGCCGTCATTTCTCTTTGTCGCATTAAAGCTGTGCTACACCATCCACTGGCCTCTGAACCCGAACCCTAATCACCTCAGCAGATACCACAAATATTGTGAGCCCTTCCAACTGTAAGGCAAATAGATGTGTGGTAAGTAACCTACAATCCAGACAGAGTGTCACATGGACCTTTTCGGGTTATGGCTCCCACGAATATTTTCGATGCACTGCGGTATAGTTGCCATTTCCACAATAAAACTCAGAACACTACGGTCTTTAATTATACAGATTGGTGTTACAGGCTCACCCACCAAATTATAAGCCATTTCTCGTTCTCATGCTATGGCCTCTCATGGACCGAGCCAGCCGGCCTATTTACACATTCAAACGGCGGTATAATTGCCATTTCCACAAAATGCTTCGCGAAAACACGATTTTGATTCAAAAGTATAAATTCCACCGTGCAAAGTCTACCCATCAAATTTCCTGCGATTGTGCTTTCGCGGCCTCTTACTATTGCCTCCAGTGGCCAGGCCCAGATGGGCGTCCTATATAATCAAACTGCAATACAGCTGCCATTTCCACAATAGTCGCTGTGCAACTTCGGTTTTGATTCCACGTTATAAGGAATAGCATTTTGAATTTTCCAACAAAATTTCATAGCATGGCGAATAGGAATTCTCATGCTACGATGACCTCCGATGGCCCGGGCATGCCCGGGCATACCACGCTTCTTTCATATTCGAGCTCTGATGCAGCTGCCATTCCCACGCTAGGAGTAACGCAACTGTGGTTTTGATTCCACCTTATATAGAAACCAGTGTTCCAGGTTCACCTTGGAAATTTCATGCGACTGGATGGGCGTTTTTACGCTATAATCTCTAATGGCTTGGGCCAGTCAACGTCCCTACAAATTCCATCAGCGAAACAGCTACAATTACCACAACAAGCTTTGAAAAAACGCGGTTTTGAATTCACTATACAGAAAACAGTGTTTCAGGTTTATCCGCTAAACTTCTTGAAATTCAGCATTCGCGCTATAATGTTATGGCCTCCAATGGCCCGGACCAGCCAGCCTTCTTAAATATTTGAACTGCGATACAGCTTCCATTTCAACAACAGGCTTTGCACAATTGAGGCTGTTAATCCACGTAATAAAAAAAGTGTTTCGGGTTTACCGACTAACTTTCATGACTCTGGGCAGGCGTGTTCGAATGTTATGGCCTCCAATGAGCTAGGCTATATGAGTCAAAGAATTTTGTTGAGAAGGCAGGTGTATCGACTTGACTATTTAGAGCTGCCATTTGGGCCGGGCTAACGGAGGCCATAGCCTAAGACCGTGTCATTGCAATCTACTGAAAATTGACGGATAAACCTGGTATACTATTCTTTATCATTAAAAATCAGAACCATAGTTTTACAATGTTTATTGTGGAAATATCGGCTGTAATGCAGTTCAATTATTTCGGACTGCAATTTGGATAGGTCCGCTGGAGGCGATAGCATGAAAACACGCGAGCGTGCAATTGCATGAAATCTGGTGTGCTGCCACTAACCACATTTGCATGCTTACCCTGTGCATGTCACCCCTAACCATGTTATTCGTTTTGTTTGTTTTTCAAGCATGATTTTACTTACCATTTAATTGCATTTCCCTTTGCAGCAAATGTAAAGCGCCTAGAAAGAGATTAAGTTCTCTGAGGGCGCTTTATCAAGTACATTATTATTATTATTATTAAACTTAGATAAATTTCTCCAATTTGGAATCAAAATCCCAATTGCATGAAGCTTTGGTGGAAATAGCGGCTGTATCACTGTTCGTATTTGTAAATAGACTTGTGGACCCAGGCCATTTGAAGCCATAGCACGAGAAAGCTCCTGCACAACTAATCACTCCACAGAGTCAGCATTGCTTAGGGTATAAAACGATCTACTTAGACATGGGTAGAGTGGCTCTGCTTGTTTTGCTTGATCTTTCGGCAGCTTTTGATACCATCGATCACAAAGTTCTTCTAGAGCGCCTCTCATCTCGCCTGGGCATCACTGGCACTGCTCTGCAGTGGTTCAGGTCCTATCTCAGTGGGACACTCCAGAGTATTGACGTGAATGGACAAAGATCATCTGAAGTACCTTTGAAATATGGAGTACCTCAGGGCTCCGTGCTAGGTCCGGTTCTTTTCACGGTTTATACTCTCCCTCTTGCTGATGTGATCGCCAAGCACAATCTAGGCTTTCACTTCTATGCGGATGACACTCAGTTGTACCTTTGCTTTGATCCCTCCCAGCCTTCGAGCACCTCAAATTCTCTCAACTCACTTGCTGCATGTATTGATGACATCCGCACATGGATGGCATCAAATTTTCTAAAACTAAACGATGATAAAACTAACTTACTAGTTATGGGCAAACCCAGTGTGATTCACAAATTGGAAAGGCTGACGCTCAAAATTGGCTCCACCAGCATATCTCCAGTTGAATCAGCTCGAAATCTAGGTGTCATATTCCAAAGCGACCTCTCGTTAGACGACCATATCAGCTCCACAGTCAAATCTTCCTATTTTCAGCTACATAAATTTGCTCAAATTCGGGCTTGGTTAGATAAGGATACCACATCTAAGTTGGTCCATGCATTCGTGACATCCCGTCTCGACTTCTGCAACTCACTGCTTACTGGCCTACCAGCATGTGCGATCAGGCGATTGCAGCTAGTGCAAAACTCTGCAGCTAGGCTTGTCTGTCGTGAGCGTCGCAGTTGCCACATTACTCCACTTCTCGCCGACCTGCACTGGCTACCAGTCAAGCAACGGATTGACTTCAAGGTATTGTCGCTCACTTTTAGGTCCCTTCATTCTATGGCTCCAGCCTATCTCTCAGATATAGGCCAAGAATCGTACCACCTGCTTTTCGGAATCCAACAGTCTACAAATACCTCGTACAAACCTTAAATCCTTTGGAGACCATGCATTTAGTTCGTATGCTCCCAAAGCGTGGAACTCTCTCCCGAATTGCGTCAGAACATCCCCTGACCTGACCACATTTAAAAGGAACTTAAAAACACACCTATTTAGGACAGTATTGAGTGGGTCCCTGTGATTCGTCCTTGATGTGCTTATGCGTGCTGAGACTGTGCATGCTGCCACTAACCAAATTTGCATGCTGACCCTGTGCATGTCACCCCTAACCATGTTATTCATTTTGTTTGTTTTTCAAGCATGCTTTTACTTACCATTCAATTGCATTTCCCTTTGCAGCAAATGTAAAGCGCCTAGAAAGAGATTAATTTCTCTGGGGGCGCTTTATCAAGTGCATTATTATTATTATTGTTATTATTATTATTATTATTACAACTGCACAAAATTTGGTGGTAAACGCTCTTCTATATAATTTGGAATCAAACCTGCAGTGTTATGACGTTTATCGTAAAAATGGCAGCTATATCACAGTTATTCGTGGGACTCCGGGTTACCACAGCAAGCACATAGCCCCACATTCACACCTCCTAAGTATACTAAAGGGCTATCTCTGTTATATAATCTCAATTTGTGCCGCACTTACCGAGGTTTGGCTGTATTGGTGAATTAAATTTCAACAGGGGCAAGCAACAAGCCGCCCCTAGGCTGTGCAGCCCATGCCCACGACACCACACTCACTAACCACTATTAAGTTCGTTCAGCACACTGTAAACTGAGTTGAATGTTGTACGCAATCGAAAATCGTGGATCTAATATCCGTTTGGTTTACAGAGGAGTGGAGCAGATTTCGGTAATAGTTCTGAAGATTGTAGTCCACTGTAGTTCATGGCATGGGAACACATGTAAATAATTTCGTGAACTACTTGTGGGTACACTTTTAACAAAGCGTAGGGCAATAAGCATTCAAAAACAATGTCGCCCAAAAGGTTTGTCGGATTACTGACTGCGTCGGGCTGATTGAAGTAGACATGCATTGGGGTAGTAGCCCAGACATCTGCAGCCCATTTTTGGAGAAAGGGAGTGGCAGAAACATCAAAACTAGTGCACTTCGTTGCAATTTAAATTTAAGTTGGAAAATCGTACACTAATTTTTGGCGAATTTGGGGCCCACAAAAGTGGATTATGGTATATGCCCAGACCAATGGATTCGACAGCTGTGCATTGCCCAAGAACAAACACGCTCCATACCTGAAGGTGTGAAATTGCTGCCCTTACCATGGTAAATTTCGGGTTGATTTGTGGTGGATTGTCATAGATGTATGTATTGGCCCGAGCTTTTTCAGTCGATTACAGTGCATTGCGTTAAATCCCCCATGCACAATGGCTTGAAGATATGTGGATGCTTTAATTACAGTGCGCTTTTTATGTAATCCAAAATGGAGCTTCAAGCACATTTTTAGTGGTTTGGCTATGGATTCAACAGGATTTTGTTTGCAGCCAGGGCCATTGCAGTCGATTTCTGTACAATGTTTGAGTACGCCTGTACCCATTTCGTAAAATTATCCTAGTACACTGTGCAGAAATTATGGTATGATGTGCAATCAAATACAGTATACAAACAAGTATAACATACAATTAAAATTGGAGCATCTTGAGAACAATTTCTAGTCATTTTAATATGTATTGCCGCATTTATTCGAGCAGTAGCAGATAAGCGTCCGAGAGCGAGAGCTCACCGTGGCATTACATGAGTGCACTGTAAACGTAATATGCTGTAGCAAGCGATCTAAACTTGAGCTTCTTGCTTCAATGTCTTGTGGATTCTCGATGGATTGTAGTGAATTTCTATATTTTCCGTGGCCATTGCAGTAAATTGATATGCACTGCCAGAAAACTAATGTGTGAACCTGCTTGAAATTATTTGATTCACTCGATTGTTATTGATAGCTGTGCGTTTCGGGAGATTGTGCATATGAAATGAATAGAAATTATGTGAATGTGCTTAAAACATAGTGCACTTTAATATGCATTCAAAATTAAAACTTGGATCATCCAATTTCTGGGCATTTTTCTGGCGATTGTAGTAAATTGCCGTTGCCCGAGTCATTAAAGTCAATTGTAGCACTTTGCATTAGAAGGGGCATGCACAACGGGTAACAGTTTTGTGGGTGCACTTTAAGCATGCACTATTCTATGCAAATTAAAATGTAGCTTGAAGTAGCCGATTGCAGGGAGGATTTTTGGTGGACTAGAGCTGATCAAGGTAATTGCCCAGGCCATTTTAAGCGATTGCAACATATTGCCCGAGATCACGGATGCTCAATGGCTTGAAGTTATGTATGTGCATTCAGGCAAGCTACTTCAAGGCACTTTTAGTGGATTGCTGTATTTGCCCGTACCATTGAAATCAATTGCATCGCATTGCATGAGAAAGGGAATATACGAATGTTTGGGTTCGCTGAAAATAGAGGGTACTTTAATATACAGTGATTACAGTGGGCTGTGACACTTACATTATGGAAATGTATGCAGCTTTCTGATCTCGAACACTCACACGCATGAGCACACGCACACACACACACACACAAATAGAAAGCAAGGCCAAGGAAACTGCCTGCACATAAATGGATAAATGAACCACGTAACTCTGTAAACTGAAAATGCACCAGCAATGGCAAAACACTACACGGTCTAGATGCAGGCCAGCGACCAAACCTCTCACCTCCGTGGATGATATTCAAATTGTGAATTATGAACCCCAATTAAATGCATCCACAGCCGCAATTTTTGAAGAGCAAGGGCGATGAAACCCAATCGGTGTGTGCCCCTTTACAGGCAGTCAGAATTACCGAATCGAAACAAGGCACCAGCAGATCCTAGCTCATCTGGAACATTATAGTAATGTTCATAATAATATAAAGACATTTGTGTCGAATTCTAAGAGAACCAAATCACATTCTAGGCACTTTACATGTGCTGGAAAGGATTCTGTAAGAAGTGTAAACAATCAGAATACCAACCCAATACGGGTTTTTTAAGTCAGTTCGCACAGTGTTAATGTACACCGGACATACAAAAGACCATACCTAGTCGCAGTGCAAGCATCGTCAGCTCCTGCTTACGTAGGCCAAAGACGACTGGGATTACCTCTGCACAGGATCCTACCTGCGGGCAGCCAGCCTTGGCTTCCCCAGTGCTGTGGTCCATATCGGTCACTCGGAGGACTTCGTTGCTCAGTGCAGTCTGCATTTACTTGCAATTGACAACAACAGTATCGATCGGGGAGCAGATGATAGATAGTATGTATTTTCAATGTATTATTGAGGCATACAAAAATGGAAGTCACACAATTCTCGATGATGATAGATAATATGTATTGTCAATGAATTATTGAGGTAAGCAAAAAGAAGGAATCACACAATCACAATTCTCTTTCTCGATTATCCAAGGCCTGGAGCTTTACTTTCTGCAATCATAGCTATATATATGTATGTATATATATATATGTATATATATAGAGAGAGAGAGATAACCTATCTTACATAAACAAGAACTAATTGTAGTGTCCTGATGTAAAATCACAGCTGAACTCATGAAGTATTGGCCAAGTTATGAAATTTATAAGCTACACAGCTACAGTGAAAATGAAGCTTTCTTAAAGTCACAAGACTGTACCTTAACAAGCTTCTCGCATGTACCTCGATCTACCAAGGTTCAAAATGCTAGGATACAAGTCATATACGATGCAGAGATCAGTTAACTTGTTATCTTTAGATATGTTGCTACCGGTTTGAATTCTCGTTAAGAACTTCCAATCCAATTTCCAACATATTTGTCTTTTGCAAGGTAAACTATGCAAATATTTGATTATCGATCAAATTTTAAGTATTTTGTGACTGTCCCCTTCAATTTCTTTTTAGGCAGCTTGCATGTTCTGTAAACGAATAAATAGTTAATAAATAATTCATTTGTATAACGCCCTAAGAGAAATTGATCTCTATTCAGGAGCACCACATATGCGACCTGGCTCGAGCCCACGACCTCGGTCAGACTTTGGTAGGGGCGAGCACCTTAACCACTGGGCCAAACCAACGAGACCGTAGGGTTAGAGGTGACTTGCACAGCGTGTTAATGAGTAAACTATGGTTAAGTGAGCATGCACAGTGTCAGCACACATAAGCACACGAAGAAGGAATCCCGCGGATCCACTAAATGCTGTAATAAACAGGTATGTTTCTAGCTACTTTTTAAATGCTGTCAAATCAGGGGGTGTCGTGACGTCAGTCTGGATTGAGCTCCGCAACTGGGGCACCGTACAAACTAAAAATTACCCTTAGTTACCCTTAGTTACCCTTGGTTACTTTAGTGGCTCCTCGGATGATTGTTGCACATTTACATCAATTCCAAGTCTCCTACTGAGATAGGACCTAAGCTATTGTAGTGCCAGTGATGCCTAGGCGAGATGAGAGGCACTTGATAAGGATTTCGGATTCATTGTATCTAATGCAGCCAAAAGATGAAGCAAAATGAGCAGAGAGACTTCAGCTAAGTCTGCATTCCTTCCTGAGAAGTCGTTATATACCCGAAGAAATGCTGACCGTGGAATGATCAGCTAAAACCATACTGGAGCTTACTGGCTAGGTTTAAAGTTTCACTGTGTGAGTTTTCTTGGTCTGCCACTAGTTGAGCTTTACAAAAGTTGTGCTATACATGTCATAAGAACGACCTTGAATTTCATATTTTGGAAATTTATAGCGAATTTATCTAACCAAAATCAGAAATAAAGTCCGGAAATGGTATGCAGACAGAGCTTAGCATAGCAATTTTAGCTCATCAGTTTAAGAATTGATTTGAGTTATCGGATTTATAAAGCACAAAGCTACACTGTAGATTAAGCTATTTAAAAGTCAGAGGCAAGCACCTCAACCAGCAGCAAATATGTACCTTAATGTACCGAGGTTAAACAAGTTCGAACGTTAGTATATGATTATGGCAGCGGTTGGTATATATACTTTATTTGAAGATATGTCGCTTCTGGACTCCTTCCGGGTTAGACACGATTTGCCTTATCGCTTTTTAATGCTCGCTGAAAAATGGTCAACATTTTTATATTTTTTACTTCATTCCTAACGTCTGTCTTTTGAAAGAACCCTAAGCAAATATTTTATTGTGTACCAATCTCATCTGTATTTTCTTGACATTTACCCTAAATGCAACAACCGTTTTCAGAGGGGGCAGTGGTTTCACCGAGAACCAGGGACATATTTGCAATACTCGAACCGTCAGGGCAAGGTCGAGACGGCTAGTAGTTTTACTAGCCGGAAGACAAACTAAACGATGAGTTCACTGGAGACGCGAATGAAGGAGATAAGGAAAGCTTGGCGATGAGGGATTGCGGTCTGGCAAGGATTATGGCGACTACAAACGAGGCTTAAGCAAACTCAAAAGTCAACTACAACCCAAAAGATAAGGGGACAACAGCTCGAGCAGCTGCATTACTACGTAACCCTGGAGACTCGATGCCGTGGCCGAATGGCATCAAATAAACGTTAACGACGCGAAGTCCAATAACGTCGAGTGAATAGAGCCCAGCCCGATGGCCACGACCATCATTGGTACTCTGCCTCTCCAAGCGGATCCCTAGCAAGCCGGCAAGTCCAGCTTTTTGTGCCTGGTGGCGCTCTGGCGGCTAGCCAGCATGAGCAGCAGGTTGATGTGCCGTCGGCCGGGCAAATGCGACCGTGTAACGCCACACGGGCAAATGAATTCCGAAGCTGCTGACAGCTTCGGCGAGTGCGGCTTTGGCACATTCATGCACACTGCACAGAGGTGAGGTATTCCATTCTGTTTATACAAGTGCCTTTGATCGCACGGCACTCTTCCGCGGTACCGAAGCCGGGTGCTGCTGGATTGCTAGGGTCGGTGGCGTCGGCCTTCCACGGTTTTAAGACCGTTGGCGACAGAAGCTTTAGCCCTGCAGGTCCCAGACTGTGCAACTCGCTTCCACAATTCTTACGCAACGACAACTATTCTCCTGCTGCCGACTGTGGCTAATCCTTTCAGCGGTCCTTCCTGAGCTGCTACTTCCATGCTACTCACTACGTCAACTGCTCTTCTGACTCTGCTATGCTTCCCACTTTCTCTTTGCTGCGTAAGAGGAAGTCAGTTGGCTACCGAATGCGTACCGAAAGCCGCTTAGTCTGTGAGTGCGCTATACAAAACTCTACTGCGTAAACACTTACACAGTCTGTGTGGCTTCGTGGAGGTACCGACGGAGATACATTACATTATTACATTTACAATACTGAGCGGTCCTACATTTACAATACTGAGCGGTCCAAGCATGTTTCTTACGAAACCTTCACTCACGGTCACGACGTCTGTATGGCTACAACAGCATTTTCAGACAGGAGTTATCGCGGTAGCAGACGATAAAGAACAATTAGCTGGAAAAAAGCAGAAGCCACGACGTAGCCCTTCCGAGAGAAGCTGGCGAGCCCCCAGCTGGGATGTGTGGGGGAGCGACGGCGTGGGGGTCGCCACGCTGGCAGGAGCTTAGCTTAAAACAGCGTCAGTTGCAGAGATCCCATCGGTCAGCTTTAAAGAAAAAAAAAAGTAACGAGGGCAGACGACAAGAGCAGATTGACCCTAATGGTCTGCAACTAACCGCGTGTGCCGCGGCAGCGAGCCGGGCACGTTCCGCAAAGTTCTTCAGCTTCGAAAATGGAAAGCGCGATCGCTCGAAATTCTGGAACGCACCTAGAAGTGGGAGGGCTGTCTAGGCGAGTCTAGCCGTGGCAGGCGCGCTCACAGGCCGGCGCAACAAGACGAAGAGCGACGCGGTGTCGCGGCTTGCGAAGCGACCGCAGTACCGGCAGCCTGGGGCCGAGTGGCCGCGCGCCTAGCGAGACGGCGCGCACTACATTCGCCAAACCGCCTAACAAGGTGACACATGCAGCACGATGTACGCAGCCCTGCCCGCGAACACTCGGCGCCGCCATGCCAGGCGAACGGGGACGGTGCAGGAGCGCCATTCCCACCGGATGGCCTTCACACTGACACCCCAGCGCTCCGTGAATTCTGGGCACCGCTCCCAGCACTTCGTTCAGACACCAAGATGGCGTCCAGCGATGCCACTGGAGACGATTCACTGTACCCCATAGCGGTGCTTATCGACGAACTCAGAAATGAGGACGTGCAGGTCAGCGAGCGCTAGCTAGCGTTCCGGACGCGTTTAGCGAGCCTAGCCCGTCCGCCGCCGAAGCTAGAGGAGGCGAACCATTCGGTCGCTGCCCTCAGCCCGGCCAGACGACGAACGGCGTACGGCCGTGGCCGGCTCGGCCAACTCGGGCTCGTATAGGGGGTATAGGGGGCTGTATATGTATATCGTATAGGGGCTCTGGCGTCGCATGCATGTGCGAGGCTTTTGAGGCTTAAGTTTAGTCGTTGAAAGCTCTGAGCTGCCTTGCGCAGCCGCGGGTGGCGCGGATAGCGTCGCTGGCCGCCCTCGAAAAAGCGCACTGGGTTCTGCCTGGCGTAGTGCCTTTGCCGCGGTCGGCAGGGCTAGCCGGCATCCTTCTTGCCTCTGGCTTCTAGCTCCTTAGCCCCTGTGTCACTTCCTGGTTTGGTACGCCGGTGTGCCAGCGTTTGGGTGCATTGCAGCCGGTGCGACACAATTGGCCAGCCATGTTCAGCTTTCACCCTGCTACCCAGTTCATATCACTCACAGGGATCGAGCTTGCTCACACAGAGCAGCTGTTATCATGACCAAACTAGTGCGCTCGCGCTGTCTGTCTTAGTTCGTGCATGTTTTGGCCGTATACATTCCCTACTGGATCGCCGCACAATAACCGATAGTAGCTGCTAGGCAACCGATAGTTCCTCTGGTGTCTTTGATGTAGCTATCCTCTTCGTACCTTGGTTTGTCTTGTGCCGTAGTACATAATCCTCAGCTGTGCTAGGTTAGCAGTTGTAGGAAATTAAGCCGATGAATTTAGGTACCTTTGTGTATCAAGACTGTTTTGAGTTACTGTTTTGAAACGCCAAATGGGTTGAAATGTGACTCCAGACCGCCAGTAGTTATTAACTTATTGAACGATGATAAAATTTGAGCGTATGTGAGTCCTGTGAAGATACGGTGGTAGTGAGTGTCACTGCACTTAGACCATCTTTGCTATGCATTTCATGCAGTACCGTATGACATCGAAAGTTAAGTCGTAATGGTCTGCTTGCTTAGCTTGTCTTGAACTTCACTGCAATCCCGCACGTAGCCAATGTGCTCTCAATGAGTGCCTACACTTGTTTTGCAATTTTTTATGTCTACTGCCCGGGAGTCTCCAGCAGCCACCTCTTGGTGCCAATAGGAGATGCCACAGTGAAATGAATTGATCATGCTAGTGCCTAGCAGATGTTCGCATAAATAGCAGTCGTTGCCTCAATCATTTCCCAATTAGCTCTTAAATTGCTCTGTATGTGGCCTCTGGCAAGGTTAGTCAGGATGAATGCTTTGCAGCTTGTTACCCGCCCCAACTGGTGGCCTCTGTCCTAGTCGCCGAGTTTCGGCAACCTGTGCACCTCTTTTAGGCCTCTTTTCTAACTTGCTTATTTATATACGTGCCCTTAGTGACTAGTTTATGTCGACGGCCCCTTGGCCAACTGTACACCTGATCAGACATTCAACTAGCTTGTTCATGGCAGTCATAGTGTCACACCTCGATGCATTGTCACACTTCATATTTGCATATTTTGCTAATTCATACCTGTGCAGTACTTTGAGCCTGCATTGAGTGTATATAGCTTCGGGGTGCAGCTTTTTTTTCTCATATTTCATCAGAGGTCTAGTGGTAATTGTGTTAATGATGATTTAAGGATTCTTGGATTCAAATGCTGTTGGCAATAAGATTTCCTGCTGATCTGTTGAATTACACCATGAACAGGCATTCAGTTGTGGCCATTAGGTAAAGGAAGAGGACAAACCATTCCAGCATGCCTGTTAGAGGGCGTGGCAAATATCAGATGGTGGAATTGAGTTGCTGTCTGTCTAGGCTCTTGTCAGTAGTCCAAGCAAAGGGCCAAGACTTACTTCTGCCCCTTCCTCGCGGAGTATACATTTTATAACATGCAGTACAGGTAGCCTAGATCCAACTCACGGTCTTATCATCAATCTCTGCTTGTGGTAGTGATGACTGTGATCTGTCTTGTTTCATCAGGCATGGTGATGCACACTTGGTGTCGTCTGATGGCTTTCAACTTAGTGTACAGAAGAATAAACCCCCAATTTCTGCACACTGTATACTACATTCGTCGTTAGCGTTTTCCATATTTAAAAATATTATTTACACAGCAAACAATTTAACTAGAGGTCAGGCCTCTATGGTTTTTAATAACCTCTAATTGCACTGAGGCATAGAGTCCATCAACCTCTTACGAGTCTCTGGGGTAATATTACCCTAGTAGTACAGCAGCTGGCTAAATAGCTCTTCTGGAGTTGTAGCAGGGACAGAATCGGACGTTAGACAGCACCCCATCCAATTACAGAGATGATCTATGAGATTTAGGTCATGCAGCTGATTGGCCAGGTCTTGGCATCTGCTTCAGAGAAAAACCTTTTGTAAGGTGTGCTATTTGCTTCGGTTCATTGCTGTTAAGTGTAATCGGACAACCAGAAAAATTCTCCCCAGCATTTTTTGTCAGATCAAATTGCACATGCTGATCATCAGTTAGTTACTGAAATGCATAATTCTGACACCTCAGATTTACACCAGACTGACTGATGTTCTCCACAACATGACAATTCCACTGCCAAAGAATCTTTACTCGTCGGTTGATAAAACTCGACTGGATTCGTCTGTCTGCCGGGTGGTTTAGTGCAGGGGAGGGGCTTGATCCCTAGTCCATCTGAGCTGATCTCTTCTGTGGTAAGCTCGGTAAGCAAATTCTTGTGCTTAGTGATCCATCCTCCTCAATATGCCATTGGCTGGCAAGCCTCTGGCACAGTGTGTCCATGCTTATGGCTGCACCGACTGTGATGGCTGCTCATATGATGTCCCACCTCACAAGAGCCCACATCTTCGGGTGAAAGTCGCCCAGCCGGATCGTTATCTTTGGCCTACCCGAGAGTGGTCTACTAGCCAAACTGCTGAGCTTAAAGCTTATTTTCAAGATTATAGCAAACCACTCAATGGCTGATTTAACTTTGAGTCCATCGTCTCATTTGCTTTAGCCCATTTTGTGCAAGGCCTGCAACCTTCCTCCTATGCTGTCGAGATGCTAGCAGTTCCTTCTTAGCCGTGGGACAGCCACTGTAGTGCCTGCTCGTCTTTGTGATCCCAGCTTCAGCAAACCATTCCGTGCATTACAGGCATTAACAAATTTGATACCAAATATACTGCAATGAATAATTCTCATCATCTGCTATAAGCTCTGTCTGATAAATGAGGCTGCACAACCATCACCTACCGACCACATGACTGCCAGCCACTAACCATTAATGCACAATTTGTCTGCTTATTTTTTAACATGTTTGGCTTATTGTCTGACTGGCACGGTCCATTTATCCATGAGTTTATCTTTTATTGTTTCGTGGTGTGATAATGGTCTAGACCTGAAATTACCAGTCCTGCAAAGAATTTAGGTGAGGCAGTAGCAGCTGCATCCCAGATATGAACAGATAGCGCTTTACTGGAGAAACGGCTATTAGGAAGCAGGATGTGGCTGCATGTATCAGTAAAGGTACTAAAAAGCAAGCTGTAGTCAGGCTGTAGGGCAAATGACTCCCCGACCAGCATCTGGTCTAGTGTCAGTATGTACCGACCTTCTCAGGAATGCTGATTTAAGTCGATTGTATGTGCTAGTTCTGCTGGATCTCTAGGCAGGATTTTTGATACCTTTGATAACCTTGTTTTTCGTGATCGTCTGCCATCTGATCTGGGTGTCCCTAGCGATGCACTGCAATGGTTTAGGGAATATAGCAGCCAAACTGGCTCATGCACTTGCAACATCGCGTCTAGAATACTGCAATTCCCTCTATTGAGGACTTCCCGGCCAGTCTGAACAATCACAGGCTATGTCAAGGGCACATCTTCGTTGCTGTGAAAAGTGTGGCGAGCGACTCGACTGGCGAAATCATCGAATCGTTCCACCAGAGGCATGTTTATGGGAATTTGCAAGCTAGTCACACAAGAATAAGAAAGTGAGGCAGCTGGCAATGTAGGCAATTGGGGATGGTTAAAATTCACACACGGGTGCATCACAGAGACCCATTTCCCACCTTAACAAGAGCAATTTTCCCATAATCACTTTAGGGGCGGAGCAAGTAGGAAGCAAGACTTGGAGGAAAACCAACTGTAAACTTCCTACAAACAGGAGGACAGAAGTAGGTAAGAAGAAAGACTCACCGTGTAGACCCGGCTTCAGTGAGTTCCAGGCTTTGGGAATGTTATAACTGAATGCAAGGTCGTTAGCACTCTGTAGCAATGCCTGGTGTCTGTAGCACTGCTTCCACAAGACTGCAAGACAGGAGTGGTCGACGAGGCACGAGCTGCACGGCTGCTGCCACCGGGCCTGTGTGCTAGGTCATTTGCACGGTCTGTGGCAGACAAAGGCACGACGTCTTCCCAGTGCGGCTTAGTTAATGTGGTGGTGTTAATGGTTTTCCTTGCTCTTTGTGCAGTCCTTTCTTTTCCCTCCTCAGATCCCCTGATTTACTACAGCTAGGTTTTTAAGAACAGCAAAGGCTTCTTTTGAGGCCTTGTGGCAGTTTAAATTCAAATTTTTTTCCATGTACGATTCAGATAACAGATTCAGTCATTAATTTCTCTGAAGCCCAGTGGAAGAAACTGGACGGAAGGAAAAGCGTTAATTCTTCTCATCCTCTCTCCCCGTCGGGTGTTTTCCAGAGGTGTGTGCTGTCTGGACAGATACCTCATTTATTTGACCCCATCCAGTCGACTTGCGCCTTGCTGTACCCCGGAAATTCTTGCCTTGAGGTAGCCCCAGCCGATAAGCAGGAGGCTGTCTTAAGATAGCCTCCTGCTTAAACTGCCTGGAGGTTCAATCCTTCCTGGACCCAACTTGAACCCCTCAGCCCCTTGTAACTGGAGCTGTTGCTGAGCCTGCTGTTGTTCGATGTTAGTTTAAGTTTGGCAGCTTTCTTGTTCACAAGGCGTTTCGTCAAAGACGTTTCACAGCAAGGTTAGAGCTTACTTCCTATTTACAGTCACACTCTGTGGTGAGATTGGTGGTGGGGACATCTCCTGCTAATAGTTATTGCTGCTAGGAATTTCTGATTGCTCTGATGGCTGCACCACCAAGCCCCTAACCCGGGCCTGGATATGTGTCACTAATTATCTACTTGGCAGCTGTGTGTAGCTGCTATCCCAAGCTAGCAGGCAGGTGCAGAGGCCTTCACTTGCAAATTTAGTCAAAGCACTGGGTCACCCGTAGACAAGCTGGTAAATTTTGCCTTGTTGGCTGCTAAAATCGGCTACAAGGAAGTCACCTGCATGGATAATGATTAATGGAGAGATATATGTATTGAATACTGCAGAAATGCTGTTTCGCCAGTTAAGTGTGCTGCTAAGAGCACTTTTCTGCATTCTAACTTAAATGTTCGAAGAAGCAGAAGTTGAGCATCATAGGACAATATTGACCAAACTCTACCACTAGTGGGGAAACCCTGCCATCTATGAAAAGGGAGTGTGTATTGCCCAACCCCCATAGGATGACTGGGCAAACCTTTCGTCGTTTAGAAATGTATGCCTAGAAGTCCTGGCAAGCCATTTACTCTCCCTCCCAAGTTAGCTACAGTAAATATGCACATGTAAGTATAGCAGTACCAGCTGCCAGGTTTTCATAGTGCTAATTATGCTGACCATCTGCCTTCTGGAAGCCTCGAGAGTTAAACTTGGCATTTTGATGCCGGGATTAAACGTTCAATCTATGGCGCTGCCCGTTCGTTCGTCGAGTGACTTGGTGTGGCATGCCAGCAGTGGCAGCTGCTCAGTCTCTCTGGATGCACTCGACAGATAGGTGTCCCATGGCTGATCAGCACCTGGCATCACTGCCCCTCCCCTTTTTTTCTTCTCTATGGCCTCTTAAGGCCCCGAAACTGCAGGCTGTAATGCATCAGTGTCTTCGCCTGAACGCTGGCCGGTCGTTGTATTGGCCAGCCATGTCAGCAAAGTCGCTCTGCTTTGCAGCTCCGACTAAACAGCATCAAGAAGCTGTCAACAATTGCATTAGCCTTGGGAGTTGAACGAACAAAAAGTGAATTAATACCATTTTTGACAGGTATGTGTGCTAGGGCAATTGCGCAAAACCTTAAGCTGCACGTACAGTCGAACCTCTCATGTAAGCCTAGCTTTCGTTAGGCGATTTTTCATGCTAATACAGTTATTGTGCATGCATGGAAGCATAGTCATGTGATCCATCACTAGTCATTATATCCATTGGGGACGTGGAGTGGGATGTGATGGGCTTATGATCAGTCATGTTACTTTCTCTGTGGCTCGAACGTTCGAAAGGTACATGCTTGCCAGTAACCCGAGGAAGTAGATGTTTGTTTATAAGAGTGAAGTTTTAAATGCAACCTTCTTGGAGCTGTCCCCCCCCCGCATCATATTCTAATAATACTGTGTGACAGAAACATGGCAGTTAACTGTCACAGGTGTATACAGGCTGAGTCAAAATGACGCCAGATGCTTTTTCGGCCAGCGAAAGTCATCAGCACAGCTGTTATGTTACAGCAGCTAAGAGGCGCACTGATTGTCATCTGACCTAGCTGTTCCTTGTCTAGAGAACGTGGTAACAATATTGTGCCAGCCCACGCACATCACACCCCAGAATAGTCTTTTCTAAATAGTATTTTCTGCTGAAGGGTGCGGTTAGGAGCCCAGACCAGTGCCCCCAGTTACAACAGAAATTACATTCCATTGTTATATAACCATTGACAAGCATTGCTCTAAAGAGTGCTTCACTAGGAGGAATGTATTGAGCTAATTGTTTGACCAAAAGCAGGCAGAAGTGGTCCAAGTGTCAACTCACTAGACGGTTTGAAGACTAGTGCTTGGTCAATTTTACTGACTAGGGTATATTTCAGCTCTTTGGGAATAATAAACACAGCCTCTACGTCAGCTGAATAATAAGTCAAAAACTGCAAAGGCTTCCTGAAGCATTCTATTAAACACGGCACTGGTGAAATCATAATAGTTTCGGGCTCCTTTTGCTGTGCCATTCTCTGGTTACTGCATCACATTCTTGGCACTTTTCTGGCACCACTACGATTTAATTTGGAACGTCTGGAATTATGTCTTGCAGAAGTTTTTGGGAGATGAATTTTTGAGTAATCAACAGGACAATAATGCAAAGCACACTATGATGAGGTTAGAAAATATTTTTGTTATCGTCATGGATTTCTCCCAGTCAGTCTCCCGATTTAAAACCGCATGGAATATCTCGGGAATGATTAAGACCAGTGAATGAGAAGCAATCATAATATGCCTGCTATAGTGGATGATTCTTTTTTTGGATTTGTTCGAATGCTGTGGGGGTCGACACGATATTACACAGTTAAGAAACTTGCTGCATCGATGCACAGCCGAATGCAATTGGTCATGAGGAACCAACAGAGGCCTACTCATTACTAATATAATATTTTATAGACTGCCAAGGTCAGAATAAATGTCGTGATGGGTTGGGTGTACAGCTTTTGTACCCCACGGCTCGGTGATATTTAGTGAGAAATGCCTAGGACGTCACTGCTCGACAGCACCACGAAAGGACTACTTCAAACAGTACATGGAATTGGCATAGGTAACCGAAAAGAAGTTCGGCGGCTGATCTCATCTGCCGTCTAGTAATAAAAGCAAGAAAGCCCGTCCGTCCTTCCCTCCATCATGCGTCAACATGGCAAGCAATTACTTCCGGGAATGTAATAGACCTGTCATTCAGCTATGACTCGGCGAAGCAAGTCAACAGGCAGTGGGGATCTAGTCTTTACTAATATAAACGATCAAGTCTCTTCGGCATGCAGCAAGATAGTGCAGTTCGATCAAGATGGCAGTATTGTCATCCGTGACCATATCGCGATTACTTCTATTATGACTCAGCAAATCAAGTCCACCGACATTGAGCTCATGTATAATATAGTCATAACCATTGCAAAAAGTTTACTTAGTATAGTTCCCTCTCATCTGCACCCGGCTACCAGACGTTCACACGATCTGGCAGATGTCTGTCCACCTTGCTACAAGCTCACACACCCCGAGGAGTCGTCGGTCGTTTTCCAGTTTGATTTTGTTTGATCGCCCTTCTCATAAGGGCAATATTAAGGTGGTCCCAGCCAAACCCCAAACTAGGACTCGCTCAATATGCCTTACTACAAGCAGACAGCAGCTGAGGTGTCATGGATGCATGTTGCCGCTTGCAAGTTCTTTTGACACAATGCAGTCAGGCCTAAGGCACTACTGATAAGTATTCTGTCGATCACTTCCATCAGTTTTGTTCTAGAAGTAGAATCATGCTGGCTCCTCCATTCGACAACCTTGCAACAACCAACCACCATTGAGGCTGGAAAGTCTGGGGGAACCGATAATACATGGTCATGATTATAGCAACCACTTTTCATTTTGCTGTTTTATTTACATGCTTAATTTACAAATGTGAGACCATTTGTAGGCCTTGTAAGTGGTTCTCCTCTATGTACTCTGCTTTCTTTGGTTTGAGCAAGCATTGGGCCAGCCAAATGAGCTAAATGTTTGCAGGAACAAGTAATTCAATGGCCTATTAAATCTGCCAATTAAGACTAGATGACAGAAAAGCGATAAAACTATAAGTAGGATGAAGAGGAAACAAGAACAGGCTGGAGAGGGGAGCGGCAGACCTGGAAAGCGTGAACCGTGCCTGCAGGCCAATCGGGCTATCGATGTGTGGGATGCTAATCACTTGATGGTACCCAGGCTGGTAGCTGTCAAAACACGAAGCAGAACGGTGATCAGACCACTGCTGAATAAATTTGGCACTGACTACGATTAATGCTTGCCAAGTATTGTTGCTAACTGACAAGCATTGCATGGATCGCCTGCTGCTGCTGCTGATTTGCTCTTTCTATTAGTTAGCAGTGTCTCGTATAGTTTTGTGTAGTGTGCTTTGGTTTCCACTGTATGTCCCTCCTTACTACCTGGCATTCTCTGGTTGAGAACGAGTTACAAGCCAGAGGCTGTATAGAAGGCAAGAAAGGCCTGTATAAGGAGCCGGAGCCATTCCTGACGTACTGGGCTGCTTCCATGCCTACATGGGGCCGCCCAAAGCCAAGAATTAGTAAGTGAAGGGGGTCACCAATTATAACAGCAACAAAGAAGTTGGTTCACGGGGTTCCGGTCCCCTTCCCTTTCCTACGGATATGCTACGGATATGGACGAGGCTCCTTGCACTACTGTTAGCATGTTTGGCACGTCATTATTGAACTGGTTGTAAGATGTCAAGCCAGCCTGGTCGAAGCGCCGCTGCCAATCACGCTCGTGGAACAGCCCTGATCGGTACCTGGTGGTGCATGTGCTGTGCTTTTGTGCTGACAGCGTGCACTGAGCTTGTATGACCACGTGTGCGTGCATGCGCCGAGTGTGTACATGCAGTGCAGCATGTCCCAGTTTGATGGCTGTCCTAGTTGGATGGCAGCCACCGCCAAGTGGTGGCTGCGGGTATCCTTGTCGTCCTTTTGAATTGGGGCGGCTTTTATTCATCCCGTTTCTCTGTGTGTGTGTGTGTGTGTAGACACCATATATGATGAGGACGAAGTCCTACTGGCACTGGCTGAGCAGCTGGGTTCGTTCACTTCGCTCGTTGGAGGACCGCAATACGTGCATTGCTTGCTGGTAAGTTGATCCGGCAGCAGCTGTGCCGCCACCGTGCGCGTTGTCACTGCGGCTGCTCGGTGTGTGGCAAGTTGCTGCTATTCGTTTCAAGCCACTACAATCCAGGCGAACCTCTGCAGTCCTCATTTCAGTGCTTTAAATTGGGTGGAAAAGCTCGGATAGCGATTGGTTCTGGTTCTGCACCGTGTTTGGAGCGCACCAATCATCTTCTCACCAATCAATTTCTCGGCGTTCGCGTGGGCAGTCTCGAAAAATGGACTGCAAAATTTCTGGCCACTTGCAGCAATGCAAATTACTATGTGGTCGATATTCTCGAGAGTTCGCAAGCACAATGTAATGAAACACGATTCGTGCGGCTCTCGTCACGGGGCTATATAATATGGCAATCGTCATTGGAGCTTCCAGCTGCCTATTTGTAGTGCCACACGTAGATCGAAGTCATTCATAGTGCCGCTGGTCGTGCCTGGCGGCTTTGCCACAGCTCGGCAGTAGATTTTTGTTAAAAAAAAAGAAGATCATTTTCTCCCTTCTCAGCCTCCGCTGGAGAGTCTGGCCACCGTGGAGGAGACAGTGGTTCGAGACAAGGCAGTAGAGTCACTACGGCAGGTCGCCGAGCAGCACTCGCCACAAGACCTCGAGCAGCACTTCGTGCCTCTGCTGAAGAGGCTCGCCACAGGTGAGAGCCTGCCGCTCAAAAGCTTTAGTGTCATGGGTTTTTCTGCTGCATGCGTTTCTTCCTCGACAGTGTCGATTTGCCTCCGTGGTTTGCTTCGCTGGGCGCCTCGCTGCTATATTGATGCCTGCCACCAGCGTGTCCACAAGTGTGCAGCCGCCGCCTGTCTGGTTTCGAGCAGCTGGCGCGCCTGCATAGCTAAGGTGCTGTTGCTCATGCCGACTCACAGTTTCACCAAAGGAGAGGTTAAGGTAACTATTGTCGATTGACATCGATGTAATTGATTTCGGTGCTGGTTTGGAGAGTCTCTTGCTTACAAGCTCAGGTCCCTAGTAGCTGTAGTCGACCCTGGTGTGCACACTTTTGCCCACCCAGTGCCTCCCTAATTGATCTGATGATCTGCTTATTGATCTGATCTGTATAGCTGGTCATGATGGTGGAGCTAAGCTGAGTGATGCTATCGAACAATCTTATGTGCTGTGCCAGAGCCTGCAGTTAGCACCCCTCCCCCTCTTGTCGCCAAACTCAGTGATCGACTGCAGCTTGCTGGAACTATTCCGATCGTGATGGCTGTGAGCTGCTGTGGCCTTACTTGATAAGGGCCAACGTGCATAATGCTTGGCTTTCACTGCAGAAGCCAAGGGTAGCTGCTAACCTGTTCACCTATCTCTATTTTGTCAGCTCGTGAGCATTTAATGGCTTGGCTTGTATGAGTCACCTTCATAATATGTTTCTTGAATGAATCTATGTCAGTACCAAATTGATATAAATATAGTTAAATGCAAAACAGCCAAGCCATCGTAGTTTCATTAATGTTTGAGAGGCTTCATGTTTTCTTCTAGCAAGGGCCTTCTTGTATGGCCATGTATGATGCCAAGTCTTTAGAGCCTGTACTCGGCTGCAAAAATTATGCAGCATGGCTGCAGCTGCTACGGCTGCTACTCCGTTCTAGTAAGTAATAAGAGGATTTTCTTGTATGCCAACCGTGCCAAAGTTGCACGAAGTGTGCAAAATTATTTATTGGCAGTCCGCAAACAAACGCATATTTGGTGTGTAGGCATTTAGTTCTGCGTCGCCTTCATCAAAACATCTGTTATCTCCCCAGGCAGATAGGCCGAAAGATCGTGCTTTATCAGCTTTGCTTTAGCTTTCCACAGAGCCTGAATTTTAGTGAAAAGGTCGGCCTTCGCTGTAGACCGAACATTTGCGTCAGCTGCCTCGCGACACCATTCGTTTAAAAACGTTCAATGGGGCTCCTATCAGGCGACTGGCAGGGCCAGTGCATTAGCATCGCACAGGGTTCGTCAAAGCTTCAGTCCTTTACGTCATCGATTCCCAAGCCGATTACTTTTGCCTTGCTTGGCCAAATGAAAATACACATGTTGCTCCATAATATCTTCCATCTGAATCAGAGCTCCGACACCTTTTGTGGCAATGCAGCCCTAAGCAACTGCCGATTTTCTCAAACATTTCGCAGTAGGTTGAAGGCAGTCGTGCCATTGTGCTCCAGCATTCTTTTGCATCTTCCTCTTTTTACTCCTGCTAAGCCTTCCTGCGCTGCTTTCTGTTGCCAACTAAATTACGAACTTACTTTCATTAGTCCATATAACAATTCCAGCTGCCCACAGGCTTGGTGATGGGTGCACTATAAGCATCTGCTTTATGATAGCCGGTGAGCAGAGGCTTGCATTGTGCAACTCACCCGCATGTGGTTTGCTTTTAGCTAGCTTCTTACCGTATTTTTTACGAATATTGACCTATGTAGCGTCTTTGTGTGACTGTGTGCGGTCTCGAAGTGTTGCTGTTGTCTTCTGAGGTGCTATCATCTTAATGAGTCAGTCACACATGGCAGCGGTCTTTCAAAGTGAACCAGATCCTGCAACCCCAGCCATCATACCGATGCCAGTTTATTTGTAGAGTTGGGCCGTGATGGTCCATGAGGTAAGGTACTCGCTCTTCACGACCGAGGTCGTGGGCTCGAATCGTGCAGTTAGGTGATTCTTTATTGCCAACTTAAGCCGTACTGGTAGCCAAAAAATCTCCTGCTGCTATACAAATGAGTCTGTTAAATCAGCCGAGATTTTTTTACAGTTTAGTGCACCGTGATTTCGCTAAACCTGAGCACTCGTTTAGTCTCATCTAAGATTTCTTTGGCTTTGTTGATGCAACAGAAGTTCGATCGTGCTTCTTTTATTTGACCGTGCATCCTTTAGAGCAAATGTAAAGTGCCTTGAAAGAGATTACGTTCTCTGGGGGCGCTGTAAAACGGTTTTATTGTTATTACCAGCTGAATACTAGGAATTTAGGGGGGCAAAGATTATTTTCACCTGGGTGTATGTGCACAGGAAAGGAAAGCCGCTTGCTGTCCATTGGGATATCGCATTGTGATTCGTACCACTCCAATCGATGTCGATGCTGGCGTTTAGACTGTGGCGTTTGTCAAAGAAGCTCGTGGAGCCTTATGCCCAGATAGTATTCTTGGATGTGCTACATAAATAAGCTACATGGAATGAGCTGAATAGAGCTAGAGCAGTTATTGACGATTGGCCTGTGCTGTTGACTCCATGCTGTGAATCGTGTTTTTGTTTGCAGGTGACTGGTTTACATCCCGAACATCAGCGTGCGGCCTGTTCAGTGTGTGCTACAAACGTGTTTCCACCGGCGTCAAATCTGAGCTCAGGAGGTATGTTGCAATTCCCCCTTGTATCTTGCATCAATGTCGATGCGTTGCTGTGATCGAGGTAATGCCGCTGGCACCCAGTGGTTCATCGTGTTTGCTGCCCTGTAGAGTGTGAGTGCCCTGTCGCTGACTGCCACGTGGGCTTGGACCTATGCATGCGATTGCCAAGTCAGGAGGGTGGTTGGAACAATTATCTGCTGGTTGTGAGAAAGCAGCAGATACCAGAATTGGCTACAGATGAAGGCAAAGAAGAGTATCCTTGCATAAAAACATTAAAAGCAGGTTTCACTTCCTAGCGGTATCCACGGTTGCTTGGAAGAGGCTTTAAAACTTGTCTATCTGTAACCTCTGCTTTGACAGAGCTATTGATAAGGATCTTTGCCACCCTGACTAGTGTCGGCGATTGGATTTTATGAGTATACATTTGTTCGACCTGTATTGGCAGATTAAGCAAGCCCGTCGGAGAAGGTTCAACCGTTGTACAACTTCACTCAGTAAGCTGTCTCGTGCATGCTGTTGACAGTTGTTGGAATCTGGCTTTTCCGGTCCCCTTCTTCCATATATTGGACACGGCAGCTGGTTGAACATAACAATGCTAAGCTGAGAGAGAGACAGAGACAGGATAGAGAGAGACAGATACAGGATAGAGAGAGGCTGTACCGAAACTTTTCTCTGGGATTCTACGAGTTTGCTTGCCTGACTTGTTTTGCATTCGATTATCGAGGCACCGTGGCTTGCTTGAAGCTCTCTGTCACCTCTTCACCGTGCCCATGCCACTGCGAAGCTCTGCCTGGCCCGGCAGCTAAGGTCGCGAGGCGGCGGAGTCTGCTCTGATTGAATGCTCCTGCTAATTGCAGCCAGTTCCGAAACCTCTGTGGCGACGACACACCAATGGTGCGGCGCGCCGCTGCCGGAAAGCTGGGCGAGTTCGCCAAGGTCATGGAAGCCGAGCTCATCAAGTCGGACCTCATACCGCTCTTTGCCCACCTAGCACAAGACGAGCAGGACTCGGTGCGAGTGCTGGCCGTCGAGGGCTGCGTGACGGTCGCCTCCACGCTCCAGCTGGCCGACACGGAGCAGCTGGTTATGCCCACGCTTCGACAGGCGGCCGAGGACAAGTCGTGGCGCGTGCGGTACATGGTTGCCGACAAGTTCACTGAGGTGAGTGCCTGCCCACGATGTTGGGGGTGCCCTTCTCTCCAATCGCTCTCAGTCGCCCTCATTGCACTCCAGGCGCTCGTCTGTTGGCAGCACGTCTCCGTGCCGTGCAGGCTGCCGCAGGTGTCAGCCTGCACGCCTTCGAGCGATTTGAGCACGGCTCGAGTTGCTTGCAGCTTCGTAGAGTCACGTGCTGTCGCAAGACGAACTTAAGTGTAAGCTTGCGACCAGGGTGTAACTCGGTGCAAAGTCGAGAGCAAAAAGTCATTCTTCAGATGTGTGCGAACGCTGGCGTCCTAATCTTAGTCGAGCGCTCGTGCCTCGCAGTGTCGAGTTCCGGCGTGTCGGCAGACACCCAGTTCGTGCAGTCCAAGGTGATACGGACCGACATGATCGCTGTGCTGTTCCCCTCGTGGATCTGCTGCTAAGGTTATGCCATCCTGCACGGGCTTAGCCGGAAGTTTTCCCCATGATCCTGCATTTTGACCCTGCCTCGACTGACCAGTCGTAGCCGTGCTGATAGGCCATCTCTGCACTAGTTTCCCTCCTTTGCTATGACTAACTATGCTTGCCTGCATGCTACTGCATGCATACAAGTTCGGCACGCCAACAAATTCCGTGCAGTTATACCGTAGCTGCTTTGGCTGCTACTCTGACCGAGTAATAAGAGGATTTTCTATGATGCCTTACATGCTGAAGTTGTGTTCAGCATGAGGAAATATCTCTTGCCATTCAAGTAAAGTAAACACTGATGGCGTGTACGCGTTGAGTATGACGAGTGGGGCCACTACGATTATATTTTACCTTACTTCTCCGACCAGTCACAGAGGCTACAAGCTTCCACGTTGTCTGCCCCGCTGTAGCGTTCAACAGAGCCTGAACTTAACATGAATGGTCGGCTAGTTACAAGGGCCGACCGCCTTACCTCAGCCGCCCGCCGACATTGTGCCATAAATGTGCTATAGCGCTCAGATCTGGTTCAGATTCCGGCACCGCAGCTCCATCACCACCGTACCAGATTCGTCAAAATAAAGCTTTACTAACCGGGTGGTGTGCATAGGGTCGATATCATGCAGCCAAATGTAGCTGTTATCAGAGCAGAGTTTTTGCTTTTTGCAATCCATCTTGCCATCAATCCATCTGTAGGTACGTACCGGTCCAGAATACCTTCACTCCGATGCAGAGCTCCCTCGGTGGGACTTGTCAGTGGGGCAAAGTAGTCTCAAACCATCGCCTATTTCTCCTACGAATTTTACTGTTGGTTAAAGGCAGTCGTGATGATTCGCCTCATTATTCCTTCAGCTAACCGATATGCAGCACTTTTTAAAACCAAATAGCGTGACTTGGCTTTTGTCAGCGCTAAAGTCAGAATTCAAGTCCACCTGTGTCCTGTAGGCATGATGGCAGGCCCGCCCAATGCCCATAAATAAATCCTAGCTGACTAAACAGCCTCTTTTTGTATAGCGGCAGAAGAGCCTTAATGGCTATCACCACCCCTTGCAGTGGCGATAAAGGATTGCCCACCGCAGGAATCGAACCCACGACCTCGGGACCTAGGTCGTGAAAGCAACCGCCTTACCTAGTGTGCTATCACGGCTCACCCATGATAGCCGATGAGCAGAGGCTTGCATTTTGCAACACACTGGAAGGTGTCACTCTTAGCCAGCCTCCTACTTACTGTATCTTTACTAATATCGACCCCTGTAGCATCCTTGTATGACCAGGTAAGGTCTTGAAGTAAGGCAATTTATTCTGAAGTGCTACCATCGTAATGAGCCAGTCATCCTTGTCATTGGTCTTTAGTAGCCGGCCAGATGCAGCTGTCCGAGGACCATCGAACCAGTCCTAAAAAAAATCATTGGTAGTATAATGCAGAGTGAATTTGCTAGGCCTAAACTTTCTTCCAATCACACGATTGCTATGGCTTTGTTGATGCAGCAGTGTCAGCATCCCCTCTATTAAGTCACTGCATTGATTCTTGCCCGTCATTTTGTTGTTACCTTCAGGTCGATTCAGTACCATGGATACTAGGCAGACACGAGTATCATCCTTTACAACACTGTAGCATACATAAATACGATGCATGTTGATGCTATAAATGCTGGAAAGCCTTTGAATTTAAAATGACGAAAATATCATTAGAACCGTCTTATTTTAGTCTTAATCGTTACAAGCCTGCAAGTAGGGCTGCTGTAGCTGTCCAAGAGGATTTTCCTGGCGAAGTTTTGGCTGGCACGAGTTTCCGGTCACTCTATGGTCTTATTCTATGTTCTGGCGTGCCCGAGTGCTTCGAGGAGAGTTTCTTGTGCTGGATAGGTAGGATTTTTGCATCGTTAGTGGTGCTGGGGCCATTTGTGAGCAGTTGCCGTTTGAGGACATGCTGGCAAAGCATAAAATTTATTTCTGGCCACCAGTGCACTGCCGCTGACGGCTCCCCACCGCCACCTTTTTTTTAGACACCTCTGCAGCATTGCTGTGAGGTCTCTATGCTGGTAATATTCGCAAACCGTGTTTTTTGTGTCGCGTGCCTTACATTCGTATCTATCTATGATGGATTTCATGCTTGCCGTGTTCAGCCACTATTTCATTAGCTTGCCTTAGCCGGCCTGTCTCACCGTGCTCGGTTCTGTTTTTTAGCTTCAAAAAGTTGTGGGCCCACAGATAACGAAGGGAGACCTCGTTCCACAATTTCAAAGCCTACTGAGAGACGTAGAGGCGGAAGTCCGAGCATCTGCTGCCGGAAAAGTGAAGGGTACGAAGCCAGATTGAGGCTCAAGGAGCCTGAGGCTGATCCTACTGTCTCGAATTGTCCTCGCTTTCTGTCTATCTGTCTCTTTTCCCTTTTTCTCTCACCCACGGTGCTCGGCAGCATCCTTCCATTCTTCCCTCCATTCTTCCCCCTCCCTCCCTCCCTCCCTTTCTGCTTATCACAGCTAACCTGTAGCATGTTACCCCCATACATCGATTCCTTTGTAGAGTTCTGCAAGAATCTTCCAGAGGATATTCGGGAGTCCGTAATAATGAACACTATCTTGCCTTGCATTAAGGAATTAGTCAATGATCCTAATCAGCACGTGAAGTCGGCTTTAGCATCAGTTATCATGGGCCTCTCGCCTATACTAGGGAAAGATAAGTATGTTTGCAGCAGTTGCCATTTGCTGCATGCACCATTTGGCATCAGTGCAAACGGCTGATCGAAGTTGATCAATGACGAGTTGCCTTTTAAACGACAATTCGTGTTCTTATTTGTAGCACGATCGAGCATTTATTGCCATTGTTCCTAACCCAGTTAAAAGACGAAGTTCCCGAGGTTCGACTCAACATCATATCGAATCTCGACTGTGTCAATGAGGTTAGCGGTCGTCTTTTCTGCTGGGCCGTGGCGCACGAGTGGCCCGTGTACTCGCGTTTGTTGTGAGTTGCCTATTTAATTACTACATGCCCATCATACGGAACATTTTTTTAGATATGCTGCGACTAACCATACTTGCACGCTGACCCTGTGCATGTCACACCTAACCATGTTACTCTTGTTTTTCATTCAGCAACTGCCCCTTACCATTCGATCGTGTTTTCTTTGCAGCAAATTTAAAGTGCCTAGAAAGAGATTTGAGTTCTCTGAGGGCGCTATATCAAGTGTATTATTATTATTACTACTACTATTATTATTGTTACTAATTCAGCCCTTTTCGAGCCTAGAGCGACCTTTGTGCTACCCGATCTCCGGTTATTTTCTTTAAAGGAGTGGGTCTTGAATGCATGGACAGCTCGGTATGATTTCGAGCTATCGACCGAATAGGCTTGTTCATTTCTTCATTGCCGGGAGCTGACGTGCTGCACACTTGAGTGAGGTCGCTCGCTGATGACGGACCTTTCGGCGGCGGCTTGTTGCAGGTGATAGGCATCAAGCAGCTCTCGCAGAGCCTGCTTCCGGCAATCGTCGAACTGGCCGAGGACGGCAAGTGGCGCGTGCGGCTAGCCATCATCGAATACATGCCGCTGCTTGCCGGCCAGCTGGGAAAAGAGTTCTTCGACGAGAAGCTCAACTCACTGTGTCTGGGCTGGCTCATGGACCACGGTATTCACGGGCTGCTCGAAACGATTGCATTTCCGTGCGTGCGCGCCTGCGTATGCATGTACTTGTTAAGCTCCGTGTAATGCAATGTATCTCCATCTGTAAGTCCACAAAGGAACACAGGCTCGATGTTATGCACGAGAGAGTTTTTATAGTGCACTCCAAGTCTCTGAGCAGCTTTCGGTGCGTATTCGGTAGCCAGCAGACTTCATCTCACGCAACAAAGAGAAAGTGGGAAGCATAGCAGAGTCGGGAGAGCATTTGATGTAGTGAGTAGCTTGGAAGTAGCAGCTCAGACGGCTTGGAAGGATGTGCCACAGTCGGCAGCCGGAGATCGGATGTCGTTGCATTAGAGCCATACGTGCTTGACGTCAGAGTGGTATCGTAGTGGCTCGTTTGTCCAGCGCATGTGTAATTTGTTTTGTGAAGATGGCACGACGTAGCAGCTGAGCTGTGTAATCTTCTGATTGCTGTGACTGCACCTGATATGCCCGTGAGGCACCTTTGAGCTGTAATCGGCACTTGCATTGTTTATAGTGTTTGCGATTCGAGAAGCGGCCACGAATAATCTTCAGAAGCTGGTGCTCAAGTTCGGTGTTGATTGGGCGCAGCAGACGATAATACCGAAAGTTGTGTTGATGTCTCGAGATCAGAACTACTTACATCGAATGACCTGCCTTTTCTGCATAAACGTAGGTTTTGCAAATGGTGTGGTTCTGTACTCTTTGCAACGTGTTCATCTGCTGTTGTTAGTAGCGTGCTCGACAGAGAGTAATGGCCAACTGTGTTCTGATTTTGATCAGGCACTGGCCGAGACCTGCGGACGTGAAGCCGTCAGCAAGTTTATGCTGCCAACCGTTCTGGCATTGGCTGGTGATGCTGTTCCGAACGTGCGATTCAACGTCGCCAAGACCATGAACAAGCTGGGATCGCTCTTGGAGCAGAGGTAGGGTAATAATAATAATGCTATATATCCATGTAACCCCACAATGATGGTGTAGGTGATACACAGGAGTTTGCAGTCTCGCACTCAAAATCCTGACTAGCTTTCGGTAAATAAAAGCTGATTTAACAGCCTCTTTTTGTATAGCGACAGAAGAGCCTTGACGGCCATCACCGCCGCTTGCAGCAGCTATAAAGGATCGCCCACCACAGGATTCGAACCCACGACCTCGGGGCCGAGGTCGTGAAAAGCAACCGCCTTACCTAGTGAGCCATTACGGCTCACCGATGTGGTAGCAAACAGACTTAATCTAACGCAACAAAGAGAAAGTGAGTAGCACAGCTGAGTTAGGAGGGCAGTCGAGGAAGTAGGATGGAAGTAGCAGCAAGTGACAGCTGTAAAGGATGTGCCTCGGTCGGCAGCAAGAGAATAGATGTTGAATTGTAGAAATTTTGAAGTTGAAATGAAGAATTGTGGAAGAAAGTTCATGGTCTACAAACTGCTGATCAAAATCTTATGTCGCCCACAGCCTTTAAGCCTGGGAATGGAACAGCTAATTTATTACCGTCTATAACAGTCTATTACCTGACGGCACGAGGAGACTGAAACTGGTGCAGCAGTTCAGCTAGGTATGAAGGAGTCAGGCCGTGGCGGGCCTTGTGGGTCAGCTTGAGAATGTTGTTGTCTGTATCCGTTGATAATCCAAGAGCCATGAGCGCATCCTCGTCCAATTGACCAACTCAGCTCGTCCGAGTGAAAGCTGGGAAGCCCCGAAAGTGCAGTCACCAATTTGGGCGACTGGAAGTAGGTCGTGGTGCAGAGTGAAATCGTCTGGAATGCCATGGTCACCCTTTGAACAACCCTTTCAATTTCGTCGTACTATGAAGGTCTCACATTTCAATTTTGAATTTGACCTATGAAAATACATGCTTGAGTTACATTTGTAATTTAGCAAATTATCTTTTTTTGAGAATCATCATGGTTGTGACGATATCCAACCAATAACTCGATATATACGTCACATGTCAGTGACCGTGGAACTGCCGATAGGGGTAGACAATTTTCTTATGAAAAACCTATTAGTCGTAGTCTTTATTCATTGTGAGTTTTACTGGGGCATCTGGAGCAGTCGGAAAGGCTTTGCAATAGGCTTAAGACATGCTCAACGTTCAACGTTAATGATCCGTGTTCTGCCAAAAGTGGTTATCGTCTCTCAGGTGCAGGTTCATTGCATTGCCTTTTCTGCTTTTAATTGTTTAAATGGCCATCTTCTACCGGTAATTGCATGTACCATTTATACTTGAGCCTTACTCGATCTTAATTAGCCAGTGTTCATGTTGCTTAGTCGACATCATGTTCAGTTTACAAGCACACCGGGAGTTTAAAAACCTACGTTCTGCTTAATTTTAGTGCTGGTGTATGTGGCCTGGCAAGGCATCTCATCTAGCGCTGTGTCTCTGTGTGCTGTCTTAGTACGAATATGGTAGCATAATGTGTTAGATGGCATAATTAGGAACATTGGAATTGGTGTGCCGACTGTGTGTTCCACTGTTATGGGTTTTTTGCAGCTTTGTGGCCCAGGTAAAGAACGCTTTGGAGAAATTGCAGCAAGACTCTGATCTTGACGTGCAGTATTTTGCTAAGGAGGCAGCTGATGGTAAGCTGTGCGGCGCATGCTACGCCGCAGTCGAAGAGGGCTTTGAGATAGTTTAGAAAGATCGCCGAATGTGCATGCTTCTCTCTGCTTAACCTCTACATTGGGTCTTAAACTAAAAGAGCTGGTCTTTGTCTTGGCGAGGAGCTAGTGGTGGAGTTTTTGATAGCTTGAAAGCGGGGCTAGTTTTTCGACACCGCATGTGCATCGTCGTTATAGGATTGCCAGCTAGCACTCTTTTAGGGTTCTCACAAAAAGGTATGCTTGCGTATTTTCTTCCGATTTCAGTGTTTGCATTGGTCTGTTTGATTACTCCTATACTCTCCTTCGTTTATTGTTTCGCCAGCATGCAGTTTACCCAACCCCTAGTTTTGTCTATGCACAGTGGAATGGAACGCTTGACCTGCAGCAGAGCGCCCGCCGTGCATTTTGCAGGTCTTAAACTGGCCTGAACTTGAACCTGAACTACAGTGGCACCATTTGAAGTTTACAGTCAACGTGTTCAATTTAAAGATATGTATATATACTGTTCTCCTAAGGATGCCTACAGTATAGTACGTCACCTAACAGCCGATTAATTGCTACATTCGAGGTGCAACATCTTGAAATAACAAACTACGTGGAAGATCTACAAACCTAGTAGCTGTGACTGCGTGTTGTCAAGCGTGTCAGTACGCCACGTGCCTGCTATGTGAGTGTATTAGTTCTTGAAAATAAAAAAAATATGGTTACACGTGCTTACTCATGCCAGCTTTGTGTTGGCACTCCTCCTCCTTGTTTGGCTCGCTCAGAGCTGTGACTGGTGTCACTGGCGTTTGAGTCGAGCGTGCGGTGCTGCAGAGCCCAGCTCTGAGTGTAACACGGCCGGTGGCCGTGTTACACTCAGACCATCAGGCAGAGCAGCTTCACTTTTTTGCCGTGCATAGCCCACTAGTTTGTTCATTAGTCTGCGTGTTGTTGGATACTTGCTTGATCGCTCAGCTTTCTGAGCTGTGAACATCTTGCTAAGCCAGCCTTTCGCAGGCAGGCTGATTATATAGTAAGCTAGGCTAGCAGACTTATACTATAGACTTATATAGCAGCTTACTCTGTTCGAATTCGCTGGGTTTTTTCAGCCTCCTCTTTGATAAGAGTCGATGTAGCTAATCGATCTCTGTGTTTATTGCTAACGATTTCTATTGATGTCGGTACGTTGATGGTGGGAGCCATATACAGTACAGAGACTAATTGTGCTGGTCATGAAGTAGCAGTAGTCGTGGCAATTGCTATGCTCAAGGGCACTTTGCTAGCAGTTTTCACGAGTTTTGACCCACCGAGCAACTGTGACGATGTGCCAAAGTCATTAAAACGTCGTCGATGCCATTTAAAAAAAATAAGGGCAGGTTAAGGTTTGATTCCCCTCAATAGAAATTCGTAGCTGTATTCTACGATGTTGGGCCAGTGGTTGAGGTGCTCGCCCCAACCAAAGTCAAGGTGAATGCAAATGATGACCGAGGTCGTGGGCTCCAGTGCTCTTGCATGTGTGAAGCGCCCGGATAGAGATGAAGTTTCCTTAGGGGGATGAAAACAAATTATAAACTAATGGGAAATCATTTTAGATATCAAACCCTTCCGATAACGACCTTATGTTACCTGATTGTACTGTACCTACATAAAATCCCACATAATAACAGGCTTTTTTAACTAAGCAAAAGTACATATTTCACACATGGTATATAATGACTAAAACAAATCAACATAAAAATAATAGTAGACGTAAATAGTGAAATATTGACACTGAATGCTCGTGTACCTCCCGGAGTCCCCGAGCCCCAGGTTTAGAACTCCTTCGATCGTTTCCTAGCTGACGAAGTTTTCGTGCATCAATGACGTTAGACGGCGCCCTCACCTTTGATTAAATATCGGGACATCTCTTGGATTTCGTCCGCTGGCTCCTGCTTTAGGGTTCCCAAACAATTTGCAAGAGACCAGTATAGGAACGTAGCAAGATGTGGCTGCAAAAAGCTGGTTAGACTGAAGAGGACTCAGCATTCAATGCTTAGGCGCAAACAGCTAAATGGGGGATTTTTTTCAAAAACCTTCGATAGCGCTAAGCGTTCGTGCATCGACAAAATCGTAAAATCCAAGTGTTTGTTGAAAGACCTGTCGAATAAGTTGGCTGCTCCAAACGACAAGGCTGTCGTCGAAGGCTGCCCCAACACGGCAACATTGCCCCGGTCTGCTGATTTATAATAAGAGAACGCGAACTAGCTTAAAAGCTACATATTATCTACTAGCGAATATATTCCTCCTATCCTATCACTGGTCACTATACTCCATCGGACTCGCCATGAGACTCTGCTGCTCCTGGTGAATGAACATCCGGTAGCCAATTCGGTTGGTTATCAGGCTGCTTCATTGGTGAACATGCAGCTTCATCTAAATAGCTCGACGGCCAATAAACCTGACTGTCGAGAAAGCTCTTTGAAAATTAGCTCGCTATCGTTTTAGGGTATTTAAGTCCCAGGGGTGTGCGATTGTGCTCGGCGGCTGGCTAGCCAGACGTTTTTGGCTTTAGGGTTTGAATTTTAAGTTGCTGGTGCCTAAAGAGGCACTCATTCAGAACGCTTCCCTGTCAGTGCTTTATACCACCGGGCCAGTGGGTGGTTGGCCACGGTCTGCCCGAGCACCGATCAGAGATATGCGACCGTATTCGCTAGTAGTGATGTGTATGAAATAAAGTTCTAGTATCTGAGGCCCGTCAAGGACTAAGTATGCAAACAGAGTCTTTTGCCAACTTGCCATAGCTCACGGTTCCAACGGATGGCGTAGCTTATCTGACAAGCCTAACTCAGCTTTTTGCAATCGTTCGCTCAGGTCAGAACCAAAAGACCTTCAAATTCTTGTATGATTAGTCTGTACGAACTATGTCGAGCGTACGCAGTAAATTGAGTGGTCCGCTTCTGTAGGAGCAAAAAGTGTCGTAACCACGCCGCCCAGCCGTCGTGACAAAGCACAGCCCTCGAGTGGTTGTTCGTATTAAGCTTTTGAAACGAATTATGTTTTATGTATTTCATCAGCACCTGCTGAGCACGCAAATATGTACAAACGATCAGAAACTAAAGTTATTCTCGTTATAATAGAGAGGAAGAACCCAGAGATTATTACGATTTTCTTATAATCATAGGAAGTAAGCTTATGGAGCTAAAAATGTGCTGACGGCCACCCCAAGCAGGTCACTGGCGATCTCGATTCGGCTAATTATCTGTAGATTCTACGCGTTAGTTCTTCATTGAATTTCGCTAGAAAGGGAAAGAACCGCTCATCGACTTCCAGAACCAAGACGAAGCGACTCCTGCACGGTCGAGTCAAGTGTCGCGAAGACAAAATTTTATGAACCGTGTGAAGGCGATCGATTCGCAGCGCTAGCAGAACTCACATTCACATATGGGAAGCTGGAAGCCGAAGTATGGCACTTGCTGTTAAAAGCTCCTGGTCCCGAGTCATTCTTGCCACACGTTCCTTGGCAGAGCATTCTCGGTAGGCTCGACAGCAGCTGGTCTTTCGACGCTGGTTCGTAACTCATTCGCAACTTCTCATGTTAAACATGTCTTTTTTCAGTGAGAGCAGCTGAATAGCTCTCATAAGTTCGCCTTACTCGGGTTTTCACTGTGTCTGCTAACGTCGGTATAGCTAACATAGTTGGAGGCAATAGCTTACTAAACAACGATAACTTACACAGCAGACGACGAAATACAGGATTACGGACTCCGATGAAAAGCTCGGCAATAAGTACAGTGGGTCTAATTGAATTTATTAATGGAAAATAAATAGCCACAAAGACTCACAAGTGTATGACTTGAAGGTTTTTCCGTGCGGTAAGAAAATCAAAACGTAATTCACGTTTACGACAGCATGTGTCAGCTCAGACGCACTTAAAGAAACTCATTCCTTTTTCCAGAGGGAAAAGCTGTCACTGTCAAGGAAGTCTCCCCCAGATCTCCCATTCGATTGCCGATCCGCCGCATTACCTGTAAAACGGCAGTTTAATAATAGAATTCAAATTACATAACAGCCTGCTTTCACGAAAGCCACTCGTGACAGTTATGGACTTTTAAGCAAGTAAGAACCTGGTTAAATAATGAGAAAATATGTTTCAAGTCTAAAGCCTATATTTAGTTACACAACTCAATTTAATGTAAGTAGCTACATGGGAATAATAATGATGAATTACACAGAGGAGCAGGACGAGGCGGTACTGAAGAACGGCCACTGATCAACACCAGTTTTTTGTTGAGAAGGGTTACAAAACAACGTTTCGATCGGCAACCGGCTTTCACCGGCTTGCGAATGCGCCCCATTTCTATATAACAGACGATGGGTGAGGTGCAACCCAACTTATTGCACTTGCTATATATTTATTTCAGGTTTGTTCGAGGCAGCCGCCAACTCAGTGCTACCAATACAGTCGAAGCCACCCTCTCAGAATTTACGGGCATAGCTGCTGTTTATCTCATGCTGTAATGTTTATGAGAATTTAAGCATTAACCAGCGAGAGCTGTATTTCGCCTCCTTTGGTTCCTGGTCAGCGGCTGAAAAATGTCATTTGCACATGTACTATGTATGCATCAATCAGTTTTCCAATCTATGAATTAGACAGCAAGACACTATACCTATACGTAAAGAAACGGCACCAAACCTTTTATTTTCTAAACACTTTTGACAGAATATTCAATTCGAGAATACCAGTCTCTACAGAGGCTGCTATAGATCAAGTCCAATTGCTCTTAAGCTGCTACAAAGCTGTCGACTGCAAGCAACAACTGCTGGCTAGCAGCCTCCATGTGTGAAAATACCAACTGCAACCAACAGGCTTGGATGCTTCAGGGCCCAAGGCGAGTTGTAGGTATTTAAAAAAATCAAAGCCGTCCAAGGGATGCATAGAAAACATAGGATGCACCGTAAATATTCGACGAAGCAACATAGTGAACAATGTAGCCACCTTTTAAAAGCCCAGATAAAATACTAGAGGATTTGGTTGAGTACTTTGAATTTGCTTTTCTGTTGGACATCAAATATAATCTTGGAATTCTTTCATCGTAGAAGCTGTTGCTAAAGTTACGTCAGCGATAAGCTAAAACATCACACAAGAGGACACCGGTTGGGTTTGAGCCCTGCAGCAAGCAATTCTTTATAGCCTGAGTAGGCACTGCAACGACTACATATTAGCCTATTAGGTATCTTTGCAACGGTGACTGTGTGCCAAAGAAAGCAAAACTAAAAAGAAAAACTGGCGTCTAGAATTAGTTATGATTAGAGTGAGTTAACCTGTTTAGAATTACAGGTAAAAAGAGAGATATGCTGATCCAACTGCATAGAAGCAGCAGTGCCTTAACGGCTATCACCACTGCTTGCATTGGGCAATAAGGGATCGCCCACTTGCAGGGCTCGAACCCACTACCAACAGTCGTGAACAGCAAGCGCAATACCAATGAGCTAAAACCCAGGGCAATCTTATATAAGCTCTCACCACATCTAGTCCTGGCCTAAACCAATGCAAGCTTATCAGCAGCTGATACAGATTTCCCTTTAGCAATTGCTTTGCAGTTACGGAAATTAGGAGGTTTGTACTATGCTCCGAAAATCTTATGTTTTCCATAGTGACACACACGAGCACACATACCCAAAGAAATGTTGGAAAGCATCGGTAACAATAACCGAATGCCTACCGAAAGCCTCTTAGGCTGTGAGTTCGCTATACAAAACTCCCATGCGTAACACCCACATTGTCTTCATGGCTTTGTGGAGTTACAGACGGAGATACATCATATTACCGGAAATTAAAGATATTAGGTCCAAAAACATTGTTAACAACTTCATCAGAAATCATGAATAAACTTCTGCTCGAGTTGTCCACAGATTTTAGCCACACTCCCCGGTAGATATTCCTTTGTTACAGATTGTGTCTGGCACCAGCAATGATCACTTAGAAGTATGCCAATCTGGCTTGCAGTAAAGAAGGAAACGGAAGCTGGTAGCACACAATTTGAACTTTCGGTTAAAGCATGACAAACTAAAAGCCAATTTGTAATCGACAATGTGCTTTGACAGCCAGTAATTTCATGCTTCTGTTTGGTATTTTATGTAAGCAGTTTGATGGCGATTAGGAGCTGTCAGACAGCTATATCTTGGCTTTGACAAGCTAATCCTTTCAGTTACATAACATTCAGCTAAGACTTTGAGTTACATAACATCGCTAAAATTCGGGCTTGTTTAGACCACGTCTAAGTTAGTCCATGCATTTGTGACATCCCGTCTTGACTTCTACAACTCACTGCTTGCTGGCCTCCCAGCATGTGCAATCAGGCGATTACAGCTGGTGCAAAACTCCACAGCTAGGCTTGTCTGTCGTGAGCAACGCCACCTCTTATAAACCTCAAAACCTTTGGAGACCGTGCATTTAGTTCGTATGCTCCCAAAGCCTGGAACTCACTCCCAACTTGTGTCACAACATCCCCTGACTTTACCACATTTAAAAAGAACTTCAAAACACCTATTTAGGACAAAATTTAGTGGGTCCCTGTGACTCGTCCTTCATGTGCTTATGCATGCTGACACTGCGCATGCTGCCACTAACCACATTTCCATGCTGACCCTGTGCATGTCACCCCCAACCATGTTATTCATGTTTATCAAGCATGATATTACTCACCATTCAGTGTTTCCCTTTGCAGCAAATTTGAAGCGCCTAGAAAAAGATTGAGTTCTCTGAGGGGGCTTTATCAAGTGCATTATTATTACTACTATTATTATTATTATAATCCATGACAATACTTGACGAATTTAACACCGGACAGATGAAACATTAACTCAGCCTACCGAGCTGGGTGCGACTACCATCTACCATCTCCATAGTCTCCATCATGGTCCTGGCTCTTAAGAATTTACCAAATAAAAAAAAATTTAAACCAGGTTTTGGTTAATACTTATAAAAAATACAGTTCCAAGAATCCGACAGTACGACCAAAAACAACCCTGCGATAGCATACAAATTAATCTCTAGGCAATAAATGCCTAGTCATCAGATCTAATGAGCTGAACCTCTTCCGGTCAGCATTGCCTTTGCCTAAACAACCTTGTCTTTTTTGTTCTTGGAAACTTGGTAATCTTATCTGTGCACGATTAAGTTTAATATAAGCAGCTAGAGGTCCTACCAACCGGTGGCCACGAGTGTCATAATGTTAAATTTAGCAGGCTAGCCTAAGCATATACTTAACTGCTTTTGCATGATTGATATTCTGCTACTCACTAGCCCTTGAATATTAATTCTCTTGCAGTGAGATGCAAAGCATCTGAAGAGTTGTTTAATTCTATTAACGTGCTATGCTCAAACAACCTACTATTCTCATTACTATTATTAAACAAGAAGTAACGTCAGATGCCAAACCAAAACATACTCGCATACATCCGAATGTCAGTACAAGAAAAGTAATCAAGAGTTCTCAGAAAAGTACTGTCTTGTAAACTTGGCTTAGCTAGAGAGCGATTAGTCATTGACAACATGCATTCACAAAGCTGTGGCAATGGAATGCTTTATTTCCAGATGCCTACCTAACACGAATGAAGACTGGCTACTATAATTCAGTCTTGGCCGGACTACCGAATATCGATTAAGCCTCTGGTGTTGGTGATAAACACGACTGCAAGGCTAGTCAATAAATCGTACAGGTTCAGCCGTGTATCTCTTTAGTTGAAAGATCTGCGACCCCGAGTCAATCAATGGATACAGAGCAACATTCTTACACGGATCTAAAAGGCCCGCTCTGCTTCTTCAGACCTAGCTTAATTGCTGCACTAGTTTCAGCCTCCTTAGATCCCTCAGATCCTCAATGGAAAACAAAATAGCTCTTCCATTGCTAAGGTTATAAACAGTTGGCAACAGATTTTGCTCGGCAGATTATATATAGGCTTTGGAACTCACTAGTACAACTGTTAAACATCTACTTAACGGCTACCAACTGTGGAGCATTCTTCCGAGCCATGCTACGATGCAACTGCTATGCTACACACTTTCTCTTTGTTGTGAGAGACTAAGTCTTTTGGTTACTTCAAGTGCACCGACAGCTGCTTGCTCCGAGTGTGCAAACTCTCCAAAGTAACATTCCCACTTAGTCTTTGTAGCTTTGTGAAGTTACAGATAGAGACTCATAACATTATATCAGTTATGTAATGTAGAACTGGCCTTACATTCATTTACATTTTAGCTTGCCTATACACACTCTGCGAATCTGTAACTATCGCTTGTGTTTTTCTGTGTTGGGTATGACGAAGATATAATAAATAGTAGATGCCAGAATTGCTAACACAACGATGTAACTGAAAATGCATGGTACTATGTTTTTTCAGAGGCTAGAAAATGTAGATGGCACACCCAGGATGAACAGTCTCTGGTTCTCTGTCCTGCTAGTGGAAGCTACCAATGGTGCCAGTAATTGTTTGCCCACTTGGTAGCAATACCAGGTTAGCTTTTCTTTTTACTTTCAGTTCTTCTTACTGGGATTCGCTTATCTTATTCTAGGTAACCTCTATATCCACTTTGATAGACTGTCTGATTACACTTTGTTCAACATGCTTTCACTCTATTAGCCTCAGTGTTCACCTTCAGGCCCATACACATATAAAAAGCCATGCCAATTTCCAAAAATGACAACTGATCTTCTTGAGCTAGGCCCAAAAAAGTTCTCCTTGTGAGGTGCATAGACCAATTGCATGACACCACAAAAGATATAAGAAATGTCCTTACTTACCTTTGAAGTCCCTGCTTCTGTGAAAACAGCTGCAGTCAGGCACCTCAATGAAATACAGACCCTATATCATGGGAACTAAAGTTAGTTATTTCCACTCCCCCATCTGCAAGTCCTATTCACTACAATTAAGCTAGTGGTGGTGGCACAGTCTAAAGAATTAAATCAGTTCATTAGATCTTGCAACCAAGTTTCATTCAACATTAATAACTATTCCACAGAAATGGCTCTGCTTCCAGTTTTAAATGACCGGAAAAATGTTGATAACAGTAGAGTATATATCATACGCATCATTCATACCTCCCGACAGCAAGTGCTTGTAGTTTTCTTGTCGGTTGCAAATTATCTTCCAAAACTCAGAAATTCTTTCGGACATCGTATATGGAAACCGATACAGTTAAGACCTGTTTAAAGCATATTATGTTTATTGTTTGACCGTAACACATAAGAAATTACGTGCCTATAGACATCTAAGCACCTATCCCACCCATGCTGAAAGGAGTGACAGCTTTGCCGACTGTTAATAATATGCCTGTTAATAATATGCTATAATACATGATAGTATAATATGTTAACAATATGCCCGAACTTGTTCGTGCATGCCTATTATCGTTGCACTATCGTCATTCAAATACATTCCTAAATGTGGTTGCTGTTTCTAGGGTCCGCAAACAGGTCATTAACAAAACAAGTTCAACCCGAAGGCGCCATGTCGAGCAAAACCAGATAGGCCAGAAGCCCATGTTTGCAATCCCCAGCATTGTCGAGCCGCCCTGTTCGATCTCCCCAATCGGTCTTAACTTTTCTAGCTTCCTTGTCAGCAAAATAGACAAAATAAAAGAGTCCATCACTAAGGTAGCAGCATCCCTTCTGGTCTTCTGTCCTTTCGAAACAACCCGACAGGACTTCTTCTTGAATTCCGTGCATAGCCTCAATGTCTACATTCAAGGAGGCCACGAATGACCTCGTATTAAATGTCGTCCCCCTATTAAAGAAAACTACTAGCCCCCTAGACCATATACTTACTTCTACGATGCACAGATCTACTGCAGCCAAGCATAACTAGCATGATAAATATGTCCTTACTTCAAGTCATGTCCCTATCCTCACAAGAAGGCTGTAACGAGGCCATTAATTAAGAAAGCAGCACAAGACTAAGAAAACTCGACCAACTTCAGCACAGTCTCCCTACTGCTGCACGAATCAAAGAAACTGGAACGAGTTGTGGCTGACCTGTTGAACTCTTAAATTGAAACTTCAAACCTAGCAAGTGCGAGTCAGGTTTTAGAGCTAACCACAGTCAGCATTGCTTCGAGTGTATAACAAAATTATCAGGAATGCAGACTTAGGTAGAGTCTGCTTATTTTACTTGATCTTTCGGCAGCATTTGATACTATTGATCACCAAGTTTTTTTGAGTGCCTCTCATCTCACCTGGGTATCACTGGCACAGCACTACAATGGTTAAAGAGTTATCTCCGTGGGAGATTCAAGAGTATTGGTGTGAACGGCTCACTGGGTAAGGCGGTTGCTTTTCACGACCTCGGCCTCGAGGTCGTGGGTTCGAATCCTGTGGCGGGCGATCCTTTATCGGCACTGCAAGCGGTGGTGATAACCGTAAAGGCTCTTCTGTCGCAATACAAAAAGAGTCTGTTAAACAAATAAGATCCAAGGAACCACTAAAGTATGGGGCACCTCAAGGCTCTGCGCTGGGTCCGGTTCTTTTACGGTTTATACTCTCGCTCTTGCCGATGTGATTGGCCAGGCACAATCTAGGCTTTCACTTCTATGCAGATGACACTCAGTTGTACCTTGCCTTAATCCCCCAGCCCACTAGCACAAAGAACTATCTTAACTTCCTTACTGCATGTATTGCTGATATCCGCTCATAGATGGCAGCTTACTTTCTCAAATTAAATGACGATAGAACCAACTTAATAGTTAGGGGCAAGGCAAGTGTGGTTCGGGAGTTGGAAAGCTTAAGGCTCAAAATCGGCTCCGCCGGCATATCTCCTGCTGCATCTGAACGCAAAGTGACCGGCTCCAAAGTGACCTTTCACTAGACGACCAAATCAGCTCTATAGTAAAGTCTGCCTACTTTCAACATAACGTTGCTAAAACTCGGGCCTGCCTAGAAAGATATACGGTCGTCCCTCGCCACTTCGCGCTTCGGCTTTTGCGGTTTCACTCTATTGCGGTTTTTTCAAATATCTCCATTAAAAAGTTGATCGAGATGGTAAAAATGATACAGTGCGCTCGGTTCTCTGAGTCAATTACACACCCCTGTGTCACAATTAAAATTACTGTAAGACGGGCTGTTGGTCTATGTATTCGAGCACTACCGCAAATCCTTCAACGTCAAGTGCAGCCTCATTGAGAGCAGTAAGCTTGCTCTTCTTTGCCGTGATGTATACCTCTTTATTATCGAACAAATTGCACTATTTTCATAAGTTAGTGATTGTGTGTAAAGAGTACATGTGTGTAATTAAATGTACACTAATAATATGATATTTTGAAACGTCTAATACGCCTTATTATCCCTTACTTAGTCTAATATATTGGGTAATACAGGTGTAATGGTGACAAAAAGAGTGCTATTTCATGTCCGGAGGGCATTAATAATGTTAAAACCGAGTTAGAAGGTCGTGAACAGGTTTTCTGTGCTCTAATTATTAAAATATTCAATTTATAAATAAAGAATCACACTTCGCGGAAATTCACCTGTCGCCGCAGAGTCTGGAACCAATTTACCTTGATAAACTAGGGACGACTATATAATATCTAAATTGGTCCCTGCATTTGAGAAACCCTGTCTCGACTTCTGCAAAGCTCGCAGGTGATCTTCTGCTTGCGGATCTACTGGCGTGTGCAATCAGGCGCTTACAGTTGGTGAACAACTCTGCAGCTAGCCTTGTCTGTCGTGAGTGTGGCAGTGGCCACATCTCACCACTTCTTTCTGACCTGCACTGGCTCCCAGTCAAGCAACTCATCGACTTCAAAGTTTTGTTGCTCACTTTTGATCCCTTCATTCTTTGGCTCCAGCTACTGCCCCACCAGGCCAAGCATCATACCACCCGCTTTTCGGAATCTAACTGTTTACCAATACCTCGTACAAACCTCAAATCCTTTGGAGACCGTGCATTTAGTTCGTATGCTCCCAAAGCCTGGAAGTCACGCCCAACTTGCATCACGACATCCCCTGACTTACAGCATAGGTTAAGTGCCTAGAAAGAGATTAGGTTTTCTGAAGGTGCTGTACAAATATATTATTATTAGTAATAGTATCAATCAAATACTATAAAAGACATTATTTTGTGTAATGTACATACAAATACTAACCACGGGCCACGTGGCCACATATCACAACACGGACCGGTGGCCCCACATGTTGTCATATGTGCTTTCTTAATGTAATGTAATGTATCTCCGTCTGTAACTCCACAAAGTCATAAAGACCACGTGGGTTTTACGCAGGAGAGTTTTGTATAGCGCACTCACAGCCTAAGCGGCTTTCGGTACGCATTCGGTACCCAACAGACTTCGTCTCACGCAACAAAGAGAAAGTGGGAAGCATAGCAGAGTTAGGAGAGCAGTTGAGGTAGTGAGTAGCATAGAAGTAGCAGTTCAGGACCGCTGAAAAAGATGTGCCATAGTCGGCAGTTGGAGAGTAGATGTCGTTGCGTAAGAATTGTGGAAGCGAGTTCCACAGTCTAGGACCTGCAGAGCTAAAGCTTCTGTCGCCAACTGTCTTTAAGCAGAGGAATGGGACAGCTAATTTATTGTCCACACAGGACCTGAGGTTCTTGCTGGTCTAAGACATAACACCTTACCCGACATTAACCATTAGCTGTTGTTTCTTTCGAAAGACATTCAGTGCCCGAATAGAAATTTGTTTCTCTTAGCGTGCTATACACAGGACTTGTTAGTGTTACTATTTTTATGGGTTGATACAGTCACAATAGTTCCAATCCCAACAGGCCTATTAGACCACCACGGTGACCAGAAGAGCACACATGCAAGACTTCATCTTTGAACTTTCAATCCCATTCCCAATGCACAATGTATAATTAACTTTGTTCAATTCAAAAGAAGGAGTAACAAACGCTTCAACGAGCACCACTCTGTCACATGCAACAGGTCAAAGTAAACTAGAAGTTGAGACTCTGGCCACCAAAGCTTAATCACAGAGATTTTGCCCTGGCTTCTGTCTTCCATTTCAGGTTATCTAGGTGCAGTGCACGGGCCAATTGAGAGTGCTGCAGAGCATCGTGGATGGCATATGGGAAACAAAATGACTGCTGCTGAAACAATGGCCATACTACTTCTGTCTGTCGGGAGCCATTACTTTTGTTGAGCTGAGCAAGCAATTGCTTAAAACTACAAGTTTGAATGCTGCACATCATTAAAGATCATTATGATGCAGAGGCATTAACGACTAATCTGTCATCTAGAGCCGGTTGAGATACTGATCTATAGAATGTGCTATCAAGCTGTAGTGAGATTACTAATCTTTAAATTAAAGATTTTTGGTTACTTCTACCAGGCAAGTGTATCTACAAGCATCAGGCAGTAAGCATGTGAATTTACAGGCAGACCAAATGTCAAGGCTAAATATTATGGAAGCCAATTTGAGGTTATTATTTAGAACAGAAGACAGAACACTCCCACAACACCTGTTGAGCTCAGTCAAGAAGCTATATGTGCCAAGAAGCCCCTATAGCACAGACCACTAGTGGTATTGGTGATATAATTTGCTGAAGCAGCAATCACATTAATTAACTCACTATGTTCCCATATCTGGTTCCTAACCATACCATGCATCAGGACAAACCAAATACGACACAACGGATAAGTAATAATAATGATAATAATAACGATAATGCACTTGATAAAGCACCCTCAGGGAACTCAATCTCTTTCTAGGCGCTTCACATTTGCTGCAAAGGGAAGCATTGAATGGTGAGTAATATCATGCTTGATAAACATGAATAACATTGTTAGGGGTGACATGCACAGGGTCGGCATGCAAATGTGGTTAGTGGCAGCATGCACAGTGTCAGCACGCATAAGCACATCAAGGACGAATCACAGGGACCCACTAAATGCTGTCCTAAATAGGTGTTTTTAAGTTCTTTTTAAATGTGGTCAAGTCAGGGGATGTACTGACGCAAGTCGCGAGTGAGTTCCAGGCTTTGGGAGCATACGAACTAAATGCACGGTCTCCAGAGGATTTGAGGTTTATAAGAGGTACTGGTAAACTGTTGGATTCCGAAAAGCATGTGGTACGATGCTTGGCCTGATGGGAAAGTAGATCTGAGAGATAGGCTGGAGCCAAAGAATGAAGTGACCTAAAAGTGAGCGACAAAACCTTGAAGTCGATGAGTTGTCTGACTGGTAGCCAGTGCAGGTCGGCGAGAAGTGTTGTGATATGGCAACTGCGTTGCTCACGACAGACAAGCCTAGCTGTGGACTTTTGCACCAGCTGTAATCGCCTGATTGCACATGCCGGCAGACCAGCAAGCAGTGAGTTACAGAAGTCGAGGGATGTCACAAATGCATGAACCAACTTAGACGTGGTATCTTTATCTAAACCAGCCCGAATTTTAGCAATGTTATGTAGCTGAAAGTAGGCAGACTTGACTATGGAGCTGATGCGGTCGTCTAATGAGAGGTCACTTTGGAACATGACACCTAGATTTCGAGCTGATTCAACTGGAGATATGCTGGCAGAGCCAATTTTGAGTGTCAGCCTTTCCCATTTCTGAATCACGCTGGGTGTGCCCATAACTAGTAAGCTAGTTGTTATCATTTACTTTTAGAAAATTTGCTGCCATCCATGTGCAGATGTCATCAATACATGCAATGAGTTGAGAGAATTAAAGGTGCTCGAAGGCTGGGAGGGATCAAAGTAAAGGTACAACTGAGTGTCATCCGCATAGAAGTGAAAGCCTAGATTGCGTTTGGCAATCACATCAGCAAGAGGGAGAGTATAAACCGTGAAAAGAACCGGACCAAGTGCGGAGCCCTGAGGTACCCCATATTTCAGAGGTACCTCGGATGATCTTTGTCCATTCACGCCAATGCTCTGGAGTGTCCCACTGAGATAGGACCTGAACCACTGCAGAGCAGTGCCAGTGATGCCCAGGCGAGATGAGAGGCGCTCTAGAAGAACTTTGCGATCGATAGTATCAAAGCTGCCGAAAGATCGAGCAAAACAAGTAGAGACACTCTACCTATGTCTGCATTCCTAAGTAGGTCGTTGTACACCCTAAGCAATGCTGACTCTGCGGAGTGATTAGCTCTAAAGCCAGGCTGGAACGTACTAGCAAGGTTTCAAGTTTCAAGATATGAGTTCAGGTGGTCCGCCACGACCCGTTCCAGTGTCTTTGACAGAAATGGTAGAAGGGAGACTGGGCGGTAGTAAGTACATAAGTCCTCAGACCGTTACAATCGAGATGCATATCACTCTAGGTCACACAATCATTCTCAAAGGTTGTCCTCTTACCCCAACCACGAGCACTAGTACAATGCTAAGACGGGCACAAGAAACATTGCTAATGCAGGCAACTTACCACGCCCTGTACCCGGAGCTGTTGGCCTTACAGGGCTCGCAGGAGCCCTTTGATCGCCATGAGGGTGAGGTGTGGAGTCTTGAAAAGCACGGCCCACTCGAGGCCAGCTAGAATCTCCAAAATCAGGAGGGGGTCGCATGCCGCTGTGTGGCCTCATTGGTAGGTCAGCATGGTATCCGTGGTGCACGGCTGCAGCATCGCTGATAGCAGCACGGGCTCCTGTATTTGCTGTTGCCCCACCACCGACCTCATTGGCAATGCTTTGGCTACCTATCGGTGGAAAGTCGTCAGTTATCTTTATCGATTCCATGGTGCGGGAAAGATTGTGCGTCCCTAAAAATCATCCCTAACCTTGTCAGGTAAGGCCACAGGTGAGTGCAAAACAACAAAAGAAAACTTACAAGACAATTTCTCACTCTGCCTGCCAAGCCACCGACAACGATGCATCAAGATAAGTATGAATTCATGTTGCCTCTGTCGATGCTAAGAACAACAATAGACAACTGACAACAACCAACCATCGGACACAAATTACCTGCTAGAGGTGCCCAAGGGTTCGTGCCACTGGCAGGAAGTCTGGGGCCTGCCGAAGGCTGCTGAGCAAACTGCAACACATTTGACACCAATTGTGGCCTTTGAGCATGCACGCACGAGCTTCTGGCTAGAATGCAAAATACACGAGTCATACACAAGGTTTCTGTAGCGGTTGACGTTGCCTGCCCTTGGGCTCCTGCCATTCCGAAGTGGTAGTCGGACGGTTCGGACCCGATGCTACGGCTGCCCTGCTGTCATCACTCGAATCGTGAGGCTCGTGCCTCCAAGTTACTTGGATCTTGTAATAATTACAGAGGAGTTGAAAAGTGGAATAGCTGAAAGAAAACCGATTGTGCTTATCATTAAGAGCAACAGCAAAAATAAGCAACAACTAATATAATTCCTAAAAGCTGGTCAAGTCATCAGGGTTGGTCCATTGAGTAAATTTCAGTAACAAGACAATGAGTGCTGGGGGTGATTCCAAGGGCAAGGTACTAAGAGAAAGTCAGACAAGTCAGTGATGAAGTTGGGATGTCTAGCTAAGAGGTGATAAATGATTGCCACCATCGGCAGCTAACCATTAGTGGGACAGAGGATAAGTATTCAAGATTCTTTTTGCCGGATCCGAGAAAGGTTTAAAATTGAAAGAGGTGGAGGAAGACAGCTTTTTCCACAACGAGGCTTTCGACGATGTCAGCGTAAGAAAAAAAGGAGAAACCTTCTGGGGTCAAGCCTCAGTGATAGGCATACGGTTCATCGACTTTAGCCAAGTCGGTAACTGTGAAATTTCAAGAGCATCGTAAAGTATCAACCAGCTAAAAGCTACCGGTTTATAGCGCATGATAGGCAATCCAGTAGCATTAGTTAAAAGTAGAGGCCAGGGTCAGGATGATCACTAAAAGGTTAATGAATTTAGCAGCAGCTCCAACGGGAGCACATGGGGAGTGGTCAGTAAAAGTAGCTGTGGCTTAAAACGGAAAAACGAGTGTTTCGATAAGTAATAACGGTAGAAAGTAGATATTAGTTGGGCACCGGCAGACACCTCTGGTACCCTGGTGTATTCTACAGCGACCTGGCAGTGATAAGCACTGAACATACAGCAATATTACCTAAACGAGCACGAAATGACGACGAGCATGCACGGTTGAACTGATCATCTGGACGACACCCTAACCCAGAAACTCAACGACAGAGCCACACGTGACAACGTAGCGGCACATGCTAGGTATTGTGCTAATTCAATCGTAACTTCTACGGTGTAAGGGACAAAAGACTCACAGGATTTACAAATCAGGTCTTAGCTTGTGTGACATCTCATCTAGACTCTTGCATTGTTCTCCCAGCAGGTCTTCCTGCCAGTATTATAGGACACTTGTGGATGGAGCCAACGCTGTCATTTATGTTTCTTCGATTGCCACATCATAGAACTTCTCTCAAACCTGCATTCACACCTCACGAATAGGACCAAAACAAAATTTTGATTGCAGAAATCCTGAGCTCTTTTTTGATCGGATTTTAGTTAGGAATGGGGAGTTTTCCTTCTTTCTGACCAGTCAGAACTTTTTGAAGGTCATGTCTGTTGTCGTCCTACCTGTAGTAGAAAAAACTATTGTGGAATTTCGACCCGTATGGCACCTCTACCAAATCGTCTACACCCGTGGCTCTTATCCTATTTGTTCTGGATCTGTTTGAATGTTTCGTTAAAGCAGACATCACTTTTGAAGAGACCAAAAATTAGACAGTCCCTTGGAAAATACACCAAACAAGGAGGTGTTGTGACACTTCGGTTCTAGGACGATTCATCCACTCACTGTTCATGCTGACAAGAAACCCGTAATCCTAACTAAATTTATTTGTTTTAACATTTTCCCAATGTAGTCCTTCAGCAATTAATATTTAACAAGTTTAAATATTATTCTGGACGGATCGTCCGTAGATGAATCGACACCAATACTTGCTCATCAAGACTCCCCTTGTTCCACATGGTCGTATGATTTTATAGTAATGATCTCAACAAGGCTCTGCCAATTGCCCCAATCCAGGCTACTGCTGGGCAACGTCTTGAAACAGTTACTACTGGTGAGACACGCCAATGGTACGTTATCAATCAGTTCTGATAAGAAATCTAGCTGAAAACGCACAATACGCCGAACAACACAAGTTCTGCTGGCAGCCCAGCACATCTACCGCCCTGGTTTGGCTCATGAGTAAAGTTGAGACTACCAAGCTAGTGGGCTCGAGCTATGCGACATATGTGAAGCTCCGGGATAGAGTATAAGCTCTCTGAGGACACAAAAAAGAGATGTGCAATGTTTATTTAGGCTAACTTAGCCTCAATCGTTCCACTAAATTTTTTTAAATTCTTTACCACACCTCGCACGACCTAGGGTTTTCTCTTTCTTAAAAGTTTTCTCTTTCTTAAAAGCTTTCTATAACAAATTATTCAATAAAGAGTAATATACGTCAATCCAGCAAATCACTTTAAAAACCAAGACTAATGACTACGACTACGCAATTCACAATTTTACACTATCTGAAAGCTGAACAAAGCCACTTCCCAAGACATTACAATTTAGTGGTGAGAGTTCTGAAGAATGTGTGCAAACATAAGTGAGTATACACGTACACTTACAAATAAAATGCTTTCTTAGAGCACTACTATGGTCACACATAGTTTTGTGGTTGTGTGCATTCGTCTTTTTTATGCACACTAGCAGACTCATTAATGGTACAACAGCATTATCGATTCGTCTAGCCGAATGGGGAGGGGGAGATAACTTTACACTAAGCTACATAATGGTGAAAGCTGCAATACTAATGTAATAACGAATAACATGGATGCATTAGTCCTGGGCTAAGAAAAATATGCATGCTTAGCCAAACTGATAGCAAGGGAACCAAATGGGTCAAAGTACCTAGAAAGAAATATATTTCTCTTACGGTGCTATACATAAATCTTATTTGTATAATAATAACTACTATTCTTAATGCAACATCAATCATATAGCCACGGTAAGAACAAACAATCAAAAGAAAACATCTTCGAAGACTAGCAATAAAACTGCGCACAATTTGATTTCGCGAGCCCCAGCCCAGCCAATGCTTTCAATAGTAATGGGTGTGTCCAATGAACCAACATTAATAAATACCAATCGCAAAGTGGCTACAAAAGGTAAAAAACATACCACCTTTTCAGGGTTAGCTTCTTAGAGAACCTTTGGCTTCTAAATATATCTGAAGTGTTTCTGAAGTGCATTCGCTTGAGGATAAGACATACAATCACACACTTTAATGTGCTGGCTGTGCCAAGGAATTCAGTGTTAGAAGAAAATATCTCACGCGGTCCTAATTCGATTATCATCATCGGTTAAGATTTGAAACATTAATATTTTTCTTGAGTGTTCCCGAGGCACTTCACTAAAATGATGAAAAATCAAAGCTACCCATATACAAAAGAATATTGCCTGATTGGGTCTCCTGATAGAAGAGACAAAATATTGAGCCTCGCATACAGATGCTTGCCTCTATGCTAAGCTATTTTTCAAATAAAATACACACCAATACTGCCTGACAAAAGCAAGTGAACAGTGATTGCACTCGATTTTGTCATGGTAGGAGCATTTCATCCCACCAACATATTGAAACTCTGAGGTGCAAAGCCTTTCTGATGCCATCGTTTTAGAGATCGCTTTCTTTGTGCCCTTTAACGTTAGTGCCATGAGGAGACCTTCCAATTCATACGGCTGTGGTGGTTCTTCTTCACAGTCTGGATGAGCCTTGCTGTGCAGCCATTCCAGGCAATACACAGTGCTGTCGTAGTTTGCCATCTTAAAAAGTAAGACCATTTTAGCTATTAAGCTATTAGCTATCAGAAGTAACACAAGCACGAGTACATACAAGCAGTAGATCATAAACTTACAGGTACATAGAAGTGATTCGGTGTACCTTGAGCTCCGTCAACATTGACAAATGACATAATCCTTTCGTATAGTGAGCTATAGTCATCCGTGCAGCCTTGGCATCCATCCAGCGGAATCTGATGGGTGTTCCCACCTAGCATAGAGTTTGCATACATTGAGATTGTAGTGTACCTGGCAGAGTTAAGCACACTTCACACACAAAAAATTCCTTACAACACTCTTCCAACGTCACAGGGATATCAACATTGCTATGGTTCACAGAAGAAAATTGAGTAGACAAAAATGCCTGAGAAAAAATCCAGAGCAGACAGAGGCCAGATTGCTTCCCAATAAACACATATATAGCATACCTTTGTGACCTGCATTACCCTTTCGTGTGATGGCACAGGCAGAATTTTTTGTGGGGCATCAAGGCAACAAAGCAATATGCAGCAATTACTTGTGTGATCTCTTAAATTATGGACATAGCAACAAATTTTTTAAGAGGGTATTAAACCTTTCAGAACCGGCACATTGCCACATACTCTGCTTGCTACGAGAACTGCATCCAGCTTGCTCCCTTCTCTGAGCCTATGCTAATGAAAGTTACCATACCACAGCAGAATTAGGGCTTGCATAGACAAGTATCACAATCAAGCAGGTCTGTGCACTTGTGACATCCCATATAAACTTCTGCAACTCACTACTGACTGCTCTATTGGCCAATACAATAAGACACTTGAACTTTGAACAAACTCCCCAACCATGCTTGTTGGTCATAAACGTCTTTCACCAAAGTTATCACGATGCATAGTCATAATTATTACGAAGTCACTGAAATCATATCTAGAGTCATAGACTATAGGCAGGATCAGGATCTTTTCTAGTATACACGGATAAAATAGAGTAGGGAACCTGCTTGCTTTCTTCAGATTCTTGTAAGATTGTAGGATCTTGATTCAGGTAAGAAATGAATGTCTAAGTACAAATATCACTTCTTAGATAGGCATGTTGCCTACGCTCACGGTTGAACACCTAAAGTACATAAATCAGTACATAAGCCAACCGTTAAGTTACGGTTGTGACCAGGAAGTCAAAGCGAAAGATTTGTCTAAAAGACCAGAGCAAGCCCAAATGCTTATAATATTTCGTAGCTGAAAGTCGGCAGACATAACAACAGAGCTAATCCAGTCACCTACCAAAAGCTCATTTTGAACCAAAACTAACTCACCTAACTGCATGCAGAGGCTACAGCAGAAGTACTGCCGAAGCTCATTTTAGGGGTTAGGCTTTACAGTATCTGTACAGTATCTTTACAGTATCAGACACTTGGCTGACCACAACTAAGAAGTTGGCTAAATCACCATTCGATTTGGGACAAAGAGTAAACGTCAGCAACATAAGCTGTGAGAGAGTTGAGAAAGTTTGAGGTAACGAAAGGCAAGGAGAGATTAACGTATAGGTACAACTCTGGGCCATCTTAATGAAATTGGATGCCTTAATTGCGTTTTGAAGTTACCTTGGCAAGAGGGCGAGTGGACATTAAAAAAATATGTGAAATTACAACAGATCCCCAGGTAATGTACTTGTTGGGGGTAACAAAGACGGTTCTACCTTTTTCCTATTAACCTCTCCATATAAGCTTTGGGAGGTTCAAACGAGCCAAAGGTGATCCTTAACTTATTCCAAATAACTCCACCCACGAAGGAGCCAGCAAAAGCAAGATTCGATTTGGACCTGGATATATAGAATTCGCATTCAAAGAAAAGAAAGCATGAGAAACGATAGCGATACAACTTGGCTGCTGCAATAATTATTTTATTAAGTTGGGTAACTCATTGTCAGTCAGTGGCCATATTACCTCATATAAACAGGCTGTACTGGTATGCCTTGATGAAAGTAATGGCAGGCCACGGTAGTTCTGATTGCTTGATGGATTACCAATTACTTGAGCCTAAGCCAAAAGGTAGACTGGAGCTCTAATAAACCCTACAAGCTTCCTAATTGGATACCTATACCCATTAATTTAGACAGAGATGAAGACAGTAGTAAAAAACTAGAAAGAAGATTCGACCAGATTATGGCACAGCCTCAGCACCTTCTAACATCATATCCAAGCTTTTGGTTGGTAAGCAGCAAGCATGTCTCGGCTGAAGCCATAGCGGACTCCATCAAAGTCATTGATGACCTTACTGAATGTGGTGCTGAACTAAAAATACAGTTTAGGTGTCCAGCTAAAAAGAAAATACTAGCAAGATTCGGGTGAATGGTGCAAAGTAACGACGTGCAAGCAAAATATCAGCTTCAACAGAGACGATATCTATTTAAAGCCACACAGCCCAAGCTTTGAAAATGCACTATACAATTATCAGGTTAAAGAAATACTGCATACACTGACTTTATCTTAGTAAATGAAACAACATTAGAAGGTGCCTTTTCTTTCTTTTTAACTTGTGTTAGTTGGACAATTCAAAAGCACATCAAGTGAAATGACATTGATCACTGGTATCATGGGCACTAGTGTGATACTAGCCTTGTCAGCAGGCTTATGTAGGCAAGAATATGATTGCTTGGCTACATGACAATATCATAAAACACTTGGCACTTTTTGTCTAACATTCACACAGTGTAACTACATGGGTCCTACTAGCACTAATAGCACTGTCTACCCATAAACACGGCAGAATTTTTTCGAAACCAAAACTGGAAAACTGAATAGATAAGATAAAATCAATCAGGCTTAGGTTAAATACTGGGAATGGGGGTGAAACTGGCATTTCATATCGCACATGATGAAATTTAAATGAATACTCACTGTGCAACTGGCACGTGTAGCGGCTACCAGTGGGAATCGGTGGCGGTCGCAAGAATTCGTGAAAGGTGTTCGTAATGCCATCCCTTAGAGAAAACTCAATGACAGCTACCTCAGCTGGCAGGTAAACTGTTGATGATCCATTGTCAAATTCGACCTTGCCCAAGATTTGAAAGTCAATGCAGCAGAATTTAACAGCACTCAAGCCTAGAAGAAATTGATACCCAACCATGAGCACATACAGAGCGAATGCTACGTGGGTTGCACATTAATGAGAAATGAAGAAATGCAAAAGCTTTGGCAAAGATGTGATGCTGAGACACATGAAGGTATGCACAGACAAACACAAAACATAGACACTTTCACACGACTGAACGTAAGAGATTGAAAGTAAGAAAATTGAAGTGGTGGTTTGTCAGAATTGCTAATAAATCTAAGGAGGAATACGTATCAATAATCTAACAGGCATTCTCTCAGTGACATTATAGACCTAAATATCTTACTTGTAAGAACAAAAAGCCAAATAGTGTGTTCAGTGTAACAAGCAGGCAAAGTGAGGTAGTGGCGTGCCCCAAGACTGGAAAGTCTCACCCAAAAGAATGGCCAAGCCTGCATTTCTTGTGTAGCCTCAGCACGCAAACTGGGCAACATATCCCAATGACCCCATACTGGATGAGCACATCAGCACCACAGTCAAGACTGTGTAGGTAGCAGTAGCAGTCACTTAAGCCTACAAAATGATTGCCGACTCCTTACTTACACGATGTATAGGAAGTGATGGTAACCAGCAAATCCAAAGTACAACAAAATCATGCAGCAAATTCTTAGCGATATATATATATTTTCAATTTAGATTCCCTCTGTATACGTCATCAAACGTCCTGGAGCTTTATTTTCTGTATTCGTGAACATATAGAGCAAAATGTATCCAACCAAAACCAGAAATCTTTCCAGAATTGTGTAAAACAAGCACAGTTGAACTCTCCTTTCAAATTTCACACCGATACGTAAAGTATTAGCCGACTTATGGAACTTAAAAGGCACCAACCGACCGCACCAACCGAACCTGTATAAACGCCACATAAATGCACCTCAACAAGCTTCAAGCATGTATCGCGATCAACTAAGGTTCGACAAGTTGGGATACAAGTTGCATATGAATTAAAGACCGGTAATTTTTTTTAATTTTTTGTAGATTTGTTCTGTTTACCTCCGGGTTAGACGTGGTATGCATAACCATTTTTTCTTTCGTATGGAAGTCGTCCGAACTTCCGATGCTAGTTTAAGCATATTTGTCTTTCGAAAGGTGCCCGAAATACATATTCAATTGTCGGACACATTTTGTAAGTATTTTCTTGACATTTCCGCTAAGCAGATTATGCATTTACACTACAGAAAGTTGGTTTTAGAGATTTCTAGGCATATAGGGATGCTATGCAATTAGGTATCATTTTTATGGAGTTCAATGTTCTAATTTATTTTACCTAATTGCTCAATTTACGAATTACCTTTTGAGTTTCATGTCTAGCTAGAATGACTTCATGAACTTTCTAGACTTTTCTTTCCATTCATTCCCCCTCTACTCTACCAGCCACTTTCCTTTACTGTGCCAGACGTAATGTATCTCCTTATGTAAGGCCACAAAGACAGAAGGATTAAGTCGGCGTTAGGAAAGAGTTTTCTAGAGCCCACTCAAAGCCTTAGCGACTTTCAGTACACATTCGGTGGCCAACAGACATCATCTCATGCAATAAAGAGAAAGGGAGAAGCATAGCTAAGTTGGGGGGCAGTCGAGGAAGTGAACAGCAGGAAAGTAGCAGAACATGATGGCTGGAAAGGATCCACATAAGGATGAAAGATGTCGTTGCATAAGAATTGTAGAATTAGGATTCAGTAAAAGTATATATATATATATATATATTATATATATATTATATATATGTGTGTATATATATATATGTATATATATATATTATATATATATATATATTATATATATCATATATATATATATATATATATATATATTATAGCACCATCAGAGCAAAAGCTTTTGTCACGAACGGTAAAAAGAAAAACGGGACTGCTAATAAATTGTCCATAGATGAATAGATGAGCTAAAGGCAAGAGAAGGCTAAAATATGTGGGCAGCTAGGTGTGAAGTAGCTAAGCCATGGCAGGCCTTGTGGGTCAGTGTGAGTTTTGCTCTGTATCCGTGTTAAACCAGAAGCTATCGAAGCTCCTTCAGCAAAGTACACACTAGATGAACTCTGGGATTGGTTGACTAGGCCTACAGCCACATTAATCACCAGCTGCGAAGGCTTAATGACTTCGTTGGTAGCTGGGCCAAAACTAAATTTCGGTAGTCTAGCCTAGACAGTATCAGGGATCAAGTAAGATCTTTAGCAAGCCACTGTGGTAGATAGTATATAATCTTAGATGGGGATCTAGTAGTGGCTAGCTGTTGAAGCAGTCTTTGTAATGTAACTTTTAAAGTCGTGCAGTTATCTATGTGTACATCTAAATTTCTCGTACGGGTGATGGTCGCACAACAGCCTATTAGAAGAGCAAAGTCTCCTAGTCCAGCCACAAGCTTGGGGTGTCAAAAGAGTCTAATGAGTATATAAGTTTGGTAGCACCATCCTTTAGTTGTAGGAAATTATAATGTCTTAAATGTAAGCAAGCATTCCGTTGGTTAGTAGCTGCAGCTGATTCCGGTGGTTTAAACGACAAGTATAGCTGGATATCGTCGGCATAGAAGTGATAGTCGATCCCATCGGCCCGAACCGCTCTCCAAGAGGCTTAAATACAAACAGAGAATAGCAAAAGATCGAGAACAGATCCATGTGGAACAACTCCACGGGTGACTGGTTTGCTAGATGAGATGTGACTCGGGTGCTCGAGTATAATTGCTACTTGTCTCAAGCGATTAAAAATTGAAGGTTACTCTGACTGCATCTAAATCGATCGCATTTGGGATGCTGCTAATTGAACCTTAATTGTCTTTCATCGTGCTGAGGATTGCTTCGTCGTTTGGTTTTTGGCTGACGTGTCAACACCAGATATTAACCCTAACTGAACAGAGGGTAACTGTGCCTTAGTGTTAGGGTGAAATGCTGGTAGGACTGGATCGTGCCCAATAGGACAAGGCACTGTAATGGAAGACTATAAGCCCCTTAAAATTCTTCACCCTTAAATACTGTGCAGGTTTGGCTCAGTGGTTAAGGTGCTCGCCCGGACCTAGGCCAGACCTCGGTCGTGGGCTCGAGCCATATGGCATATGTGAAGCACCTGAATAGAGATTCAATTCTCTTAGGGTGCTGTACAAATGAATTATTACATTATTATTTAAGGCAAACACCATCATTCTCAAAAGTTTCATTTCACCACTACAAATGCACGAATTGGCCAAATGGAGCCGAAAATTAGAGAGAAGCCACCGATTCCAGTAAACCGTGATCTCTGCAATCAAAGTGGAATAGCTATCGCCAGTAGCTAAGGCATTGTGTATTGGATCTGCAAAAAGCCATGCATCTGCTATCGATTTTGAGTACATAAACATGGCATTTCCATGGACTACAAGGTTGGCACCTTTTTTATAACCATTTTGCTTCATACACGTTCACTTACATCGACACAGCAGCTGCCGGCATGAAAGTAGGGGTTTCCCTACCCACCGATGCCGGCTTTGTCAGGCTTGTTTTGTAGCCTAGTTCAATATGCCTTAAGGGGTCACTGCTCGAAAGCACGACGAAAGGGCGACTGCAGGCCGTGCATTAAATGCAACAGCCTACACAACAGAGAAGTGGCACGGGCTCGTAAAATCAGCAATAGCACTGAGCTACTATCTCAAAAAACTTTAAAAAAAACGACAGCAGGGCTAGTAGATCAAAAAAGACCCAGCCGGACACTTTCACCCGAAGGTGCTGGCTGGCTCTTCGGCGATGGACGACATTCCTCCGAGAAAACTGTCTCCCTCACTCGGGAGCTGCCTCGCTCACTGGCGATCACTACCGACGTGGTCATAAGCATTAATTACAATGCGCCTGAGGTTTTCCAGGCATGGCATAGAGAGTAGGGAAGGGAGCCAAACCCAAGCAATTGCTGACATAGCAATTCAGAATAATGGTGGAAGTGTCATGGTTTGGGGTTATCATTGCTTCTCTGGTGTCTGAATTCTGCACAAGTTTAACGGACTTATTGAATAGCATACGGAACCAATATGCTTCTGGCCTACGAAAAACTATGTACAGCCTATGAATGAATGTGCACATTTTTATAAAAAAAAAATTGGTGCCAAGTGCAACCATTAGGCCTGCTGTGGTCGGGTTCAAGCAAATAGGGGGAAATCCAGCGAGAGGTCCATCACATTGGTAACCATGAATGGCTGATTATGTAAGCATGGACTTAAGCAGAGGGTGCAGGGACAGCAGTAATTACCAGGCCTATTAGTGTGGCATGTCCGACCACGTGACTTTCTAAAAGCATATTTTACATGCATGGAAAACCGTCCAATTAAGGTCATCGTTATTGAGCTTCTAATGAGTACATGATTTTAGCAACTTACTCCCTGTTGCACACGTGTTTGTGAAGCCTCCGGGTCAAGGTTGCCATATTGGCAATGGCTCGACAATAATAACACTATATTTGTATAGCACCCTCGGAGAACCTAATCTCTTACTGTGCACTTTACATATGCTGTAAAGAAAGCATGATTAAATTATTAGTGGTAAGATGCACAAGGCCGACATGCATGACAAGGTTAGAGGTGACATGCACAGTGGCAACACGTAAAACATGGTTAGTGGCAGAAAGTTATGTCAGCAGGCAGAAGCATACAATGGACGTATCACAAGGACCCACTAAAGGAATTGATAAACAGGTGCCTTTTAAGCTTTGCTCTAAATTTGGTCAAGTCGGCAGATATCTTAACGTCAGCCAGGAGTGAGTTCCAGGCTTTGGGAGCATACAAACTTAGGCATGGTCTCCAAAGAATTTGAGGTTCGTACAGGGTATGGCCAAACGATTTGAGTCAGAACATCGAGTGGTACGATTTCTAGCCTGGTGAGAGAGTAGTTCTGATAGGTAGGCTGGAGTCAGAGAATGTAGGGACCTAAAAGTTAGTGCCAAAACCTTGAAAAGTCGATTCGATGCTAATTGAATGCTTGAGAGTTTGTCAGGTTCTTTGCATCATCACTGACAGCAGGTTCTCCAACTCATTAGGGGCAGCTATAAAAACCGAGAATGATGGCATACGAATAATTAAAGTCAACTAAAACTTGAAAAAGCATGACTAGCCTTTTGTGCGGGAGATAAATGCAGGAAGTAGAGCCCAGCATTGGTCCATCTGGTGGTCTGCATGTTCTAGCACCTTTCTTGTTTCGAAACTACCATTACCCTACCTTTCCAGATAAGGAAGAACAGGTGCCGTCAGAAACAGCTGCCACCAAGCTTGCTCAGAAGCAACCCCTGCATAAGAACTCCCATTCCGGTAGATCACGAGTGCCACAGCTGCTGCAGAAATAAACTGCCACAGCTTCTGCCTGGACTGAGCCGAGTCAACAGCTGGGGGTAGCACCAGCAAATCGCATTCCCTGACTAGTGGCATTCGCACTGCCAATCACCACACCAATGATTCAATAGTCACTCAGCTTCAGATGTCATACGACAGCTACCACGTGCTTTAAGCTCAAGATTTAGGCTCCGGGAAGAAGAACAGCTGTGCAACTGTGCACTGCTAGTAATACTGCTAGTCTTTCACCAACAAGGCTGAAGTAGTAAGAAGATCGCTGGTATAAGGGAAGTTTGTATCAGGCATAATCTAGCAAAGTACGTTCGGCAGGGCTCCATGGCCAACTACATAGTCTTAGGTGTCTAAAGAATAAGACATTGAGTCTCAAGGACTAACTGCTACAGGCCAGCACTACCAGATAGGAAGGCCAGCTTGGCCAAGCCTGCAAGTCACCGGAAGCTGCTACGGGAACCAAAATTAGCTAGCAAACAGTGCAGCCACGACTTGAGGACAATATTTTCAAAGTGGGCAACACAAGCACCATGGCCGTGTCAGTGGCATAATTAGGACTGCCGTGCTCACTCAACACTTGAAGATTAGTGTTAGGTATAGTCGACTCTGCTTATAAGAATAAGCTGGGCCGGCAAATAAGCATGCTTATTTGCGGAGTTTTCCCATTTTTGGAATGAGACTAATATACTAAAAACTCTGGGATGTAGATCTGCTATTCTTTTAAGAGATAACGAGTATTCCTATATCCGATATTCTTATATGTGGAGTCGACTGTATATCGGACAGATGAAAGCTGTTTCCAACTCTTTGGTAACAACAAATGGCGGGTTGACAAAGCCAAAGAAACAGTACAGAATACAAAGATGATTGTGTGCAGCACACTATGAAGTTCAGCAGTGTCAGAATCACAATTTGGGGCTCTCATTCAGGTTCAGGTATCAGAACACTGCATCCAATTCTTGGCAGTGTGAACAAGAATGTTTATATCAATGGGCTGCAAAATATTGGTATTCTGTGTCTGAAAATTGTTTGGAAACAGCCTGATTTTTGCAAAGCATGTCAATTTTTTGCAATCACACGATTTGAATAACATATACCATTCATGGGATGACCTCCGCCGGTGTTTAAGAAGCAATTCCAATAAACCAACCAGTGAAGACTACCTGTCTGAAAGACTGCAAAGGATGTGGGAGAGTACACCATAAGAATCTGCCACTGGCTAATACTTTCGATGAATTGCCGGGTACACGAAGTCCTCAATAACCGTAGCCTGTGCAGAACTTCTGGTGTCATACAATAGGAGCCAATTAACCAGGTTGGCCATACGACCGCGTTTTAGTAATTTAAGACTATTTGCCTCCAGTTCTAACCAGAGGCCTTCATAGATCAAGTGTCTAGTTTATCTGATATAGCATATAGACGTCAGATGATAGTTTATAGGAGTCTGTCTAACATCTGTTATTTGCAGTAACACATATTGTGCCAATCAATTCAAGTTCCTTCGACAGGCAAAATGCATACAGGGTAAGGACACTTTTCTGCGTATAGCAAATAAAAACAGCCGAGCATGCCACCAGGCCATATTCATTACCACTTAAGTCTTCAGGCCAAGAAGCCACGACATTTTCAATTTCCTTGGCACGAGCAACTTCATATTCGAGTAGTGGATCGGTTCTCAGCTATAAGGAAATTACTCTATTTGGGGCAACATACTGGCACACTAAATGCTTGCAATAAAATTGGGTGCGTCCGTCACAAAAACTCCTTACACAGCTGAAAGCACTCGATCACGGATAGCAGTGCTCATCCAGTACCAGTCAGCTTTTGGTGGCATATTTTACCGTGGCTTAGCAGGCACCAGCAGATATTCCACCGCAATAAGTTCCCTTACCCAAGGTTACAACAACTTTAACAAGTAATCAACAGCTAGACAACCCTCACACAATCAATATAAACAGTGTCTACTTGACACTAGGAATCATTGCAGCAGGCCGATCGTGTGCAATTTAAGAGGGTCCATTATCTCTTAGGCAAGAGGAAACAAATAATGAACAAATAATGACCCAAGAAGCCGACTGAGCCATGGGCTCACGAGCAACTAAGCACAGGGGTAAGCATGAAAATCTGAAAACTCAGTGAAAAAGTGCTGCTCGAGTGGTCCTTAGGAGCAAGATTAACAAATGTACTACACTGCTGCTCAGGAACACCGCTGCTTGTTTTGACGATATTAAATACCGAGGCGAGGGAGCCTTCCCGACAAAAGTGACTATCTGCAATGACCTTTGATCATTTAAATATCAACGAAAGATGCATCTGCTCCGCTCATCGTTCCTTGCCGCCCCGGGATTTCGGCTTTATTTCTTCTTATGTCTTGCCTGCTTACCTGTACATGTTCAGTGCATGTTACTACCTAGAGGTCTCACTAATCGGTGGCTTGTGTGACTTTGCATGCTGGCCTAAGCATGACACCAGTTGGCTTTTGCAAGTTTGCTATTACTTCTTACATTTTAAATATTTTAACAAATCATCGTACCTTAGCCGGAAGAGCCCTGCCTTGCCAGGGCAGGGGGGCTACGTGCCTCCCGGTTCAGGAACAGGGACCATTCTCAAAAAGGCTGTAGTCAGGCCACTACTCAAGAAAGCAACACTAAACTAAGATAACTTTAGCAACTTCTGCCTAGTCTTCCTTCTACCGTTCCTATCAAAGACACGGGAATGAGTCGTGACAGACCAGCCGAACTCATATTTTGAAACTTCAAACCTTGCTAGTACGTTCCAGTCTGGTTTTAGAGCTAATCACTCCGCAGAGTCAGCATTGCTTCCGGTGTGCAGCGACTTAGGAATGCAGACATGGGTAGAGTATCTCTGCATGTTTTGCTTGATCTTTCGGCAGCTTTTAATACTATCGATCAGTAAGTCCTTCTTGAGCGCCTCATCTCGCCTGGGCATTACTGGCCCTGCACTGCAATGGTTCAGGTCCTATCTCAGTGGGAGACCTCAGAGTATTGATGTGCATGGACAAAGATCATTCAAGAAACCTCAGGGCTCCGTGCTTGGTCCTGGTCTTTTTTCATAGTTTATACACTACTTCTTGCCGAAGTGATTGCCAAGCACAATCTAGGCTGTCACTTCTATGTGGATGACACTCAGCTGTACCTTTGCTTTGATTCTTCCTAGCCCTCCAGCATGTCAAATTCTCTCAACTCCCTTGCTGCATGTATTGATGACATCTGCACACGGATGGCAGCAAATCTACTCAAATTGAATGATGATACAACCAACTTACTAGTTACGGGCAACCAAGTGTGATTCGGGAATTGGATAGGCTAACGCTCAAAATCGGCTCTGCCAGCACTTCTGATGAATCTGCACGAAATCTAGGTGTCATATTCCAAAGTGACCTTTCGTTAGATGACCAATTCCAGCTAAATAACATTGCTAAAATTCGAGCTTGTCTAGACAGGGATACCACATCTAAGTTGGTCCATTCATTTGAGACATCCTGTCTCGACTTCTGTAACTCACTGCTTTCTGGTCTACCGGTTATGGCAATCAGGTACTTACAGCTGGTGTGAAACTCTTCGGCTAGCCATGTCTGTCGTGAGCGTTGCAGTTACCACATCACACCACTTCTCGCTGACCTGAACTGGCAACCAGTCAAGCAATGCATCGACCTCAAGGTTTTGTTGCTCACTTCATTCTTTGGCTCCAGCCTACTTATCAGATCTACTGCCGCACGAGGCTAAGCATTGTACCACCCGCTTTTCAGAATCTAATTGTTTACATATATCTCGTACAGACCTCACATCCTTTGGAGACCGTGCTTTCAGTTCGTATGCTCCTAAAGCCTGGAACTCACTTCGAACCTGCATCACGACATCTCCCGACTTGACCACATTTAAAAAGAAACTAAAAACGCATCTATTTATGCCACTAACCACACTTGCATGCTGAGCCTGTGCATGCCACCCCTAACCATATTATTTTTGTTGTTTATCGAGCATTCTACTCAATCATATTTCCTTTGCAGCAAATGCAAAGCACCTAGAAAGAGATTGAGTTCTCTGGGGATGCTTTATCAAGTGTGTTATTATTATTACTATTACTATTATTAGGTCACAGAAAATTCAGGCCAGCATTGCAATGAAAAAAAAATGTTTCGTGATATTTACAGGCGTAAGCTATTACATTATTAACGCCCAGTGCGAGAGTGCCATTATTTCAGTACCTTAAGCACGGGTGGAAGTAAATCAACCACAAGTAGGCACAAAGGTGACAGCTACTGACATAATTGTAATAACAATAATACCTTTGTATAGCACCCTCAGGGAACCGAATCTCTTTCTAGGCACTTTACAGATGCTGCATTTAAAGAATTAACCAAATGTTTGGTGGTAACATCTGCTAGCAGCAGGTATAGTGTAAGCAGGTACACGCACACGAAGAACGAATCACAGAGACCCACTAAATGCTGTAATGAACAGGTGCATTTTAAGCTTCTTTTTAAATGTTGTCATGTCAGGGGATGCTGTGGCAAGCGTCGTTAGTGAGTTCCAGGCTTTTGGAGCATAGAACTGAAGGCATGGTCTCCAACGGTCATTCCTATTCATTCCTATTTGGAGTTTTAAAGGGTTAGATACATGTTAACAATACTGTGGGGAAAATAATCAAACATTGATCAAATTTTGGTAGTCCGCCTTTGTCTGCCTTGTCGTCATCGAGGTCCACAATAACGTAATGACGACAATGATATGCGTACAGAACCCTAATAGAACTAAACCTAATCCTAGGTACTTTACAGATGCTAGAAAGTGTCATCCCCCATAAACATTCTAACGGAAATAACACGTATTGACCAAATCCATTGAGGAACAGATGTTTTGAGCTTTAAAAAAAATGACAAGTCAAGGGATGTCACGACGTCAAGTCAAGAGTGAGTTTCAGGCTTTGAGAGCATGCCGAGTTTTGTACCAACTGTAAGCACTTTATTACACACCTCCGACTCGTGAGCTACAGAAGTCGACATGGGAGGGATGTCACATACAAGAGCAACTTGGATAGGATAGGTGCTATCACTGCTTAAGCAGGCCCAAGTTTTTTAAATGTTAAGTAGTTGAAAGTAGGCAGACATGACTATGGAGGAGAAGGTCGTCTAGTAAAAGATCATTTTGGAACAGGACACCGAAATTTCGTGCAAATGTACAGGAGATATGCTCGATAAAGCAAATTTTGAAGATCACTTTTCCAACTTCTCAGTAGCTAGGCAAAGCACAGGCCCAGCTGTGTATCAATCAAAGCCACATGCGGTACTGCTAAACAGCAAATAAATTAGTGTCAAGCCCAGAAGCATCCTGAAGTGAACTCCAAAGCTGACTTCCAATCTTTGGCCCAACATTGACAGACCCACGTGAGTTGTTTTCACACACCGTGTCATAATACATTTGCCTTACACCGTGAGCACCATTTGCAATCTACACCAGATGATACCCCCATTGGTCTTCTTTGGGGTTCTTTCAGGGGCTCGACAAACTAATTTGCATTGTTGTTTTATTATATTAACAAACTCTAATACTAGCTTATTTAATAGCCTCTTTTGTATAGCAGCAGAAGAGCCTTAAAGGCTATCACCACCATTTGAGTGGAAACAAAGGATCGCCCGCTGTAGGATTCGAACTCAAGACCTCCGTCGTGAAGAGCAACAGCCTTATCTAGTGGATACCTAACTCTCGGCCATAGCAAACCCAAACTCTTAATGCCAACTTGAAATTATAATATGGTCAAGCTTACTGGCTAGCTAAGCAGTTAAAACACCAGAAGCAGCTTACCCTGCCTTCAAATTTTCACAGGATAAAAAATTAGCAAACTTTTCTTCTGCTTACACTAGTGCCTAACTTAGCCTGTAAATGCCAAACTTTCTATCACAAATCCACATTCACACTTAGCTTGACTCGTTCATCTGGCAAATCAAAGGTGCATCAGTAGGCCGACAGTAAACAAGTATCCAAATGCATCAGTGCTAGAGAAAACGACGAGCTGTAACAACATCCACCACACACTAAAAGCTTTGGCCCTCTTACATATACGGCCCACTATAATAGCCTTTCTTACGAACAAGCAGCAGCAGCAGAGTCAAGGGCTAACTGGCTGGGGAGGGGGTTTAAAGAGTAGTGGCACGCCTTTCTATGCAGAAGCCATAACTAGCTAGGGGCTAAAGGACTAGCATAGCAGTGTCAGTAATCTTGAAAGATGATACACCTCATAATACTCATCAGTGCACTTGTGCCAGTAACCAAGCCCTCCTTTATCTCAAATCTCTCTATCTCATTTCGATTTTGTGTGCAAGAAATCGATCTTTCCTCGTTATGGGTGACAATAGCTGACATGCTTTACGAGTTTGCACCTCTGACTAAGTACACTGTGAAACCTCGCCGGGACGGCTTATGGTTTACCATAGACGAAACTAGTTAGATACTAAGCTCAAGCTCGAGAAAGCATACACGAGATCAGGACTGACTGTCCATCGCCATACCTAAAATGACTACTGTAGATCATAAATAAATAAAAATAAATAAATCCTAGCTGATTAAACAGCCTCTTTTTGTATAGCGATAGAAGAGCCTTTACGGCTATCAGCACCACTTGCAGTGACGATACAGGATAGCCCACCGCAGGAATCGATCCCACGACCTCGGGACCGAGGTCGTGAAAGCAACTGCCTACCTAGTGTGCCATCACGGCCCATACCAATTGATCCTAGCAAAGGTCAAGTCTAGCTTCTTAAAAAATTGTCGATTTACAGATGCACAATCAACAAATGCTGATATCTATGATTAACCATATCCAACAACCTCACAAGACTCCACTCCTCAATTCATTGCAGCACCTCAATGTCAACATTAAATGAGGCAAGAAGTGACCTCATCCTGAAATTCATCTACTCGTCTAATGAGACTCTAGTACTCTAGACCCTATTCCAACTCTCCAACCTTTACGATACAAAGATCTATGGCTACCATGCATAACTAACATAATGTGTATGTCATTAGCTTCGGGTCATGTCCCTGCCCCTTCTAAAACGGTTGTAATTGGACAAGTAATTAAGAAAGCAACACTAGATCAAGAGAACTTAAGCAACTTCTGCCCAGTCTCCCTTCTACCCTTCCTATCAAAGACAGTGGAACGAGTTGTGACAGACCAGCTAAACTTATAATAATAATAATGCACTTGATAAAGTGCCCTCAGAGAACTCAATCTCTTTCTAGGCGCTTTACATTTGCTGCAAATGGAAATGCGATTGAATGGTGAGTAATATCATGCTTGATAAACAACATGAATAACATGGTTAGGGGTGACATGCACAGGATCAGCATGCAAGTGTGGTTAGTGGCAGCATGCACAATGTCAGCACGCATAAGCACACGAAGGACAAATCCCAGGGATCCACTAAATGCTGTCCTAAATATGTGTGTTTTCAAGTTCTTTTTAAATGTGGTCAAGTCAGGGGATGTTCTGACGCAAGTCGGGAGGCAGTTCCAGGCTTTGGGAGCATACGAACTAAATGCACGTTCTCCAAAGGATTTGAGGTTTGTACGAGGTATTGGTAAACTGTTGGATTCCGAAAAGCTGGTGGTACGATGCTTGGTCTGGTGGGGGAGTAGATCTGAGAGATAGGCTGGAGCCCAAGAATGAAGTGATCTCAAAGTGAGCGACAAAACCTTGAAGTCGATCCGTTGCTTGACTGGGAGCCAGTGCAGGTCGGCGAGAAGTGGTGTGATGTGGCAACTGCGACGCTCACGACAGACAAGCCTAGCTGCAGAGTTTTGCACCAGCTGCAATCGCCTGATTGCACGTATCGCCTGATTGCCGGTAGGCTCAGAGAGAGCTCAGAGCTCAGAGCTCAGAGAGAGAGAGAGAGAGAGAGAGAGAGAGAGAGAGAGAGAGAGAGAGAGAGAGAGAGAGAGAGAGAGAGAGGGAGAGAGGGCTTCCAGATATAGAAATAGACAGACTCCAAGCTAGAGACATTCACACACAAATTTATATAGACATAGACATTACATTTATATAGAAACATATTGACGATATATCTACTGTCTTATATCCGTAAAGAGAGAGAGATGGAAGAAAAAAGAAAGAATGAAGCTGGGAGGCGTTTGACGAGCTGCCTCTTAAGAAGGCACTGGCTGCAGCTGGTGAGCATATCTGACAGCTCGAAGCTTACACAAAACTATGAAAACCAACTTAATTAAATCCAGGAAGCACATTAGGGAATAGAAGTTACTGGAAAATCTTTCAAGTTACAGACCGCAGCAGCTGAAGAGAGCCAAGTGGTCACTAATCGCACAGCAGGCGAGGTCGTCTCCAGGTCTTATGGGACGACAAGCACACAATCTCAGCAAGATAGAGAAACTTACATGAATAAGGTTATGTTTGTTATCGAACTTGGGTACGGAGTTCTTAAATGCCAGCGCCTTGTCTTCGTACGGTTTCCGCTGAGCTGCCGTCATTTCCTAAGAAGCCAGTTCCATTAAAGCTTAGCGAGGTGCTACGAGGCGATGCGTGGCCTCTTATACCGACAAGGCAAATTATGCAATTGTCTGCGACAACCAGGCGTAGCGAGCGAGAATGCTACAGCGTCCTGATATGTCTGGAAATGTGCTTGCACAGTATCCGCGACACGAATATGCGACCGGACGGCCACCGAGCAGGACTTACGTTCCATCTCGGTTTGGCTAATTGGGCCACACTAGCCATGCCACCATGTATAGGATGCCCTTTCTGCTTGTTATCCTCCAATATTTCCAGCATGAACCAGTAGTATGCACTCTTCTTACTTTTATTGGCCATGATGCAGCGCAGTGCGAGACTCCGCGGGACACACGACAGTTACGCCTGTACCAAACGTGGTCTTCTGAGCTTGTCACACGAATGCACCTCCGATACTAAAGAGGTGCAAAACAGGCGTTTTAAACGTCTGCTCGCGAGCCGCGTTGCTTTCAGACAAGTGACGGTACCTGCTGCGCCGTGTGACGCTTTCTAAGTTTAGCTACTTTCATTGTGCAAATTTATATAATTTTGTTATTATTCGTGATTTAAGCTACGTTTAAGCAGTTGAATATCCTCCTAAATCGGCGCGGATTTTGTGCTGACCCCCGTTTGGGCTACTACGTCACCACCCGTCGCCGCGCCTAGGAGGGAGCCAAATCGGCCGGCTATGGTCTCCAGCGTATGTTTATATTTACGTTAAATATGAAAATTTTTAGTTATCTTCTTAGCTTAGCGCTTAATATTTTGGGCTCAGTATTTAATGGTTGTATGTTCTGGAGTTTACCGCCTATGGCTTACTGGTTAGGTTTGTTTACAATGGCTGTATGTTCTGGAGTTTACCGCCTATGGCTTACTGGTTAGGTTTGTTTACGTCTGAGTTTTTGGGTTTGGAGTTTAGGTTTTGGGGTTCGGGGTTTAGTATTTAGGTAGCGCTTAGTATATAGCTAATGGAAAATAAAACTAACAAATTGTTTAATTAGCTTTAAAATAGCCATACGCCGACGACCGTGTTGAACAGCCTGCTATGAGCGCTATGCCGTGATGGCACACTAGGTAAGGTGGTTGTTTTTCACGACCTCGGTCCCGAGGTCTTGGGTTCGATTTCAGCGGTGGTGATAGCCGTGAAGGCTCTTCTGTCGCTATACAAAAGAGGCTGTTTAATCAGCTAGGATTTTCTTTTTTCTTTTCTTTATGCATATAGCAGATCTGACATAGCTGTAATAATAATAATAATAATGATAATAATAGCATATTTAATAAATTGCCCTCAGAGGACTCAATCTCTTTCTAGGCGCTTTAAAATTGCTGCAAAGGAAGCAGGATCGAATGGCTAGCGGTAGCATGCTCAGTGCACAACTAGAATAACCGGGTTAGTGACGACATGCACAGGAGGGTCAACATGCAAGTATGGCTGTAACCACGCAGACATTCGTCCCCCGGTTCTCTACCAATGGACTTGCAATGCAACGCTGCGATGTGGTTAAAACACAAGCGGCCACAACTGGGCGCCGGAAGTGACCGTTTATCGCGGTCCTGTTAGTTGTGGTTACGCACCGGCGAGAGCGCTTTACGCGGCGCTCACCGGACCGACGGAAATAAACTCGCGAACTCCCGGAGCTCGAGTATAATAACTATCACATGTGCGCGTCGCTTGAGCGAGGGTTCTGACCCCGAAGGCGGACCGCTACAGCACCCCAAGATACGAGCAGCTAACCGAGTAGCCGGCAGAACACAACTTCGAAGTCTAAGTTGCACTTAGCTGTTTTCGTCGCCGTAGGTTCGACTCTCGTGCTCTCGAAGCGTAGTCTCGCACCGACTACGGAAACTGCAGCCCCGAGCTCTGTCGATTGTTCCGTTATATTCTCTCTCATGTCAACTTTTGGCTTGACGCGTAGCTGCTATTTTCTCGGCCCCTTTCTTGGTGTCCGTTCTCAGGCTCTCTATCCGTTTCCGCCTGTAGCGTGAAGTGTTAGATGGCTCCTGAGCCAACTTGCACTCCTCTCACTCTCTGTCTACTTAAGCACATAAGTCGGTCCATCTCCTAACCGCATCGCCTGCACAAAGCTCCATTCTAACCCGAGCTAGGTGGACCGGGTGCTGGATCTGTACTAGTTGCCCTAGTCGAACCCGCTAAGGCAAGGGCTCGCATCGTGGCTAACCTGAGAGCTGCCCCATAGCGTGGTTAGTGGCAGCGTGCACAGTGTAAGCAAAGGAAGAATGGCCGGGGAAAGTTTGAAGAATTGGGTAGAAATTTCGAAGTTTTTGGAATTTTGCCTACATTAAGACTAGCAAGTTATAAATGTAATTCCGACTTTCGGTGATTGACAAGTGACTTTAACATAGTAAATAAAATGATTTTATAAGAACTATTTGCACCGGAATTAGTACGTCGAGCTCAGCAATACGAATCTCTGTAAACTATCACGGCACTAAAGCGGCGCTTTTTCGGTGAACATTGTAAATATAAGCAACTCAGCCCTACACGGACGGGCAGAACATCACCTGAAACTATGAAAAACGTTGCATTTTCAAAATAACGACACACCCCTCGAGATCAACCGCCCAACTGGTATTTATAACAATCAAAAAGCGTAAAACCGATCGTACCAAGCCCCGTCTTGTGGGTCCTCCCTCACATCCCCTTACATTTATTTATGTTTCTCAAATACTAATGCAATTAACAGTGCACTACATACACGTAGCTGAACGAGTTTATTAAGAAAACAAGAATATTTGTAAGTTTTAAATTTAAAGTAACTATATATCTGTTTAAAGTAATGCATAAACTATCAAAACCAGGCAGATCATTGCTGATAATCATTATTCGCGATTATGCGACAATGCGATAATCTATAGTTGAGACCAAATAAAAGCCGGCGCTATGAGATAGGTAGGCAGCTGTGATTCCAGACTCTGCACTGGAATTAAAGCTGACATTTAAAAAAAAACTAAAAACGCATCTTTTTATCTGAGCATTTAGTGGGTCCCTGCGATTCGCCATTTATGTGCTTACGTGTGCTGACATTGTGCATGCTACTACTAACCATGCTTGCATGCTGACCCTGTGCATGTCACCCCTAACCATGTTGCTTGTTGTTTATTCAGCATACTACCGCTAACCATACGTTCGTGCTTTCTTTGCAGCAAATGTAAAGTGCCTAGAAAGAGATTGAGTTCTCCGAGGGCGCTATATCAAGTATATTATTTTTATTATTGTTACTATTATTATTATTATATAATATATATATATTATATGTATATACAGTTGGTATAATATACTGCAAACTACATTGACTGTTGACGCCGCACTCTTTTAACTTCTTTTCATCGTCCGTGACCGTAAAATAAAAACATAATCATTTGTTTTGATCCCATATAAGCAAAATGCTGATTGCAATAACTTCCCGTAGCGGGTGCAATGCAAAGAATTATTGTGTAAGCGAGTTGCGGGTGCTCTTGAGACGTTGGCGTCACATGTACATTGAAATCGTGAAAGCCCATCTCAACTCAAAGATACATCCATCTGAGGGAATTAAGTTTTGGCATTGGGTCGAAACCCCGAATTGCAGGTAGAGTGGCGTTGAACTATGTCGGGGTCAAGTTCAAAAAATCAACCCCCAACAGTTCTTTTGAGCATCGAAAAACTGTTCATTCTCCATTTCGTGAGAGCCAGAATTCTAGAAAAACTGCATGCATTCCATTCTGGGAGCATGCGAAAAGCGGCATGCGAAAAGTCCACTGCTCGGCGCATCTCTTTAGATCTGTCTACGAAGACTTGCCTGCAGAGCCGATTCTAAGAGCAGATCAGCCCAATAAAAAATTAGATGAAGGTCCCACTCTGGCTGCTATTTTGCTTCACCTAGGGAAAAAATGATAGCCTCGCTACAGAATGAATTGATCAACCAAAAAGTGCGAAACGAAGACTGACTCTGCGACAAAGGCGGAAGCCTGCTATACAACCCCGCGGAAGCCTGGTATACGCCCTCGAGGGGCTGCCTGGCTAGCGTGGGCGGGACGGAACCGTCGATGCGCAAGGAATATCGCTCGTTTGGCCACGCGGCCGTTTCGGGCTAGAGCGACTTCACATTGCTCAATCCAGTGTTATTTTACTACTGCGGACGTCGTTGCAGTTTATCAGACTATTGAGCCGACGTAACATGACATTTTCCCGAAGTTCCTTTTGCGGAAGTTTACAAAAGCGTTCGACTCCATTCCCAGCAAGCCCGACCAGACGCAAAGCACTGAAGAGGTGCTGTGTGAAATGCCTCGCTAGCATTCCCCTAGACCGGAAGTTCCCGTCTGGAGAAGGGCCGCAAAGCTTCGCCTCAACGGTATGCATGCCATAGTGATAGCATTTCTAGAAAGAAATAGTGGTTGCCTCTACCGGAAGCAGACTCGTACTGCACGCCGAAGGTTCGTCGCTGAGACCGGTTCTTCAACGCCAGCTGTACAATTGTCATTACCCATTTTCGGAGCGATTGAATTCTCTGCACCACCGGAGCTCCGCGCGGAAGCCTCTTTAAAAAAAAACTTTCACAAACTGACTGGCACATTCGTAGAGCACGAAGGCCATCGGGCCGATTTACGTTGCACCATCTACAAATAATTGTTCGCTTCTCTCGGAGAAACAGCTTGAAGATGGAGGAATGTTCAAGCTCTTCAACCCCCAGATAAAAAACTTTCATTTTCATTTCGTACGAGCCTGACAATCCGAACCAAACGCACGACGCCCGTAAAGACCCCCGCTCCTAAAAATAAAACCTGCCTTCTCCCATTTGTAGAGCTCGAAGCTTCGCGGCAAAGGCGCACCACTAGGCAGGCATCTTTAGACCTGCCTTAGTAATACTAAAAGTACGATCGCCCTATTGATATAGCAATAAAATCCCACGAAAATCAATCCTGAACGTGCACGCCTAAGGCGAGCCACTGTTTCAGCCATTCTGGCCTCATCTATGACGAGGTGGCTACCCTCTAGAAAAACTTTTCGACGAAGCTCGAGAGATGGCTCGCTGCCGTTCCTGAGCTGCTCGCTAAAGTGTGCTAGTAAGCCTCCTCCTACCGTTGCGGTCGCCTCTCCTGGGGGACCGCCAGGCGTCCAGGGGGGGGAGGGAAGGGGTACGAAAGTCCCGTAAGCCTCCTTTCTCCCGTTGCGGTCGCCTCTCCTGGGGACCGCCAGGCGTCCACGGGGGAGGGAAGGGGTACGAAAGTGGCTATTCACGGCTAGATGAGCGGCTGAACGACTAGGGGTTCGGTTTAGGGCAGCCGGGTCCCGCCCCATCAGCCAGACCCGTATGAGGGAGCTAAATCCCTCCTTATAGCGCTGTCCTTATGACCCGTAGACAGGGCTGCTGCCTTCGGAAATGCACAGTCCGAGCGAGGTTGGATTGATTGTTCAAACGGAAGGAAAATCATCACCGAAGCGTTGAAGCGTTTAGGTTTTCGTACTAGCTCAGCGATTGCAGCGTGTTCAATAATCTTTCATCACCTTTTTCACAAATGACATAGCTCCTGTATTTTCTTTTCGCATTAGTGATGATGGCACACTATGTAAGGCGGTTGATTTTCACGATCGCGGGACGAACCCACGACCGCATAACCGAGGTCGTGGGTTCGAGTCCTGTAGTGGGCGATTTTTATTCCCACTGCAAGCGATAGTGGTAGCCGTAAAGGCTCTTCTGTCGCTATATAAAAGAGGCTGTTAAATTAGCTAAGCATTTATTTATTTATGGTGAAAGCATAATTTTTTGTTTTGGTTAGGACGTTTTTGTGACAGTTCACAGAGCCATGTTTTCCGTGAACATCTGTCGCGCTTGGTCAAAGTGGACCCTACAACGAAGCCAGACTTAGAATCGATTTCCGATCATTTTCGTGGACGTGCACTTTAATGTGAAGAAGTGTTTGACCTTAAAAAAATGCACTGGCATTGCATGCCTGCCACGAGGCTCGCATTCGCAGTTCATGCTATAGTTGCATACTGAAAACAATTAAGAAGGCCAGTGATGTCGAAAACGGGTTATGCGAGAAGCTAGTACGCCATCTAAAAGGTAAGCACAACGAAATAAATAACTCTCCTATTTAAGTGCTTCCCTTAGAAAAGAACCAGATACGGAGTACAGCGATTCATGCCTGTCTCTACATTTTCCTGCGAAGGTAGGATTCAAAAGGGCAAAGGTTACCTGTCCGCGGCTCCCTTGGATTCAAGACTGCTTATGCACTTCTTATCGGCATTAATAAGGTCGTCCATAATCTTTTGCAGTACTTTTATTTTTCCATCGTTCTTCTGGATCTGCAACCTTCTTTTGAACCTAACGCTTGCAAATCTTATTGGATACAAATCGTCTAGCTTTGCTAGATCGGCTGCCGTCCCATCTCGCGAGTGTGTCACATTGCAGACAAGTGCATCACCCAAGCTACTAATACACTGCTCTTGCACTAAAGAATTTTAAAATAACGGCTCACCTGTAACCATATTTCACGTGCCTCGCGACATAAAGAGAGACACACTTTTCAAGCTCAAAATCTTGATCAGTTATATCAAGCTGCATCTTTAATTGAGCAGTCGTTTCGCCTCCGTCCAAAAGCTTTTCAGCAAATACTTTGGCTTCATCTTTGCATAAACTATAACAAAACTTCTGTAACTACGAAAAAACTGCGGACACATCATATTATATACATATCGCACTGAAGACTTTTGAAGATTTAGCTCTTCTGTAAGCATTATTTTGATTTAGTAGGAAATTTTACTTTGACACTATTATATTGTCAGATCATTCAAGGTGCGGAAAAGTAGGCATGCTTTATTAGATATACGATTATAAATGTTTCACATAGCATGGGCAGGACATATATTGCAGTGGTCAGTCAGTTGTACTTAGTGCCTCAAACTGCTCAGTTGAACTTGAGGCTTCGAGATATAGGCTAGTACTTGCCCGATGTAGTCCTCTGTGGCCATAGTACAAACTACTCTCCATAGATGATATGGACCTTGTTATTAATGTAAGAGCATTCTTGATAGTTGCAGCACCCTGCTTCGGCAGCATACGTACATGCTTGTGCCGATGCTGCGAGTAGTACTCTAGCCGTGCTTGGGGGGCTCGATAGCTCGGCTAGTATTCGTCCCGCCCATTCGGACTTGCATCCACCTGCTGCGGTTTTGCCAAGACATTTATTCTAGTAGCCACGATGGCTCTTTCTTGGCAATAGATTTCCGCAATATCTTGGTTTATTTTTATTGAATTATTTCATTGATTTTATTATTTATAACTCGTTCGCTTGAACTCAATTCCTTATGGGGTGCAACAAAACTGGATGGCTCGAAAGAAACAATATTTAACTCTATCGTTTTTTTTCTTCGGTGAATCGGAAATTTGAGGTCACAGTTGGTAGATATTGTGCTTTTACATTAACGCCAGACCATGACTGGTCAGATCACAGTACCTACATAGTACCCAGTGTGCTTCTGGTTGATCAACGAAGACACAGTGTTCTTTCAGCTCCCCAAGAGGCCCGCCACGGCTAGGTTCTTTCGTACCTAGCTAAACTGTTGCACTAGTTTTGGCCTCCTTGGTCCTCTATGGACAGTAAATTAGCTGATCCGTTCCTCCAATTAAAGACCGTTAACGACAGAAGCAAGTGCTCTGTAGGTCATAGACTGCGGAACTCACTTCCTAAATTCTTACACAGCGACATCTACTCTTTTGCTGCCGACTATAGAACATCCTTTTTTAGCTTTACCAAGCTGCTACTTCCACGCTACTCACTACCTCAACTGCTCTCCTGACTTAGCTATGCTTCTCACTTTCTCTTTGTTTCGTGAGATAAAGTATGTTGGCGTACTAAAAGCCGCTTAGGCAACTGATGCCCTATAGAAAACTCTCCGGCTTAACACCCACTTAGTCTTTGTGAAGTTACAGACGGAGATACATTACAACCTAAATGGGATCCCAAATAAGTCAACAGGCCAAGTAATCAGTGCATCGAGTCTCCACCATCAGGCTGTGCAAACTTTATTGAACTGCACGCTATGTTGCGTGCTTTCCTGCTTGTGCTTAATTCGTGCTTTCGCTTTATCAATTGTTGGGTTTGAATGCATTGTACTCTGCTGAGAATGGATTGTACTCTGCTGAGAAGGGCGGCGGCGGGGGGGGGGAGAGACACGCATAACAAACGCGTTCATACTCACGTGGCTGAAGTCCAGAGTGGTGGCATTCGCCACCAATCTCATTTCGTCACTCCAAGAGTTATGAATCAGCGAGTGCAGAAACAGGCTCCGCCTTTACGAGAGATCATTATACTTACTCTTGCAAAAATTTGGAACCGCTTAGATAAAAATTCAACAGTTGATGCATTTATTCGTGCAATCTAATAATAATAACAACACACTTGATAAAGCGCCTCCGGAGACCTCGATGTCTTTCTAGGCGCTTTACATTTGCTGGACGCACTTCCATAACTAAACACTTGCAAGTCTACTGCCCGAACAGTTAGACGCTTATCATCGGTGCAAAAATCTACAGGTAGGCTAGTCTGCGTCTTAAAAGTCACAACTGACGCATTAAACAACTTCTCACCGACCAGTCTTGGCTACCTATAAACCACCGTATAGTCTTCGAGGCTCTGCCACCCACAGTTGTATTTCTTTATTCTTTGGCTCCCGGTTAACTAGCCAAAATACTTTTAATCTGGATACGCTAGTAACTAACTTGCTGCTAACTAGCTTGCTAGTAACTATCTTGCTCTTCTGACTCGAATCATTTATCTATGCTTCACAATGTTTACCTAAAATTCTTTATTGACCATATCTTCTGGTCCTATACTCCCAAGCCTGGGGCTCACTCTCGACTGACTTCGTGACAACTCTAATTTAAACAGATGCTAACAACCCAGCTGTTCCTCACAGCATTTGCTCCGTCCGTGTGCATTGTCGTCTCAGCGCTTATGTGTGCTTAAATTGTTTGTGCTCTCTCTCTCTCTCTCTCTCTCTCTCTCTATATATATATATATATATATATATATATATATATATATATATATATATATATATATATACATATATATATATATATATATATATATATATATATATAATTATATAGTTATAATAATGCACTTGATAAAGCGCCCTCAGAGAACTCAATCTCTTTCTAGGTACTTTACATTTGCTGCAAAGGGAAGCTCGATTGAATGGTGAGTAATGTCATGCTTGATAAGCAACAGGAATAACATGGTTAGGGGTGACATGCACAGGGTCAGCATGCAAATGTGGTTAGTGGCAGCATGCACAGTGTTAGCACGCATAAGCACATCAAGGACGAATCACAGGGACCCACTAAATGCTGCCCTAAATAGGTGTGTTTTTAAGTTCTTTTTAAATGTGGTCAAGTCAGGGGATGTTCTGACGCAAGTCGGGAGGCAGTTCCAGGCTTTGGGAGCATACGAACTAAATGCACGGTCTTCAAAGGATTTGAGGTTTGTACGAGGTATTTGTAAACTGTTGGATTCCAAAAAGTGGATGGTACGATGCGTGGCCTGGTGGGGGAGTAGATCTGAGAGATAGGCTGGAGCCAAAGAATGAAGTGACCTAAAAGTGAGCGACAAAACCTTGAAGTCAATCCGTTTCTTGACTGGTAGCCAGTGCAGGTCGGCGAGAAGTGGTGTAATGTGGCAATTGCGACGCTCACGATAGACAAGCCTAGCTGCAGAGTTTTGCACCAGCTGCAATCGCCTGATTGCACATGTTGGAAGGCCACTAAGCAGTGAGTTTCAGAAGTCGAGACGGGATGTCACGAATGCATGGACCAACTTAGACGCGGTATCCTTATCTAAACAAGCCCGAATTTCAGCAATGTTATGAAGCTGAAAATAGGCTGATTTGACTGCGGAGCTGATATGGTCGTCTAACGAGAGGTCGCTTTGGAACATGACACCTAGATTTCGGGCTGATTCAACAGGAGATATGCTGGCAGAGCAAATTTTGAGCGTCAGCCTTTCCAATTTGTGAATCATACTGGGTTTGCCCATAACTAGTAAGTTAGTTTTATACACACACACACACACACACACACACACACACACACACACACACACACACACATATATATATATATATATATATATATATTATTTCTGTGGCACCCAAGGGAAACCTAATTATGTCTATCCATGCATTTTACGCGTGCAGAAGGGCTCGAGCCCAAGATATAGTTGTTAAAGGTGAGCACCTTACCCCTGGGCAAAACCAGGGCGGCATAAATTGTGGCTGGCTGAACAGTCAACATGTTTCCTTTCTCACATATGTAAAGTGTCGAGAAAGCTATTTGGTTCCTTAAGGATTATATAAATTTCTTCTGCTCAATAATTGTAGCATGATAGGCTGGATTGAGAAATGTCAAGGATTGGCCATTTCTTTTAAAAGTTAAGTCAAATTTTAAGACAATATTTCTGGAAAATATTTAAATAATGCTCAAACGGGCCATGCTTTGACAGAAGGTCGCATCTTATTTAAGCCCAAAGTAGCAAAGGCAAATGACTAAGCCAGTGGCATTACCCCACTCACAACAAAAGTCACACACTATCAAATATTCTCCCACAAGCGTATGCTATCATCTGCTATTATTACTGAGTTCTGCTCATCGGATCGTATGCCGATCTCGTTCAATCTACAGCGTGTACCCTCATCAGGATCCAAAATAAATTGTGAATCGCGAAACCTCAAGAACCTTGACATCAATGCAGTCAGAGCGAAAATATCTTCTTTGCCCCTGCTGCTCAATTCCTCTTCCGACCTGCCCTCATTGGTAGACTACTAAAACAAGACACTTGCTGTTTAACTGGTTTGCAGCTCTGACTAAGCGGAACGTGCGCCCACGCTCAGAAGGCCTGTGGTTTACCACAGATTTTTAACTAGCTAGGTCTGCTTTGCTCAGTCTTGAGAAAGCGCATAAAAGTTCAGGATTAACTGTCCATCGTCAGGCAGCTGGTTTGGCCCAGTGGTTAAGGTGCTCGCCCCGATCAAAGTCTGGCCGAGGTCGTGGACTCGAGCCCCGTGGCACATGTGAAGCCACATGAATAGAGATTAAGTTCTCTTAGGGCGCTATACAAATCAATTATATATATATATATATATATATACATATATATATATATATATATATATATATATATATATATATATATATATATATATATATATATATATATATATATATATATATATATATATATATATATATATATATATATATATATATATATATATATATATATATATATATGAGGCAACCGTAGATCGTGCCAGTCGATCCTAGAAATGGCCGAATCTAGCTTCTAATAAGATATTGTTAAGTACAGATGTACAATCCAAAAATGCTAATGTCTTCCAGCAGGCATCTCCTTAACAGCTCTTAGATTAGCTCCCTACCTAGTGATCCTTGTGGTGACCTAGACAATCGCTTCTCTAGCATTTTTGTCAGAAAGATAGACAAGATGAGAGAGTTCATCCTAAGGTTGCAGCATCTCTTTGGGACTACTGTCCCTCAATTACATTTACATAGGACTCAATTAAGAGATTATTATTATTATTATTATTAAGATTATTAAATATACTTTCAATTAAGACTCATAGTCCTCTAGAATCTACTACCACAATCCTACTTGTACTATGTTTAGATCTGCTGCTCCCATAAAAAACTAACATAATAAATATATCCTGAGCCTCAGTTCATGTCCCTGCACCTTTATAAAAAGCTGTTGTTAGCCCACTGATTAAGAAAGTAACGCTAGACCAAGAGAACTGGAGCAGCTTCTGTCCAGTCTCCCTTTCCTTTTAAAGACACCGGAACGAGTTGTGGTAGACCAGTTGAACTTTTATATTGAGACCTCAAACTTGGCAAATAATTTCCAGTCTGGTTTTAAAGCTAGTCACCCTAAAGAGACAGCATTTAATCGGATGTATAACGATCTTCTCATGAACAAAGACTCGGGTAATGTCTCTCTACTTGTTTTGCTCGATCTTTCGGCAGAGTTTTATACAATAGATCACCAAGTTCTTCTCGAGTGCATTGCATCTCGAGTACACTTCACTGCAACGGTTCAACTGCTATCTCAGTGGGATACTCCTGAATATTGATGGGAATAAACAAAGATACCTCCAGGAACCACTTAAGTAGGGGGTACCTCAGGGCTCTGTGCTCGATCTGGTCCTTTTCAAAGTTCATACTCTTCCTCTCTTGTCGATGTGATCGGCAAGCCCAATTTAGGCTTTCACTTCTACGCAGATGACACTGAGTTGTATCTTTGCTTTGATCTACCCCGAATTCTCTGCACACCCTTGCTGGATGTTTTAATGATATGGCACCTGAATGGCAGAACAATTTCTTAAATTGAATGACGAAAAATTAACATATGGGCAAACCAAACCAATTGTGATTCAGAAATTAAAAATCCCAACTCTCAAAATCGGCTCTGCCAGCATTTGACCTGTCGAATCTGCACGTAACCTACATATCCCGTTTCAATGTGACTTCATTTGATGACCACATCAGCTCCAGAGTCAAGTCTGCCTTCCTTCAGCTGCATAAAAGTGCTCAAGATTGGGATTTCTTAGACAGGGATACTGCATTTAAATTTCTTTATGCACTTGTGACTTTTCGTCTTGATTTCTGTAAGTCCCTGCTAGCTGGTCTACCGACCTGTGCAATCAGGCGCCTTAAGATGGTGCAACTCTTTAGCTAGGCTTGTGTATCGTGAGCGTTGCAGTTGCCACATCACACCACTTCTCGCAGACCTGCACAGGCTGCCACTCAAGCATCGCATCGACTTCATATACTTCATATACATATAATTCAAGGTTCTGTCACTAATTTTCAGGTCCCTTCATTCTCTGGCTCCAGACTACGTATCAGAACTACTCCCCCACTAGGCCAAGAATCGTATAACCCACTGTTCTGACATGGGATTAATTTAGCTATACCTCGCACGAACCTCAAAACCTTTGTAGATCCTGCCTTTAGTTCGCATGCTCCCAAAGCCTGGAACCTACTGCCAACGAACGTCACAACGTACCCTGATATGACGAAATTTAAAAAGAATCTTAAAATACACCTGTTTATTACAGCATTTAGCGGTTCTTTGCGATTCGTCTTTCGTGTGCATATGAGTGCTTACATTGTGCCTTCGGTTTACTGATGTTACCGACAATTATTCGGTAATGCTTTCTATGCAGCATCTGTCAAGTGCCTAGCGTATGGCGTAAGGAACGTCGGCTGGGGGCGGAACCACGTGATGGCGATGACACGCCCACAGTTAGACAGGATTGCCTGTTGCAGGACTCAAACCCATGACTTGGCTCGTGAACAGCGATCATCTTACGCCTGTGCTAAGGCCCATGGGTTCAAACAAGTTTAAGACTAGCTGATTCGACAGGCTCATTGATTTAGCGGCAGAAGCGTTTGCAGTGGGTAAATAAAGAATCACCTGCTGTAGGACTCGAACCCACGACCTGGGTTGTGAAGAGAGAGCCAGCACCTTGCCCATGGGCTAAGAAAAAGTACATAATCTACATATATATATATATATATATATATATATATATATATATATCATATAATTCATTTTCATAGCGCCCCAAGAAAACTTAATCTCTATTCAGGCGCTTCACATCTGCCTCGGGGCTCGAGCCCACGACCTCAGCTAGACATTGGTCTGGGCGAGAACCTTAACTGCTGGACCAAACCATCTCGGCGACATACGCCTGAATCTAAATACCTATACATGCACATCAGTATATGTGGACTTTTAAAATTCTATACCATATTTATATACTGTAAAAGCCAGTACGTACATTTAAATATCAAATTTAGCAAGTAAATTCCGATTCTGCTATCACACGCCTATATATATATATATATATATATATATATATATATATATATATATATATATATATATATATATATATATATATATATATTACACACATACACATATACATATATATATATTTGTATGCAATATATTTAATATATATATATATATGTAATACCGTCAGTCTGCGGAATATATGAGCTAGAGGTAAAGGGCTCACGTGTCACGATCTATGCTGTGGGGGTAGAGTTTTTTCAGCAAGGAATCCTATAGTACCCACTGCAAGCTGGGGTAGTGGCCGCTAAGGCTTTTTGCAGCTATTTAAATGAGACTCTTTAATCATCCGACGTTAACAGTTTAATTTGACATAGACCTTTGCAAAAATTTGGTATGTCCTTACTAACTCTCAAAATATCCAGACAGGTCTTATCACCAACCAGAGTCGACTCCGTTTGCATCTACTAGCACAGGCTAGCAGAAGCCAGCTCGCGCCAGAGAACGTGCCACTACAGCCTACGCTGAGATGGTCAGGCCGGGCATGGTAACTTCTTAAGAACATCCTGTAAAGTTCAGCCCTGTCCGCAGCTTTCTGGCTAAGCCTGCGAGGCCGGGCATTAATCAGCTGCAGAGCCTAGCCTATTATATTCTATAGCCTAGTATATTATCATTCTAGCTTTCAGCATGCTAATGCGACCAGTCACGGCTTGCTGGTCATGTGACTCAGTATTAATATCTAGCGGTGTGACTAACCTGCGGAAAACTAGGACGCGTAAGTACCTAATGCCTAAACCATAAACCCTAGAAAAACGAAGGGCCGGGTTACCGTTCTGGTTGTGGCAGTTGAACCTGGACCTCTGAAACCTAGGTCAAGCAGAAGCAGTAATTGCACAGTTGGCTCTCTTGTATCTCATGCAGCGGCACGCTGTGTCCGTATAAAAGCACTATATGATAAGTAAGAGATAGAGATAGATGTAAGAGATAGATGATAAAAAAAAAATTTCAAAAAAATGAGCTGTGAACTAGAGCACTTAATATCTCTAGAACGTCACTAGACCTAAAAATACAGAGAAAACGCGTAGACAGTAGCAACAAATCAAGCTTTAAATGAAATACCATTTCTAGCATCTGTTATATAAGTCCTATCAGTTGTTCTACTCTTCTCATTCTGGCTAACGATGGCAGAAACAGCTTGCACAGTTATCCAGTTTAGCCAAATAATCTATGCTTATGTCATTACCTTATAGATGGTTTCTTTTGTTGATAGCTTACTGTTAAGTTAATTGATTTTTCTTTATTTACAGCTAACACTGTGTTCAAGTTCGCAACTTCTTCCCGTTATCTTCTTTCTTGCATCAAAGTACCATTTAATCTGCCTGAGCAGAGCATTGCGAACATTACCGAAATATAGCTAGAAACTGTGGTGTGGTTCCGACTAAGGCCGGCAGTTAAGACAGTATATATATATATATATATATATATATATATATATATATATATATATATATATATATATCATACTATATATATATATATATATATATATATATATATATATATATATATATATATATATTCTCAAACTGCTGCTCATAGGACACCCTAAGCGTGTGGCTGGATTAAAAGACTTTGCTCTTCTAATAGGTGATGCTGTTGTACGACCATCACAACATGCTCAAAATTTAGGTGTCGTTTTCGACAGCTGCCTATATTTTAAAAGCTTCATTCAAAAGACTGCTTGTACAGCTAGCCATCGCGATATTATACAAATATATATATATATATATATATATATATATATATATATACAAATGAATCATATATATATATATATGATTCATTTGTAATACGCCCCAAGAGAACTTAAATCTCTATTCAGGCGCTTCAAATATGCTATGGGGTTCGAGCCTACGACCTCAGCCTGACCTTGGTCAGGGCGAGCACCTTAACCACTGGGCCAAACCAGCTCGGCAAATGCTTTCTATCAATCACACCTCATGCAGCTTTCAGCTATTTTCTTATAGTGCAGCGTATGTTAGTACTGTAGCATCGTAAAGCACCGGCGATCTTGGTAGCGGTATGGAGATAATGATCTAATTTGCTTACAAGCAAGATAGAGGAATAGAGTTAATAGTCCATCATCAGCTTCATCATTATTCCCTCTGGGCTTTTCATCCTTTCCTTTCAGCTCCACCACCTCATCGACCACATCCCACATCCGCTTGCATCTGCTGCACACATCTCTGGGCTGATTTAGTATTCTAAGGAGGCTCGTAGTCCTCTAAATTTCTTATCTACTGCTCTCTCTCTCTCTCTATTACGTACCTAGATTTTCTGCTCTCCAAAAAAGCCTGCTTAGCAAATACAGTCGCGCCTTAACTAGGCTCCTGGTCTTCCCGACACCTGTCCATGAGGCCACGGCCAGGCCACTCGCAAAGTAAGGAATAGCACACTGGAGAACTTATTTAACTTCCTTCTCCCGTATGTCGTTTCTATCTAGGAAATTGGAGCGATTAATGGCAGAGCAGCTGAACGCACATTACAGCCTAAAATCTATCAGGTACCTAGCAATCGGGAATCAGAGCTTAGTTACTCCACGAAAGCCGAGCTGCATGGTATGCACAGCGACCTCCTCAGGAGTTCTGACTCGTTAGAGTCGCTTCTGGTTTTGATGGATATTTTAGCCGTTTTTAATATTACCAATTCGCAAGTCATTCTTATGTGCCTGTCGCCTCGCTTGAACATCGTTAGCAGCCAAGTGGTCTAGGTCTTACCTTAGATTCTTACCTAGGAGGAGGATCAGCGAGTAGTGTAAACGGCCACCGGTCGTTGGGTGAACCTTCGAAGTATGAATGCTCCTTGGATCTGTTGGTCCCTTCTTTCCGCATTATTTTTTATCAAATTGCTCAGCAAAATTCTTTTAATGCAGATGATACTTGGCTGTAGCAGTGCTTTGATCTGTCCTGCTAGGCTTTGATCTAACACCTCAACTGCTGTCTGCTTGCACCGTCATTGTTTAAATTTAGATGACAATTAAGTTTTTGAAATTTAATGATGACAAGGCTAATATAATAGCCAAGAAAAATAGTGCTGCTTGTAAACTGGATGACCTCACTGGCAACGTGAGCAAGGCCAGCATCCATCCTGAAGCCACGTTTACTTGATAAGACCAACTCAGCTTCACAATCAAGTCTGCGTAGTTTCATTTAAATAATATCACACAAATTCGGGCGCTCTTAGCCATGGGTAAAGGAGTTAAATTAGTCCATACATTTTGGTAACATAATAGATAGACTTCTACAACTCTACCGACATGGGTTATTCCTGTATTTTTAGCAACATAGTAATAATATATTAATATTGTAATATAGTAATGTAGCAGCTAAAATAGTGCAGCTGGGCTTGAATGTCATTAGCACCGTGGCTCTTGCTGTCAGACTAAATTGATACCCTGCCTCTTTAGCCAACGCCAAGTGACCTGAGCAAAGTTTCGTTCTCTTAATACAAAATAAAAAGCTTTTCCATTGTTATAACTATTCTTAATGCCCGAGACCTATAATTTTTTTAGCATTCCGTTTTTGATTTTAGGGAGCTTAACAGAATGCCGTATTTATTTGCTGCCTGCCTAGTGAATAAAAAGCTCTGAAAATCTATAGCCAGAAAGGTGGTCTATACACAAAACCTTGAATTTAGAAGGTTCAACTCAAAGATATGAACAGTGACGATCCTCAAACAATTTGTAGCACCTCGATGAGCAGAGAGCTGATTTTTCTCGCTACTAATGATAGTTACCAAGTTAAGACTTTTGATATAATCGCTTCGTTGTTTGTAATGTATCTCCGTCTGTAACTCCACAAAGCCACATGGACTATGTGGGTGTTATGCAGGAGAGGCTTGTGTAGCGCACTCACAACCTAAGCCGCTTTCAGTACGCATTTGGTAGCCAACAGACTCCGTTTCGCGCAACAAAGAGAAAGTGGGAACCGTAGCCGAGTCAGGAGAACAGTCGGGGTAGTGAGTAGCAGGGAATTAGAAGCCCAGGACCGCTGGAAAAGATAAGCCATAGTCGGCAGCAGGAGAGTAGCTGTCGTTTCGTTAAAATCGTGGAAGCGAGTTCCACAGTCTGGGACCTACAGAGCTAAAGCTTCTGTCGACAACGATCTTTAAGCGGAGGAATGGAACAGCTAATTTATTTTCCATACAGGACCTGAAGGCACGAACAGGCTGAAACTGATGCAGCAGTTCAGCTAGGTATGGAGGAGCCAAGCCGTAGCGGGCCTTGTGGGTCAGCATCAGAACTTTGCTCTGTATCCTTTGCTCAACCGGCAGCCATCCTAGTTCTTTTAGCAGAAGAGAAACGCGGTCAAACATCTGAGACTGTAAAACTAGCATTGCAGCCATATTCATAGCCATTTGTAGTGGCCTAGTTGCTTTCTTTGGTAACCCAGTCAAAAGAGAATTAAAATAATCAAGCCTAGACAGAACTAAGGAGCTAGTTAAATTGTGTGCAAGCTACTGTGGAAGAGAGCTCCTTATCTTAGATAGGAACCGGACGGGATGGCTAGCTGTACAAGCAGTCTTTTGAATGAAGCTTTTAAAATATAGGCAGCTGTCGAAAACGACACCTAAATTTTGAGCATGTTGTGATGGTCGCACAATAGCATCACCTATTAGAAGAGCAAAGTCTTTTAATCCAGCCACACGCTTAGGGTGTCCTATGAGCAGCAGTTTGATTTTATCGTCATTTAGTTTCGAGAAGTTTTCCTACATCCAGGATCGAATGTCGGCTAGGCAAGCATTCAGTTTATCAGTTGCTGCAGCAGATTCCGACGGCTTGAATGACAAATACAGCTGAGTATCGTCAGCTTAAAAGTTATGTTCTATTCTATGGGCCTTAATCACTATAATCAGTATAAATGGAGAACAGCAGGGGACTGAGGACGGACCCTTGAGGGATTCTATGGGTGACCGATCTCGTTAGTGAGACCTGACTCTCACACGTCACGGATTGAACACGATCAGACAAGTACGATTTAAACCACGCCAGTGCCTCGTCTGCCAGACCGATCGTTGTTCACAATCTAGCTCTATCTGATCTAATTTTCAAGTAGGATATCGTGATTAATGGTATCGAAGGCAGCTGATAGATCTAGCAGACCTAGGGCAGTGACATTCCCGTCATCTTTGCCGCATAGAATGTCATTGTTACGGCGAAGGAGAGCAGTTTCAGTGTAGTACTGCCTCTCGAAACCCCGATTGAAATGTTTCTGACATTTCATTCTTTTCAAATGTGCTACCAGCTGCTTAGCGACAATTTTTTCAAGAATCTTTGAAATAAAGCAAGAAGGGAAACTAGGCGATAGTTTGCAATGACCTATATATCTAATCCAGGCTTTTTAAGTATCGGTCTAACGATTGCCGATGTGAAGGACTTGGGTACAACCCCTTTTCCCAAAGAAGCACTAAAAATCGCGGTTATAGCTGAGCTAAGTTGGTCTACCAGTGAAGACCACAGAGATGATGGTATAGGGTCTTCAGGAGACAAGCTCTTTTTACTAGACCTTATTAAGGTAGCCACATGCAGAAATCTCAGAATTTTTTTCAAAAAGGGTCACAGGTTGCGATTCCGCAATTGCTTTACGCGGATGGGGCTTTATGGAGGCACGAATGTGCACAATTTGTTCAGTAAATAAGGCTGAAAACTTTTTCGGCTCAGCGTTAATATCTGGGGAGTCTGACCTCTCAGCACTGGCCAGTAAATCGTTTACTGTCTTATAAATGTTTTGGGTCTGATTGGCAGGACTTCAGTTTTCGAGTGAAAAATGAAGCCCTAGCTTTTTTTAAACTCCGGGTGTAAACTCGAAGGAAGTCTTTGAAATTGACTAGATCTTTATCAGACCCTGATTTCTTAAAACGACGTTCAAGCCTTCGCTTAACACGGCGCATCTTTAGAAGTTTTTTTTGTTATTTGAAAGGAATCTCCGCGAATCTGTACACGGATAGAATGAACGGGAGCTTGCTAGTCAAAAGCACTCCTAAGTGTCATGTTCACTGCCTCCGCGAGGGTATCGAGGCTGTCGGTCGAGTCTAGGTACAGATCGAGAATCTCGCCATCACAAACAGATTTCAAAAATATGCCTACATAAATGTTTTTAAAGTTATGTCGCTGGACAAATTCGACATTACCCTATACGTACAAGGGGGTAGGAACAGTAAATGAGACCGAACAATGATCCGAGAGGGTCAGTGGGCACACCACGAGGTCAGTGGGGCAGACATCCTTAGCGATCACGAGATCTAGAATTGGCCACCGACGTGGGTGTTATGATTAACGTGTTGGACCTAACCAAATTTTTCCAGTCAAGAGAAAGCGGACCTGGCTGTTGCTAGGGTAGTCAACGTGAATATTGAAGTCACCAGAAATCAGTAACGGCCTGTCAGAAATGTGCAGTTGCTCAAATAAGGATGAAATTATTCGTTAGCGCACTATTTTTAGTCTAATTATACTGTAGTCAAATTAAACTGTAGGCTAACTTAACTATGACATAGTTATCTGAAAACATCAAATGTATGAGCATTTTATTTACTTCACACTGGTCGAGTACATTTTTACAACTACAACTAAAAAATTTTCCCAGAATTTTTACAATGTTTGTTAGTGTGAAATACGTATATTAATATAGCATAGTACAAATCAAAAGAATATTTGCAATTCGGCACGTAAAGCAAGACGTTCAAAGTCTTTCCTGTCACAAATTCTTACCTGGCATACTATCCTAGCGCTTCTTAAGCTAATTTATTATACAGCAGCCATGCGATGGGTTGCTAGTTTCGTAATTGCTCGCTCCGTGTTGATATGGTGAAAGGTTTGCCTTGAAAGCAGTAAAAGCCGACATACCTCCAGTATAAGTTGATTTTCCAAATTGAGACGCTTGCATTTCGCTTACTGTTGTCAGGCCAAGGCCTCATGCTCCACCGACAGCAAGGCGTTTCTATGTATTCTAGCAAGGCCCGCAACCCATCTTCATGTTTCTCTCGCGGTGTCGTAACAATTCTATGCATTTAAACCACATCGGCCTGCAATAGACAGATGCTTCTTATATAGCTGTATGCTCATTAACCACCTAGGTCACATATCGGGCGGTAAACTCCAAGTAGAAGCATTTAAAATGCAGCAATACTAGTAGCACTTCGTGGCAACTTGATACTCCAAAAATCCGACACGGTAGTCCGAACAGCATATCTCAAAGAATTATTAGCAATCGTCGTAGACGACATCAATCAACTCACTTGTCTAACCTTTACTTGCAAGGTCCGCGTCAGCCTTAAATTGGCGCCCGGATGGCCACACTTTTCACTTTGTGGACAGTCCAGGATTTTCGTGCACATCCAGCGTGATGTACTAGGGTGGGCTTAAGAGGTAAGACCATCTCGTGACGACAGCACACGGCTACTGATTTATACTGAAGAAATGATTGCATGAATGGGTACCACTTGGATATCGGTAACTAGCAAGTAACTACCGATCAACTAATCTCCACGATATAACATGCAGCCAATTAGCTTGCATCCATTTTGGCTTGAGCCACAAGTACGTCACGTATTTGAAAAAGATTAATGTCCTACCCACGGGCGAAGTGCAGCCACAATATCAAACAGTGATTCGGCGCCAAATTGAGTACAAAGTTTGAAATTGACTAGAGACTAAGTTTGTGAACCCAGTACGTGGAGTTGCAATGAGACTTGGAGACCTGCATCAATCTGCACATGTACAGCCGCTGATGATCACGCTGTCATTTGTTGCCATTGTCCCTAGCGATGCTCCTCTTGTCTTTAATTTCGTACCAGTCTGCAAAATCATGGACAGATAGTGCTTAAATCTATTTTCCAAGCCTAATATTGTCGTTCCATGGTTTATTGCTTCTGTCATTAAATCAGAGAACGCTGTTATTCTTTATTGGTCGCGAACGAAGTGCATGAAGCATGAGCATGAAGAATGTGCATGAAGATTTCGGACGACGAACAATATCAGGCTTCACAATTGAACGCTTTGTACATCAATTTTACAGATCATTTTTCAATTTAAATTTGAATTTAAATTTCTCGTAAGCGAAAACGCTGTGCAAGATTCTCAGACGCCGAACAACAACAACGCTCTGCTTTCAGACTCTTACTGTCTACTGTGCTTGCCGTCAAAGCCACGGTTTGATCTTGTATTGAAAGAGAGAGAGAGAGAGAGAGAGAGAGAGAGAGAGAGAGAGAGAGAGAGAAAGAGAGAGAGAGGGAGAGAGAGGGAGAGAGAGAGAGAGAGAGAGAAAGAGTGAGCAAGCTTCTTTGGTCCATAAAATTAATTTATATTCCCAGCGCAAATGCATGAAAATGTCCTTTTACGTTTTGCTATGATTGACTCAAAATTGCAGTTACTAATAGAATTAAAAATTGCTTCAAGCTTTCGTACGATGGTGCTAAAACCCATAACATTAAAACGTATCATGAAAAGGCAATGGTACCTATTTCCTGGCTAATAACACTGCTCCTATTTGATGTTTTAGAAAAATGATATAGATATATGATTTTTTAGAAAAATTAAATTTTTTCAATCTAAAATAAAAAACCTGAATCTACTATCTACTCGTGGCACACTGCCTACGGGATCCTCATTCGTTTCTGATGCAGCAGCATTATCATTACGATCGAATAAATATAATTTTTCTTATAAAAGAAGAAGATAACACTACCTAAAGCTCATTCTCTAGTCTCTGATCTGGTGAATGTCAGCGGTCCATTAAGCTTACTCGTGCCTCTGTCTCTTGCTGACCGATGTAGTTTTTTGTAATTCCGTATTAGCAAATCTAATTTTTTTATGCCAGCATATACTAATAAAACTAACCATAATGCTTACTTGTGCAATCTTCATACGAGCATAATCTCAATCTTGACATGTGTTTTCCCTAACAGACCTCATTTTGTGTTTCTCTCTCTGATTGACTTCAGCTCTAATTGCGAATTTACCGTTAATCTCTCAGCCACTTTTAATAATGACATGTCGTACGACTAAGTTAAATGTTAATAGCTGAGATAAAACTAGCGTGACCTGGAAGTGTCGTCCAACTATATGTTAGTGTTTCGTCTCTCTATCCTTTAAATTAGCATTTGTAAGTTGTTGCGCAACAATTAAATGCCATGAAGATTGTTATGGCTGAACAGAGAAATTGCAGTCCCACTTCAAGTCTTTAGCAGAATTAAATTGTCTTGGTACGTTTGAGTTTCTCGTAGAATTCTCAAATCGCTAATACAATGACCTATTTTGAAAAAAGATGCCTAAATTACTGCTTTTCATCCACGACTTGATACAAGCCACTGAGATTACAAATAGATGTGCTCTCTAGCACACTTAGGATTCATAGACTCGAAAGCAATATCAGCAAACTAATGGTCACACAAGAGCTTATGATTTGATCATGACCAATAGGGTCATATGTACAACATATTGTTTATGGCAAAAAGTGACATATCGGTGAAGCCGCGTAAAAATTACTCTCTATCTCTGTCTCTGTCTCTGTCTCTGTTGAATATGCATATTTTTTAACGTTTATCTATCTAGAATCTGTCGCTGTAATGGGACCTTTCCTTCCATCAACTCCCGATTTCCAAATGAGCCTACCCACCATGCTATATTAGAACACCCTTTATATTAGTTCATCTTCGGCTGAAGACCCAGGGCATCGAGCCAATTTATTCTAACATGCTTATTAAACGCTCAACCTCAAAAAGCTTTGTAGATTGGTTCCAACCCTAAGAACGGCTCGATGCAATCTTATCTTAAAAACTGTTTAGTGCTACGTAAATCCGGCTGACGGCGCAGCTACAATGTTCATGGTGTCGCATATATCTCCAATATATTTTCAGAGTGAAGATCATCATCCCAGCGTCTTGATACAATATTTCCAGTCAAACTATCCTGCGATATTAACATAGTAGCTTCGCTGACAGCAGAAAGCTACGGCTACATAGCTACGGCCACTCTGGCTTGCTGCTTACAAAGAGCCGATTTCCTGTTAAAATCTGCTGCTTCGAGAGTATTCTCTTACGTGGCCAGCAATTTAAGAAGATTGAGGAATATACCCACGCACTTGAATTAGCTAATAAAAACTGTCACTACTAATTGTGTAAGGACCACGTAGCCCATAAGTTTAGATAAGCAGATTATGCAAGAATAGGTCAGCTGTTAACAAGATTTCTACTAAGTGAGGCATGGGCTGGGCATATCGTATCAACCCTCAGTCAATTCAGGCTTCTTACTAGCAATGCAGCTTACGAGACTGCCAAAAAATTGCCACTAGTACAAAGAACCTACATCCTAGCAATGTGAGATGCCTGTATTAGTTCAGAGCGTGCAAATGCCATACAGTTAGTCAACGACTAATTTTATATCGCATAGAAAGCTCGAGCGAAGCGGTTTGCTGAAGCTTTGACTAGATTTTATCTCATCTAAATAAAATAGACTGTCAACATTTTGCAGATTGCCAGTGCATATCTACCGGTCTCGCAAAAGTCTCAGACAAATTTATTCTTTCGAAAATCATGCACTAGTCACAGATTCAGTTACAAAGCAGAAAAAAAGAGAATCGCTGCAGGGCAATGCTTCAGCGATAACTTCTGAGTGAATCATGCAAGCTTTATAAATTTTTATCACAATACTAAGGTCACTTAACGACTTTCCTAAATAGTTTGCTGGCTGCTTGCATTTGTCAGTCGATGACTATAAAAAATTAAATTAAATTGAAATGTTCATAAAAAATGAGATCTCATCGTTGCGTAAGTTTTACAATATGGTCAGGTATGATAAAATGTATAGTCTAGATGCTGAAACTGCCTTATAATTTTAGGGATGGTACGAAAATAAAAAGTGAACCTATTAAAGTGAATCCATTACGAGGGCTATTCATGCGAGCACCACACAGCAGAGGATTGAAATTCTGGATACTCTGCAGAACTCTTAGAAGGTTACTTCTTATTAGGTTACCCTAAAGTTGAAATATAAATTTGTAATCCTCTCCTTGCTGGCCTGAACTGCATTACTAATTTAGACCTTGCCAAGGTTGACCTCATGAACCTGAGAAAAAGGAAATGTTAAGAACTGAATTAGTGTTCTACCAAAACCGCCACAACCTTCACATTGCAGTCGACTACGCTTATAAGAATATAGGATATAGGATGTAGGATATAATATATAGGATATACGATATACGATGCAGGATACAGGATACATGATATAGGATGCAGGATATAGGATGTGGGATGTGGGATATAGGATATGGGATATAGGATATAGAATAAGAATATCTTATACACTCCGCCAATTGTTTTTAAAAATAGCAGCCTGCGTCCCAGATATTTAAGCAAGATTAGCCTCACACCGCATATGGGAATACTCCGCATGTAAGAATGCCTATTGACCGGCCGAGCGTATTCTTATTAGCGGATTCGACTGTAAAACGAAATTTGAGCTGATTATTTTGTTTAATTTGCAAATATGCTCTATGTAATGTTTACTTCGAGTAACCATTTTTCATGAAAAAGACTAAGAAAACATTTAAAGTAGTTTACTTTGTTCGTACTTTTTATGTCACACACTGTTCGGGGCAAAGAATTAATAATAAAATAAAAACATTGCAAGATAAACCTTTTTATGCCATTCTATTTGCATTTTTCTAGGGGGGATCCATAGCTTTCAAATAATTTCAAACTTGGTCCACGTCTCAAAAATTTAGCGTTTCACTCGCTCGGTGGGCATAATTTTAGGACGCAAGATTGCTGGACGGAGAGTCGCCTCTGCCCTGTTGGAGGAGACAGGAGTACACTGCGAGTGCAGTGCTGCAGCTCGAGTTTTGCCTATTGTCAGCTTGAGAGGCAGGATTGCTACACAAAAAGTCGCCCGCTCCATGAATGGCTAGCGTGAGACGGCGCAACTTGGTTTACTACTAGGTGGATAACATAACCTCTAACAATGATTTAGTGTGAATGCGCAGGGGAGAAACTGCTACGCAGACATGCACTTTTGCCCTGCAAGGGAAGAGCTTTTGAAGGCACGATGCGGTTTTGGCCAGGTGCATTTCCGTCTGGAAATTTCTCGTCAGCTTGCTCTCCGCGCGAACAGCTGCTCGACGTTGGTCGCCTTGTCATCTACCAGCCTGAGAGGTGTGAGCGTTCATTTGGCTATACCCACTCCTGCCTTGCCAACTTAAAGGGTGACCTTCTGCCCAAACCTTTTACGACCGGCGACAATTGCTCGGGCAACTACCTGATTTGAGCATTGACACGCAGAGAGGTATGCGGGCACTCGCAACATCCACCGGTGACCGCGGTTGATCCTATGTCGGACGACGATCGGCAAGAAGGCTCAAGATGCGGAATGCGGAATGCGGACTCCATCGGATTCGTTGGCATCAGCGAATGCGACTCGACTGCTGAGCGTTCTGTTTCCGGTGAGGGAAATAGGAGCAGGTATTGCTTCCGTGTAAGGGTGACGTCTGAACCTTCCTGTTACACGGCTAGTTACTTTTAGGCGCTTCACCAATGCACCAATGCCGGTGAGTCGGCAGTAGCAGAAACAATGCAGCAGCGACAAAGAGCGCTCAAGCACCTGCGGCCTAGAGCTCAAATCAATCAGCTCCAACGCCACAGCCCTGGAGTCTGGAATCCTGACTACCCACCTATCTCAGGGCGCCGGTTCTCCTCGGCGACACATTATTGTATAATCGTACGGTCGCCTAATCGCGAATTAAAATATCCGCTATAATCCGGCTGGTGTAGCTGGCGCTGCCGTTCCATCGACGCTGCTAGTCGCGACCTGCTGGTTGGTCTTCGAGCCCTGGTCCTTCGCAGATCGCGCGCCTGGCGTTGGCGGAGGTGCCTCTAGTAGCGGAACACTAATTCCCATATATTAGCGCTCTTTATGTAATGTATCTCCGTCAGTAACTCCACAAAGTCATAAAGACCATGTGGGTGTTACGCAGGAGAGTTTTGTATAACGCACTCACAGCCTAAGCGGCTTTCGGTACGCATTCGGTAGCCAACAGACTTCGTCTCACGCAACAAAGAGAAAGTGGGAAGCATAGCAGAGTTAGGAGAGCAGTTGAGGTAGTGAGTAGCATAGAAGTAGCAGTTCAGGACCGCTGAAAAAGATGTGCCACAGTCGGCAGTTGGAGAGTAGATGTCGTTGCGTAAGAATTGTGTATGGCACCAGGTCTGTGTGCTTGTCGCGCGGAGCGAGAAGCTTGCGAGAAGTTGGTCGATAAGACTCAAGTAGACGTGCAGCGACATTGTCAGCTTGCAAGTAAGGTTGCCGCAAAATCCCCTGTATTCGTGCTTTGCAACTTGGTTCGGTGCTCGCCGCCAGCAGGTTAGCGCCGCAAACTCTGGCGGCGACGAGGCCTGCTTATCGCACGCGAAGCAAGCCGAACCAAGCATTCGGGAGCGAGGTGACGCCGCTTGGCCACCGTCGCAACATCGCCCCTCCTATCAAAGGGTCCGGCCTCATACAAGAAAGGTTACGAATCGCTCATTAGATTACAACCGAAAATGTTAGAACTGGCCTACACTCGCGGGACGCACGCGCAGCGCGACGAAGAGAGAGAGAGAGAGAGACGACGAAGCCACACCCCCACCACGTCGTAAGGATCGTTTAAGGCTACGGCTGTAATGACGAAGGTTGACTAGCGGCGTACGGCGTGCCTAAAGTATCGGTTAGATGGTCGTGTGCGTCAGGTCGGTACAGCCCCGTTGAAGGGGGAGAAGAAAGAATAGCGCGTCCGCACAGGCCAGCCGCGGCCAGGCAAAAAAAATGGTGCTCGACGATGGGATCACATCACCCGTGCACCAACCGTCGGCCCGAGCTGTCAGCTGCTGTCTACGCTCTCAGATTTGAAATGATAGCTGGAGTCATTCGCACGAGTCACGCCTAGTTGCCCACATAAAGACCACTTCTAAAACCAGAATAAACTCGGATAGAAGATATCTTATTCACAAACTTATATATCTTATATAACAAATACCTTATTCACAAACCTCAAATCCTTTGGAGATCGTGCATTTAGTTCGTATGCTCCCAAAGCCTGGAACTCCCTCCCGACCTGCGTCAGAACATCCCCTGACCTGGCCACATTTAAAAGGAACTTAAAAAGACACACCTATTAAGGACAGCATTTAGTGGGTCCCTGTGATTCGTCCTTCGTGTGCTTATGCGTGCTGACACTGTGCATGTGCCACTAACCACATTTGCATGCTGACCCTGTGCATGTCACCCCTAACCATGTTATTCATTTTGTTTGTTTATCAAGCATGACATTACTCACCCTTCAATTGCATTTCCCTTTGCAGCAAATGTAAAGCGCCTCGAGAGAGATTGAGTTCTCTGAGGGCGCTGTATCAAGTGCATTATTATTATTATTATTATTATTATTAAACTCAGATCCCAATGCCTCCATGGCAGCGCTACCGGTATTCACGACTTCTTTGAAAAGGGCATTCCAGCTGACCACGCCCCCAGGTATTGCAAACCGAAAACACCATTGCATAACGTGAGAACAACAAGAAATCTCTCCCCAAAGTGTCTTATCGTGCTTATCGCGTACTTCTCCGCACTATTTTTGACCATTCGATTTTCCTTCAGCTACAATCTCCGATACTCCCTGCCCTAGATGCCGCAAGTTTGCCACGCCCCATGGACAAGAATGTGCAGCCAAAAGACCAATGCAGTATCCTAATAAGGGAGGATATATAGTATAGCAATTAATTTTCATCCAACATATAAATATTTACGTTAATTTTTTTATACACAGCCACTAAATCTACTTGACTCTCCCGAATTCTTGACACCGTCTACCCTCCCGGTCCGTGCCATGGCCGCCAAAGGCGAACGGGTATAAAAGCTTCGGCAGTGTACTCACGCGCATTCACTGATCAGAGTAGCATGTGGCGATAACTGGTTGACCTTAACCTGCGACCGCATCTAGGGTTGCCGTGCGCGAGCTCGCGAATGCATTATACGACATCGATCAGCTGATTCCGCCGCACATGCGCGTCCGCTGAGCAGCCGCCTGCCCAGTGCCTTCTTTTTCAAGTTCAGACACAGAAGACGTTAGCAGCTCACAGATGACTGAAGACCTGAAACTCTGAAACTCTGAACAACTCGGTAGCGGACAGGCGACCCCTCTTTTCCGGTGGCCGCCGGAGCTGCTCACTTACCGTCGGCCGCCCGGTGTCTCGTCATGGTGGACAGCGGCCTCGCATCTGACTGTGAGCGCGGAGCGCGCTACTGTAGCGCTGAAGATACCTACAAAAGAGATTTATTTTACTTGTGCAAGACCCTTCGTTCCGAAACGCACGTGAACGCCGAATACTTCCGCAACGGGAATGGATCCAATCACGCCCATTTCTCGTCGGCTTTCGAGAGTCTGCAGTGTCATCTGAATGGATTTGAGGCGTTGTGCTGCGATATCCTGCTAGTCGCGGGTGACTATGACTTCGGCAATGTTCCTGCCAATGGCTATCGCAGCCTTATACGGATTGCTCACAAGTGCTGCTTGCACCTGCTAGCGCTGATCCGTTATATTTCCGTAAACAAAGATTCATACCTATTCAGGAGCTACCACTGGGCAATGGAGCTAAGCTCGTACACGCTCGCGCTTGGGCAGCTTAAAGCTGTTTTGTGCTATGCCGAGAAGTTGATTGCTTTCGGCCGGAAAGGTGAACTCTTTCCTACCGAAGAAGACTTGTACACCTCAGCAGTCAGCGACATACAGATGGAGCTAGACGCGCTCGATCAGAAGGCGTTCTACGGGCGATGTCTGGCTTTTCAGGTGTGTAGTTTGGAACCTGTTGCTATTTTTTTGCGGGCCCCTTGTCAATGCTCCAAGTTTTTTACCCCGAGCCGATCGACAAACAATTCACTTGGCTCTAGCGCTACAGCTATTTCTAGACAGCTGTTTTGGTACATAGCAAACATATGTATGTCATGGTGTATGTAAGTATTGTGTGTGTGTGCGCGCACACGCTTCTGTGTGTGTGTGTGTGTCTGTGTGTGTGTGTGTGTGTGTGTGTGTGTGTGTGTGTGTGTGTGTTCGAGCATGTGTCTATGTGAGGAGGTACCGTGAAGCATCTTGTCTCTGTGACTATGCGAAGATCCCGTTCATGGCATATCATGTTACTTTTGTGGCATGCGTGCATGCACTTGACGTTTTAGTTTTGTGAGTCAATGAGGAGGCCACTGGAGATTGTCCACATTGCCATGGCCAGCTATGGGGAGAACTATGGTGTCAGTCGGCCGGGCTACCTCACGTTTGCCAGCACCTTGCTGACCAGCCGGAGATATGTGCTCAACCCTGAGCTTAGAGCCGAAAAGGTTTGACCTGTTTACTAGTTTTTTGTTGCTTTCTCTTTCCATCCCACTCTCCCCTTCTTCTCTCTGTCTCCCTTTCTCTCCTTATTTCCTTTCTTATTGCTGCACAGCTAGTGATGGCGTCAATGTGTGGGTGGATAATGATGAGTTCCCAGCAAGCCTGGCTGCAAACCTTATTGTTACGTTCAATGTTTTACAGGGTTGATTCTAACTCTGATAGCAAGTGAGATAAAACCCCACGCGCAGAAATACTAAACCGCACCTAGATGTGCCCCCTCCCCTATCTGATCTTGTCTCCACCATGTCAAGCCTACGAGCATCCCTCACCTACAGTTTGGGTCAGCTGGATGGCAGAAGCTGTGCTGCTGTGCTGCTGCTCGTTTGTGTCAGTCCTGTAGTTTACGGTCTAGAGATGGGGCTTGTTCGTATATGCTGTATGTGATGACGTGCATTCCGTGACATGAAGTTGTAGTCACCCCTTTGCCACTGTGGACGAGTTCGGTTGAGCCGAGTAACAACGCAGTAGACACTGTGGTTCAGACACTCGAAGTTGTGATGGCTGGCCCAGCACCAGCTAGTAGCAGCTAAATCTGAGCAGGAGTGTGAGATGTCGGGAGTTGGCTATCATCGCTTTGGCAATCAGAGTTCTAGTGTGGCAAGCTCTGCCCATTTTGCAATGCTTTGCTGCAAATCGAAGTTGCTCTTTCAGAAGAGCACTTGCACTAGACTTATAGGGCATGCTCAGTGGCATCAGATGCACGGTTAGATAGAAATTTGTCATTTGTTTAGTGCCCTTATAGAACTTAATTGCTGCCCAGACCTTTACATATACAGCAGAGCTTGATACCACAACGTTGGTTGTTATGCACCTTACCCCTGGGCCAAACCAGGTCCAAACAAGGATGCACGTCTGAGATGAAGCTAATATTTATCACCATGTACACCACAGACACCATATATGCTGAACCTCAGTCATACATGCTGATACACACCCACTAATCTCTGTTTCTCTCTCTCGCTCTCTGTCTGTCTGTCTGTCTGTCTGTCTCTCTCTCTCTCTCTCTCTCTCTCTCTCTCTCTCTCTCTCTCTCTCTCTCTCTCTCTCTCTCTCTGGCCTCTAAGAGGATGCCGACGTTCGACGACACTAGATGTTAGCCAATTTTCTCCAGCTAAATGATTACAGATCTCCAGCTCATAGGATACCCTTAGCGTCACGTTCTCGTAATTTTTGCATCCTCTTTGATTACTGCACGACTTTTAAAATTTTCCTTTACATGACCACCAATGGAGCTAGCCGTCAAGTTCGATCGCTGCCTACGATTAGGGACCGTCTGTCATGGTGGGTGGCTTACGATCTTACTATCTTCTTAGTTTTCGTCTTGGCTGGACTACTGTAATTCAGTTTTGGCTGGGCTAGTGGAAAAAAAAGCCCTTCAGCCTCTGCAGGTGAAGGATAACATTCTCTCATTACGACTCAGTGCAAAGCTTGCTAGCCACCAGCAGTCTGTGGTATGTCTACACTGCATCGCAGTTGCACGTGTGGCAGATCTGCCCGACTATGCCACTTTGTGGCACTGGCCTGCTCCCTTTATCGCGACATGTAGGATTCAGATTTTGTGTAAAGTACCCTCATTCACCAACGTCACGACTGACCTAATGTCTGCCGTATGCATGAGGCTTTCTTCCTGAGGCAAGTCGAGCAACCAAAAGATAAGAGTAAAGAGCCAAAGAAAGCAGTGGGAATAGTTCCCCTGCCTGGAGTGAGGAGCCGGCTGCACGGTGTAGAGAGCCACATTAGCTGCAGGTGCGTGCATGTGTGACAAGATGCTTCTATGCTTGTGCTCCGCATAGATAGATACAAATGCTTGTGCGTGCTCCGTCAGCTCTCATTGCTCAGCAGCAGCTATGGGCTTGGGCTCGCCTTGAGCTCCAGAGCTGCAGCTCCAGAGCTGCAGCACGCGTGGGTGCAGCTCAGTGGTAGTAGCCTTGGAGCTGTGCCTCTGTCCTGCACGAGACATCGTGTTACGTGCCATGCGGTCGTGTGCCACTCCAGCCATCATCCGGGCCATCGGAGGCCCTGCTTTCATGCTAACGTTACATCGTAACTTGCTTATCTTATTGTAAGCACAGCCTTTCCACTAGCTCCTTTCTCGTGACCTTGACTTGTGAATTCACTTTTAGTTTAACCTCATTTGACCTACCGATATCTTCTGATTAACGTCATTTTTCTGCCAATCCTTGTGTAGCACCTTTAGACAGGTGGTTGTGTATTCAAACTTGTCAACTGCAACCAGGTTGTTATGCTTGGCTGCCAGGCGATCACACTCTTGTAGCCAGTGCAGATCCTTATAGCTGCTTGGCATTCAGTTATTGCCGAGTTCTTGTCATGCCCAAGATCATATTCTGTTCCTTGTGCGTTTTTAAGGTTACGGATGTTACCCAACGTGCTGATGTCTCATATTGCAAGTCGTTCTGGTCCATTAATGAATCTGAGGCTTTTATGGTGAGTTTTAATAGAATAGCTTGAGAGTGTTGAGAGCTTGAGTAAAGCCTGTTGTCATCCTGCTTAGGATTTGCTGTCTGTTCATAGACGTATTTGCAGCTGTATCACAAAAGCCTTTATGGTGCCAAATGAAATTGCTTGAAGCTACAAGATGCAATATAGAAAGTCCTTGGACGCATGCATGATGCTGTGAGCATGATGGTTGGTGATGCTACTCGCAGATGGTCGGTGATAATCCTCACAAACGCAGGACATGTTGATCCGAGCCGTTTTGTAGTGATACTAGGAGTCCTCGGTTAGCCTGGCTTCGAGCTAAGGCAGCTTTGATTGGATACCTAGACAGTGAAGGTTTTTGTATCTTGCCGATGCAGAATTTGTGCTGCTGCAGTCCCTGCTAGCAGGTCCTGCATGCATGCATGCATTCAAATCTGCGTCCACATGTGGCTGACCATGCATCCTTTGGCATTGGCGCATTTACGACTCAAATAACAAGAGTCTCGCTCGGGCATGTGAATGGTACATCAAAGCCGGAGTGCATTCTCAAGCCAATGTTAACAGCAATAGAAATTGCAGCCACTCTAGCCTAATTGTTTAAATTGTGCTAGCCTGAGAAGCCAAATACGTAAAGTTTCTATGCTGCCAAATGTGAGGAATTTCTAGTGCCTATGCTCCCCCCCCCCATATTTTCGGGTATAGGATATTCGAGCGCACTGGCCAATTGGCAGGGAGCCGGCACCTGAGTGATTCGATCGGGGCACTCGGGTGCGATCGTGTGCTGTTGACTGAGCTTGCTTCTTCACCTCCTGGGTGGTCTCCAGTGTTGAACTTCACTGTAAATCTAGGGTATTAAATTATTAACTTGTATTATTCTCATGCAGTTATTTACCGAAGGTTAGCTCCAGCCGTCAACATGGGGACGGAGCTCTCGCGAGATCGCATGACTCAGCGACAGCCGATTTTAGCGATAGCATAGCAACCTGCCAGTTCTGTGGCAAGTGCTATGAGGAGGGACATTACTAAATGCTTGACACTGCAAATGGATTCAAGTAGCTCCGATTTGGTGAGGTTGAGTGCCGGCCTGCGCTGAACCACTGCTCAAGTGCAGCTGCCGAGCAACTCTATCTGGAGCTCTTTTTCTTTTGCTAAAGCATCATATTGGACCATAGTGCTATTGCCGGAGCACTCACGAAGCATGCTACGATGCTTTCTATCGAACTGCATCGCTCGAACCCTGTTCTCGAAGCACTCTTGTTATTGAACATTCTGTCGGGAGCTCAACTGAAAAGTGCCAATCTGTTTTTACACCCGGACTGCTCTCTGTACTTCATCTGTTCACGAATCAACTCCCGAGCGGCATGCATTACTGACGTTTGCATTTGGATGGCAGAAACATGGTCAAATTGAATGAAGATAATACCAACTTTGCAGTCATGGGTAAACCTGCCGTTAGTCAGATATTAAACTGCCTAACCCTCGACATAGGCTCGGCGCGGTTATCTTTTGCAGCTTCTGCATGAAATCGTGCTCTCTTCCTAGCTGACCTTCGAGGTCAAGTTTGACCACTTTCAGCTATGTAATGTTGCAAAAATAATTCTGGCTGGCTAAGATAAGGATACTGCAATCATGTTGGTCCATGCACTTACGTCAACTGTCTAGACTACCACTTACAGGTCTTCCGATCTGTGCATTAAGACACTTCTCTCTTGCTATGGCCTACCTAACCAAATTACTTCCTAATCAGTCCGTGCATCGGACAACCCGCTCTTCTGACTCAAGTCGTTAAGCTGGGCCTCAAGCCAACCTCAAATGCTCTGGAGATCGTGCCTGTAGTTCGTATGCTCCAAAAGACTGGCATTCGTCAATTCTGACTAACGTCACGACATCCCCCCTGGCTTGACTGTATTTAAAATGAAGCTAAAAATTTACCTGTTTGCAGTGCACACAAAGTATGAGTATCCCACACATGCCAGCAATATGGTCTTCAGATTGCAGCTGGTGCAAAACTCTGCAGCTAGGCTTGTCTGTCGTGAGCGTCGAAGTTGCCACATTACTCCACTTCTCGCCGACCTGCACTGGTTACCAGTCAGGCAACGGATTGACTTCAAGGTTTTGTCGCTCACTTTTAGGTCTCTTCATTCTATGGCTCCAGCCTATCTTTCAGATATACTACCCCATCAGGCAAAGCATCGTACCACTCGCTTTTCGGAATCCAACAGTCTAGAAATACCTCGTACAAACCTTAAATCCTTTGGAGACCGTGCATTTAGCTCGTATGCTCCCACAGCCTGGAACTCCCTCCCGACCTGCATCAGAACATCCCCTGACCTGACCACATTTAAAAGGAACTTAAAAACACACCTATTTAGGACAGCATTTAGTGGGTCCCTGGGATTCGTCCTTGGTGTGCTTATGCGTGCTGACACTGTTCATGCTGCCACTAACCACATTTGCATGCTGACCCAGTGCATGTAACCCCTAACCATGTTATTCATTTTGTTTGTTTTTCAAGCATGATTTTACTTACTATTCTATTGCGTATCACTTTGCAGCAAATGTAAAGCGCCTAGAGAGAGATTAAGTTCTCTGAGGGCGCTTTATCAAGTGCAATATTATTATTATTATTATTATTCGGACAACTGGCTCAATATACTGCTGATGAATTAAGCTTTAATAATAATATAATAATAATAATACATTTGTATAGCACCCTCGGAGAACTCAGCCTCTTTCTAGGCACTTTACATATGCTGCAAAGGAAGCATGGTCGAATGGATAGTGGTAACAAGCTCAATGACAACAAGCAATAAGTCCCAGGAGAAACCAGCAGCAGTCTTGCCTGCTCGTGCCCTCCGATGGCGATGCGATACTGCAGGCCTCTGTCTCTGACCCACTGGGCCCATTATCGCTTGCCTTTTTATATCCTGCCCAATTGGTGCTCCAGTGTCGGCGGTTTCGTGCCCCGGGTCCTCTACGAAGAATAAATTAGCTAGTTCGTTCTTTCACTCAGATAAGCTTATGCTCTGCCGGTGCTAATTATTGAAAAATTCACTTTAGTTCTTTCACAGCACGTCCTGCTGCTTACTCGAGGCATCACTTTTAGTCCTGAGCTACTAGCCACTGCAGCTGGCTATGAATATGGCTGCAAGACTAGTCTTCAAGTCCCAGAGGTTTGAGCACGGTTCTCCTTTGCTAAAAGAGCTAGGATGGCTGCCGGTTGAGCAACAGATACAGAGCAAAGTTCTTACGCTGACCCACAAGGCCCGCCACTGCTTGGCTCCTTCGTACCTAGCTGAACTGCTGCACCCATTTCAGCCTCTTCGAGCCCTCAGGTCCTGTATGAACAATAAATTAGCTGTTCCATTCCTCAGCTTAAAGATCGTTGTCGACAGAAGCTTTAGCTCTGCAGGTCCTAGACTGTGGAACTCGCTTCCACAGTTCTTACGAGATGACAACTACTCTCCTGCTGCCAACTATGGCTCATCCTCTTGCACGACTCTGTGCAAGCCGAACAGGATGACGTGGAGCTGTAGATGCCATTTCGAGAGCGGTGGATAGCTTCGGATGGCAGCCTATAATTGCCCGTGGAACCGTTCTGCCAAGCCATTTGGGATGCCGTTTGATGTAATTCAGTTATGCTGACAGCCGAGGAGTTACGAAATGCCGGCCGTCCATTCGGCAGAGCCCAAATGGGCAGCTGATTTTGATTTGATTCGATTTTTGATTTGATTTTGGTGACTTTAGCAGGAGCATCGCGAAATTTCGCGACCAGCCTTGCGAAAAGGCTTGTGTGCCGATCTCTGCACACATGTCGGCCACTGGATGGTATCGGGCCATCTTGTGAACCTTAAGAGCACTGACAGTCTTGGCCAAGTCCGGGGCGCAAGCCCGAATTTCGGCCTTCATCTTGGGCCGAATGTAACCTGAAGTTTTGAGGAGCGTTGTGGAACGGTTTCCCGGGTGCAAATGGCCACGAACTGCATCGAAGGCGAGCTGCATAAAGGGCTGGGTAGTTTAGGGGCAGGGCGGCCCAAAGAGAGGTCACTGACTACCGGAAGTTTGTCTGGGCTCTAGAGCAGAGGCCAGGGAGGACCAGAGTATTTGGATCCGACTTGCTGTTGTGCACATGCCAGTTCAGTCCAGTGCCCACACGGGGCTCCAAAGGGACGGCAGTCCTTTCTGGCGGTGCCAGACAGCGATCACCCCGGTCGAAAGGAAGCCGTCGGTCCAGACACTCAAAGAGCCACTATTGACTTGCAAGTCGATCGCAAATTTGGCTGTATTTGACAGATGTCTGAGCTGGCTCACGAGAAATTAAGAAGGGCGAGTATTGAAGTCATAGGATCAGTGTGGAGACTGAATTGTCAGCCCTGGACGAAGAAGAAAAAATTGCATACAGCCTTGTAAGCAGCCAGCTGTTGTCGGTCAAAGGCCGAATAGCTGCAGCTTGGCTGGCTTCGGTTGCTCTTAGGACCCGAGGAAAAAAGCCAGAGGCCGTCGCGAAGGCATTGTAAAACGGGGCGGCCAGTTATTGTAAAACGTGACCATTAGAGCTGTGGGCGCATCGTCAACTGTGTGGCAGAGTGGAGAGTGAGTGGCTTCTGCCATGCACCCCGTTAATGGTCTCAAATGCTCCAGTGGCCTGTCTCATGTCGATGGCAGGCCACTGGAGCGCTTGCTTGGAGGGGTGAGAGCCGGAGCATCGAGTGGGCAGAGCACATTGGCAGAGCACAGTGGTAGTAGCAGCATGATTACTGCCTCAAGCATCAAGGACCCTGTAATCCCAGCAGGTGTGCCAGGTGCCGTCAGGTTTGGGCGCCATGTGCAGAGGGCGACTCATATTCGCTTTTAGAAGGTCAGGCCGCGCCGGCTTCTTAGAGATCTTCAAACTCGGCCGTGGCAGTATGGTATTTGACTAGATCCACCCGATGCAATCGACCCCATGCAGGTGGCCGAGTAGCTCCGTTTGACCCGGTGTCCCCAGCTAGTATTTGATGGCGGGCGGGTAGAAGTGTAGCTGGACGGGTGTAGGTCAATGCAGGGCTGCTTCGGGCGTGGCAGTGACGTATTGAGGGGGGAAATGAAAGAGATGGGACTGCTACGTCGACTATTAAGTTAAAAGTGGGCAAGAAAATATGTGCCGACTGTGGAATGATGGACTGCTGCTATGGCAAGAAAAGCCAGTGGAAGTCTGCCGACTCCAAAATCCACTGTAAATGTCCTACAGGCATAGTATGCAATCGGCTTGCTGTTGGCAGGCCAAACTTACGCTTCAGTGAGTAGGCGGCTGGCAGTGCCAGCTGACAGTGCAGTGAGTTTAGCTCCAGAGTCCTCAAGAAAGTCCAAACCCGAAATTCGGTCCGAAATTCTGTAAGAGAGGCTGCTGGCAGCAGAGTCGCACGCAAGCGTGGCGATGCCACCCGTCGGGTAGGTAATGATGAAGGCGGGCTAAATCACTTGCGGGTCTTCTGCTCAAAGGTTTGGTGGTACCAGCATGCTTGATCGTCGTCGTCCACTGACCGTCGGCTAGGGCGGTGTGAAGTTCACACCGGGCCGGCTTTCACTCCTGCCTTCGAGGAGAATCCCGGCGGTTCTGTGTGGTTTGGTTTGTCAAAATACCACGTGGATCGTGATGTGGCTGATTTGTGGTGGGTTGTGTGCCTGCAAGCCTCATACTCGGGTTGGGAGTTTTAGCCATAAGACCTCCATTCGAGAGTGTCGTTTTAGAATAATAATAAAAATAATGCATATGCAATAGCACCCTCAGAGAACTCAATATCTTGCTATGCACTTTACATTTGCTGCAAAGAAGCTTTTTCTGACGTCCAGGTCACCAAATCGACAGTAATTGTCGATGGGCGTTCTATTGCGCTAATGGCAAGGTTGGCTAGCTTAGGTAAGGGCTGTACTGGAGAAGCAGAAATCAGCAGGCTGACCCTCTTGGGTATGCGTTGAATAAAATGGTGGCAAAGTAGGGAGCTTGTCGAAAGTGGCTGTCTTCGGGCCAACGAGGCAGTGCATAGCGCAGAGCATGTGGCTGACTTTACGGCCTCCCAACTGTTTGCCAGTCAGTAGCAACTCGATCCGGCGATGCCGAAAGCGAAATGTATTGAAATAGGGCTGCTTTCAGCTCGAAATAGGGCTTCGGAGCAAAATATCGCTGGACTTGGAGGAGAGACGTCGTTCAAAGCGTTTAGGGAGGACTTTCTTCAGCTCCTCGGTGATGCTGCACGAGGAGAAATGAGCTTGGAGCCTATCGAACCAGAGGATCAGAAGCTTCGAGAAAGAAAGGCACGGATTTTTAAAGAGTTTCACACGTGTTTATTACCTCAGGTCGCATCCTGTCCGGCTGGAGCTGCTCTGTCGGCCATGTGAACCATTTCGACAGCTTGTTCGGAAAAGTCAGGGTCAGTCGCCAGCTGTCTTTCGATGCTCTTTATTCTGACCAAAGAACATGGTCTCTGAGCTCTGGCTCTGCCTGAGTCCTTTCTGTAAAGATACATGTCCTTAAATCCACATCAGGGAGGTGACGACACACACACACACACACACACACACACACACACACACACACACACACACACACACATATATATATATATATAGTTCATTCATATAGCGCCACAAGAGAACTTAATCTCTATTCAGGCGCTTCACATATGCCTCAGTGCTCGAGCCCCCCGACCTCAGTCAGACCTTGGTCGGGGCGAGCACCTTAACCGCTAGACCAAACCAGCTCGGCAGGAGTCCTGCTGTCGTTGTGCAACACAGGAAATCCCTTCCCGACACGCAGGCAGGAAGAAATCGAGTGCCAAATGTCAGACCCAAAACGCAGGAGGGATGCTCCGAAACACCAAGGATGAGCAAGAGCAAGCGCCTGCATTCAAGGGTGGCGGACCAAGAGAGCTGCTGATACCTCGTGCAAACCTCAAATCCTCTGGATCACTTTGAGATCACTTTGAGATCACTTCATTCTTTGGCTCCAGCCTATCTCTCAGATCTACTCCCCCACCAGTCCAAGCATCGTACCACCAGCTTTTCGGAATCCAACAGTTTACCACTACCTCGTACAAACCTCAAATCCTTTGGAGACGTGCATTCAGTTCGTATGCTCCCAAAGCCTGGAACTCACTCCCGACATGCGTCACAACATCCCCTGACTTGACCACATTTAAAAGGAACTTGAAAACGCACCTATTTAGGACAGCATTTAGTGGGTCCCTGTGATTCGTCCTTGACGTGCTTATGCGTGCTGACACTGTGCATGCTGCCACTAACCACATTTGCTTGCTGACCCTGTGCATGTCACCCCTAACCATGTTATTCATGCTGTTTATCAAGTTTGATATTACTCACTATTCAATTGCATTTCCCTTTGCAGCAAATATAAAGCGCCTAGAAAGAGATTGAGTTCTCGGAGGGCGCTTTATCAAGTGCGTTATTATTATTATTATTACTGTTGCTGGCCACAGCGCAGTCTCGTAGCAATGCACCACCCACCGCTGCCCGTGCAGCTTTCGGAGCTCTTTCGAGACTTGTTGGTGGTTCTTCGGAGCCCCACTTGCGCTGCCCAATTGGCACCCGTCGTTTGGCTTTTTTTTTTTTTTTTTTGGAAAAATTGTGTTTAGTCTTCCCCCCCTAGGCTCGTTTGTGGGTGTCGCGAGTTGGAGCTCACGAATCATCGCAGCAGCACTCAGTACTGCTCACCTGGGCCCCGGCTGCAAAGCGCCTGCCCTTTTCCTAACCAGAGCCTGGCTCTCATCAGTTTGCAGTTAATTTGGTTCTTCCTATCACCATCGTCAACCACGTTTTCGAACTGGAGCCTCTCGAGATCCAAGCACCTAGCAGCGATGGTGTGACAAAGGTCACCATCAGTCCGCCAACGGTTCATATTGGCAAAGCGCCACTGCGTGTCCGCCTCATATCTAGCCACTTCAGGCAAGGGCAGGTAAGCATGCCATTGTGTTAGATAAAGTTCATCAACCCCACCGGTGTGCTGGGAAGTGCTAGATGCATTCCCTCGGCAGTACTGTTTGCATCGGTGCTGTCAGAATTTTGTCGAATCTTTGCTGCCTGCTATTCGAAATGAGCCACATACATGTCAACCTGTTCCTGCTCAAACGCTCGTTGGTTTTATTTTAGTCATGGCAGCAGCAGCACACGATAGGGCATTGCATGGCATGCTGTGTAGAATGCCAGGCTAGCTAGCAATTGTAGATCATCAGATCGTAACAATACCTCAGAGCTTAAATCTCTTTCTAGGCACTTTACATATACTGTAAAGGAAGCATAATATCGAGTGGTCAATATGGTTCATATGGTTAGTAATACCATGCTGTCAACAAGGATAACGTGGTTAGAGGTGCCGTGCTCAAGGTCAGCATGTGAAGATTATTAGTGGCAGCATGTGCAGTGTCAGCAAGTATAAGCACACAAAGGACGAATAACAAAGACCCAGTGAATTCTGTGACAAATAGATGTGTTTTAGCTTCTTTTTAAATGTCAATTCAGGGGATGTCGTGGACAGGGGAAGTAGGGAGTGAGTTGCAGGCCTTGGGAGCATACGAACTAAAGGCACGGCCCAAAGGATTTGAGGGTAGTAACATGTGTAGCTCGACGATATGATTCCAAATAAGCCGATGGTACGATGTACCGAGTAGTTCAGATAGAGATTTTTACGTTCGATACAGTAAATGTCTATTATCTAGACAGAAGCTGTAAATCGAGATACCGTTAGTTGGCCGTGCATTGGCTGAACTTGAAGAGCGAGCTTGCAATGATTCATTTTTTCCTGGAGGCTGTTCACTGTGCGCCATTCTAATGTCGTCTTTAACTGAGCAACTAGGAAATACGTTCCTGGAAATGTGTACCCGGGTTGTATCAATTCACAAAATCAGAATATGTGCTACCTTCGAGCCATCTCGGGGCAACTGCTGTGGTATTGTGCTCATTGTGAGCCTGCATTCGGGCTCTATTTAATTCTTTGTTTTATTTTATCTTTATTTATTTCTTTATTTTATTCTCTCGTCTGGCGATGTGTTGTGTCTGCCATGTTTGTAGTTTTGTAAGTTAGCTGTGCCTCAGCCTCTGGTTTCACATCTACTTGCACTCTACCTGACTGTGCTTACTGCAAGACAGCTTTGTGGTGAGGTCAATTTATTGTTGATGTACAGGTTTATGAAAGGATACAGGAATGTTGTATATCCTTAAAATATCGTCGTCTGCTGCATTGTGTTAAAAAAGGTTAGCTGATTCAACGGCTTCATTTGCATAGCACCAGAAGAGCCTTACCGGCTATCGTTACTGCTTTCAGTGGCAATAAAGGCTCGCCCACTACAGGACTTGCATGGAAGACTTGAAGAACAAGCACTTTACCCCTGTGTTAAGACCCGGGCTGCTACCAGATCAGGCTAATTTTTTTGCAGACTGGCTGTTTACTAGCAGTGTAGCCGTCATTCTTTGGCTCCAGCCTACCTATCAGATCTACTCCCACCAGGCTAAGCCTTGTATCGCCCTCTTTTTGGAATATAATCGTTTACCTGTACTTTATAGGACCTCAAGTCCTTTGGAGACCGTGCCTTTAGTTTGTATGCTTCCAAAGCATGGAGCTCACTTCCGACTTTCGTCACGGCATCCCCCTCACTTGACCACACTTAAAAAGAAACTAAAAACGCATCCATTTATCATAGCATTTAGTTGGTCCCTGTGATTTGCCCTTTGGATGCGTATGCGTGCTGACACTGTGCATGCTGCCACTAACCATATTAGCATGCTGACCCTGTGCATGTCACCTCTTATCATGTTACGCTTGTTGTTCATTGAGCATGGTACCGCTAACCATTCGATAGTGCTTCCTTTACACCAAATGTAAAGTGCCTAGAAAGACATTGAATTCTCTGAGGGTGCTATAACAAAAGTATTATTGCTATAATTATTATTATTATTAGCATGCAACCCGCCAGCACACTCGCCTGCCTGTGTGTCTGCTCGTTGTCCGTATCCGTTGTCAGTGGCACTCTTCTGCAAGCTGTGTTTTGTCATTGCAGAACTTGCTTCCTGGTCTGAACTCATCTCTGGGTGATGCCTTAAAGAACAGCGCCTTGCCTTCACCACCCTCACCATACCTGATATTTCAGTGTCACGGCGGAGGATTTGTCTCACAATCGTCCAAGACCCATGAGGTATGCATGCACTATGACGTGTTGCCTACTGGCATCTGACTATACAAGCTGGCGTTCTATCTACAAGGATGCTGGCTCTGTTGAATCTTCTTGGCTATCAACAGCGAGTACTCTAGTCGATTAAGGAAGAGTATATGCATACTATGGCAGGGAGAAATATGTGCCAAAATTTGAGCACTAGACAGACAATTCATTCCTGCTTATCATAGGAAGATGTTGAATGCTAGTTAGTTTGGTAGTAATTCAGCGAAATGTTAGGAACAGCAGGTTGTGTTTCCTGTTTGTATAAAAGCCTGCTTTCTTTCCCTACGGTCAGTGTATTCGACTGACCCTCGATATTTCTTGCTTTCGCTCGCCGATGAAATCTCGAGATGAAGATGTTGAGCATTTCATTCATCCAAATCCATCTTTCCTTTGAGAGTGCTGACGAGGAAGAATAGTCCTCCAGCAGCATAATCATGTCGGTCACTTCGGACGGGTGCTTCACTTCGATGTTAGCCCATGCATTTCATGCAGTCTCGACTGGTCTCTGACCCGGCAGTGCTGCTGCGGGAAAGTGAGCATTACTGGTAAATTTCATGTGAGGATGAAATTTGAGCCATGCCTCTGGTTTCTTATACCAAGCATTGCCTAATGTCTGCTCTCTGCACCTTTGCATCTGATATCTGCTCATTATTGAAGCTTAAAATGGTGTGTGTGTGTGTGTGTGTGTGTGTGTGTGTGTGTGTGTGTGTGTGTTCGCATGTCAGCTAGGATCAGTGTGAGCCAAGGTGTTTTCACTTGGTCTTGGTGCTACTGTGGTACGTTCAGCAGCCCAAAGCTGCCAGGGGAAGTCGAATAGTAATGGATTGAGCAACCAAACCGAAATGAACCTACTCTGAGTGTAAATTGTTCCTTAAGTTATGGAAACTGTAGATTTCTTTAAAAACCTATTCTAGCCCTAAGAGTGATCTCATTACAATAGATAGAGCCATATTTAAAAAAATTGTACAGCGACGTGCTCCAGAATGTGGGAGTTTTATCTAGCAGAAGTCTTTTAGTAGATAAATTTGTGTATCAACATGATAGTGACCCAAAGCATGTTAGGAATTGGGTTGTCAAATAGTTGTAGGGTTGTAAGTTACCATAAAGGATTGGCCAGTCAGACCACCCCCCCCCCCCCCCGATTAAAACCCAATAGACGATCAAGGAATGACTTAGATCAATGACTGAGAAGGCAATGTAAATCCACTTGCATTTGTGGCAGTCGGTCTCGACTTCTGTAAGTCACTTCTTGCTGGTCTGCCGGCCTGTGAAATCGGGTACTTACAATTGTTGCAAAACTCTGCTGCCTGGGCTTGTCTGTCGTGAGCGGCACAGTTGCCGCTTCTCAGTGACCTGCACTGGCTCCCAATCAAGCAGTGTGTCGATTTCAATGTTCTGCCTCTCACTTATGGGTTTCTTCATTCTTTAGTGCCAGCTTACCTATCAGAACTGCTTCTCCTCATGCTAGGCATCGTACCACCCATTTCTCTGAATCAAATTGTTTGGATGTACCTCGTACGAACCTCAAATTCTTTGGAGTCTGTGCCTTTAGTCTTTATGCTCCCAAAGCCTTGAACTCACTCCTGACTGACCTTGCGACATCTCCTGATTCGACGACATTACAAAGAAGCTAAAAACGCACCTGTCTATTCTAGCATTTAATGGGTCCTTGTGATTCGTCCTTTGTGTAGTTGTCCATGCTGTCTTTGTGCATGTCACCTGTAACCATGTTAGGCTTGTTGACATTGTGCATGTTATCACTAAGCATCTGATCATGCTTCCTATACAACGTTTTATAGTGACTATAAAGAGATTAATTTCTATGAGGGTGCTATGCAAATGTATTATTACTACTAGTAGTAATAATAATAATAATACACTTGATAAAGCATCAGATAATTCAATCTCTTTCTAGGCGCTTTATATTTGCTGCAAAGGAAACACGGTCAAACGGTGAGTGGTATCTTAAACAACATGAATAACGTGGTTAGGGGACCCTGGCAGACGATTCATTCGAGCCGCATTGCAGGACACAGTTTAGAAGCAGGTGGCTTCGATGCCCAGCCGGAAGCATGTGGTCATCACGGTGGGCCTACTTCTTACCGAATAAGAACTTAGGTATTGCTGCTTTATTTACTTCTGAGAGCTTAATAAATGTAGTTATTCATCGTGCAGTTTTCATAGTCTGTGGCTCTTAATTTAACATTACTTTGGATGTCCCACGGCAGACCCTTTCGATCATTCGATCCTATTATTAGGGGGTATGTAAATACCAGTAAATAGGAGTAGTGCACGGCAGACCGACCTGCAAGCTTATTATCGATGGTCATTAGCTTCGAATTATCTTTTTCTTGTTGTGACAAGTTGTAGTAAGCGTTTGATGTTCTATTGAGAGTGTACTTGGTGGTGAGTGGGCTCGCAAGTGACCTCGTTCAACATGAGCAAGGTAGAAGCAGCAGATTTATGGGAAATTTCTTATCCCTGTGAACCCAGTGGATGACAAAAATTTTATAATAGCAGTAATACTAAAACGTGTTTAATACCCTAAGAAAATTCATTCTTTTTCTAGACACTAAATAGGTTATGAAAGGAAGCATACCGACTGATTAGTGATCATATACACAATTTTTTCATGCATTGAGCACGTGGGGGACCACTTGCACGGACAGAGTAGATGCTGTGAGGAACAGGTGGTTTTTACTTCTTTTTGAATGTTGAGTCGGGGATATTAAAAAATAAAAAAAAATACAATTCTTTGTATAGCACCTTAAGAGAACTTTACCTCTATTCAGGTGCTTCACATATGCCACGAGGCTCAACCCCACTACCTCGGCCAGACCTTGGTCGGGGTGAGCACCCTAACCACTGGGCTAAACCAGTTCGGTGGTAGCATAGGAAGGAGCTGATGGCACAGTCTCCAAAGGATTGTTTGTCCCTCAGTTTCAAACCTTTGCAGTTCCATCAAAGCAGTCTTTCGAATCACTTACTTTTAAGTACCTCCGACAACAGGCTGCCAGTGGTCTATGCAAAAGTCTATGGCCCACAGGTACCGAGTCTTCTTTTTCTCTGATCTCTCTGATCTCTCTGATTATCTCTCTGATTATCTCTCTGATTATCTCTCTGATTATCTCTCTGATTATCTCTCTGATTATCTCTCTGATTATCTCTCTGATTATCTCTCTGATTATCTCTCTGATTATCTCTCTGATCTCATTTCGATTGTGTATGGAAGAAAATCTGTCCCCGTTATGTGTGATTTAAATGTTAATTTTGATAACCTACTTGACACCTTGAGAGCTGAGTTTTGTGCACTGGCTGACTCAATTTCTTTCTTATGCCTCACTGCATGACCCTACTCTTTGCAACAAATGTAAAGTGCCTAGAAAGAGATTAAGTTCTCTGAGGATGCTATATCAAATGTATTATTATTATTATTATTGCATCTAGGGTCACACAATCGACCAAATTTTCTCCTTCACCTGTATGCTTTCATCACCTATTATTACCAAACTCTGCTTATCTGACTGCATATGGATCTCATTCAGTCTACAACGTGTGCCTTCCTCTGCATCTACCGTCATCTGTGAATTGCAAAACCTCAAGACACTTGACATCGATGCTGTCCGCGCGAGAATATCTTCTTTGCCCATGCTGCTCAATTCCCCTTCTGACCTATCATCATTGGTAGGATGCTACAACACGACACTAGCTGACATGCTTAGGGAGTTTGAACCTCTGACTAAGCATGCAGTGTGCCCTTGCCCGGACAGTCTATGGTTTACCGAAGACATTAAACTAGCTAGGTCTACTAAGTGCAAGCTTGAGAAAGCATACAAAAGATCACGACTAACTATCCTTCGACCTGCATACGATGACTGCTTTACACCATACTAATCCATCCTAGCAAATGCTAACTCTAGATTTTATAAAAAAATACTTTTGAATCACAGATAAACAGTACAAAAATGCTGATGTGTTCGATCAACCATCTCCTTAAATGCTCTCAAGTTAGCTTTTTACCTAGTGATCCTTATGGTGATATAGCTGGTCGATTCTCTAGCTCCTTTGTCAGCAAGATAGACAAGATCAAAAAATATCCATCTCTAACAGCAAAGGTAAACAGGTAACACCTTCCCTTCTAGACTCCTGTCCCTCAAGAACCACCCCAAATGACTCTCCTTTCTCAATCCCATTCAGCACCTTAATGTCTACATTTCAATGAGTGACCTCATTCTGAAATGCTTACCAATAAAAGAAGACTGCTTGTCCTCTAGACCTTATTCCCACTGTCCTACTTCTGTGGTATATAGATAGGCCACTAATTAAGAAAGCAACACTAGACCAAGAGAACTTGAACAGCTTCTGCCTAGCCTTCCCTCTATCACTCCTATCAAAGACACTGGAACGAGTTGTGGCAGACCAGCTGTACTCTTATGTTGAAAATTCAGATCTAGCAAATAGGTTCCAGTCTGGTTTCAGAGGTAATCACTCCAACTTCTCAGCATTGCTTCGGGTGTATAAACGACCTTCTTAGGAATGCAGGCTTAGGGAAGAGTCTCTTTGCTACTTTTGCTTGATCTTTCGGCAGCTTTTGATACTATCGATCACCGAGTCCTCCTCGAGCGCCTCTCATCTCGCCTGGGCATCGTTGGCACTATACTGGTTTAGGTCCTATCTCAGTTGGACACTCCAGAGTATTGATGTGAACGGACAAAGATCATCCGAGGACCCACTGAAGTATGGGGTGCCCCGTCGCTATGTCCTTGGTCCGATTCTCTTCACAGTTTATATACTCTTCCTCTTGCCGATGTGATCGCCAAGCACAGTCGATGCTTTCACTTCTATGCAGGTGACACTCAGTTGTACCTTTGCTTTGATCCCTCCCAGCCCTCTAGCTCGATCAACTCTCTCTCTCAACTTTCATGCTGCATGTATTGCTGACATCCGCACATAGAGGGCAGCAAACTTTCTCGCTTGAATGACGATAAAACCAACTTACTAGTTATTGATAAACCAAGTTTGACTCGGAAAGTGGAAAACCCTATGCTCAAAATCAGCTCTGCCAGCATATCTCCTGTGGCATCAGCAAGAAATCTATATGTTCTGCTCCAAAGTGACCTTTCATTAGACGACCACGTCAGCTCCACAGTAAAGCCTGCCTACTTTCAGCTGCGTAGCATTGCTAAAATTCGGGCTTGCTTAGACAGGGATACTACATCCGCTTTGGGCCATGCATTTATGACATCCCGTCTCGACTCCTGGAACTCTTTGGTGAGCCGTGATGGCATGCTAGGTAAGGCGGTTGCTTTTCACGACCTCGGTCCCAAGGTCCTGGGTTCTAATCCTGTGGGTGGGCGATCCTATATCGCCGCTGCGAGTGGTGGTGATAGCCGTAAAGGCTCTTCTGTCGCTATGCAAAAGAGGCTGGTAAATCAACTAGCATTTATTTATTTATTACTCACTACTTGCCGGTCTATCGGCATGTGCAATCAGGGGCTTACAGTTAGTATAAAACTCGGCAGCAGATAGGCTTGTCTGTTGGGAATGTCGAAGTTGCTGCATCACACCACTTCTCGCCGACCTGCATTGGCTCCCGGTCAAGCTGTACGTTGACTTAAAAGTTCTGTCACTCACTTTTAGGTCGCTTCATTCTCTGGCTTCAGCCTACTTATCAGACCTACTCCCCAACCAGGCTATGTATTGTGCCACATGCTTTTCTGAATTGAATCATTTAGCAATACCTTTTGCAAGCCCTAATTTATTTGGAGACCGTGCCTTTAGTTTGTATGCTCTCAAAACCCGGAACTCGCTTCCAACTGACATCACGATATCCGTCCTTCCGACTTGAATACATTTAGGAAGAAGCTAGAGACCCGCCTGTTTTGACAGCATTTGGTTTGTCCTTGTGATTTGTCTTTTATGTGCTTGTGCGTGCTGCCACTAACATGGTGCTTGTTGCCACGAACCACGTTTAATGTTGATACTGTGCATGTCACCCTAAGCATGTTGTGCTTGTTGGCATTGTGCACGTTATTGCTAACCATTGTATCATGCTTTCTATACAGCATATGTGAAGTACCTAGAAAGGGATTAAGTTATGTGAGATCACTATGCAAAAATGTATTATTATTATATTAATATGCAAATGAAATATATATATATATATATATTATTATTTAATATATGAGTATACGTGCCCACCTTAAAGCAAAGACAATTGAATAATGTACCAGTAATAGTTGTGCGGTGCACACCGCCGTAAAATTGTTCAACTTTCTCGCTGCTCTTTTCCTTCTTTTCTTTTCTTTCTTGCTGCTCTGGGCAAAATGCTATCAACTTGCAAGGCCAGATAATAATAATAATAGCTAGGGCATTTGTTATAGAAAAAAATATTATCACTAGAGCTCTTTCTATGGACTTAACATGTGCTGGAAACGAAGCATGTCAATTGGTTTGGGATAATATGAATAGTGTCACCACGTGTAAACGCACAGAAATTCCCACGGATCCAGAAAAGCTGTGAGGAACAGCCACATGTTTAGCTTCTCATCAAATGTCATCAGGTCAAGAGATGTCGTGACGTCAGTGGAGAGTGCATTCTAAGCTCTCGGAGCGTACGAACTCAAAGTAGGTTCTCAAAAGGATTTGAGGTCGTTTAAAGGCATGGGTGATTGACTTTAGTCAGAAGTGCAAGCGGTTCGATATGTAGCCTGATTTGGAAGTTGTTTGAATACTGTTATAGAGCCAGGGAATGAAGTGACCTAAAAGTGAGGGACTGAATCTTGAAGTCGGTAAGCTACTTGATAGGGAGCCAGTGCAGATTAATAAGAAGTAGTGTAATTCGGCAGTGGAACTGTTTTCGATAGACAAGCCAGCAGAGTTGTGCACCCCTTCCTTATAAGCAGCCTATCGCGCAGGCCTCCAGACCTTCAAGTAGTGAGTTACAGAAGTCGAGACCGAATGTCCCAGATGCCTGGATGCCCTATTTGAATGTGGTATCCTTGTCCAAGCAAACCAGTTTTGCAATGTCAGGTCGCTTAAAGTAGGAATATTTGACTGTGGAGTGTATGTGGTAGTCTAATGAAGCCTTGCTTTAGAACAGGACACCCAGACTCCGTGCCAATGCTGCAGAAGACATTCGATACAAGCCAATTCGGAGGCGTAGGTTTTCCAGTTTCTCATTAATGCCATGTATTCCTTAACTAGTAGGTAAGTTTATTCTATTGTCATTCAAGTTGACACAGTTTGCTGCCTTCTAACTGCAGATGTCAGCAATACATGCTTGAAGGGAGCTGTTGACAAAGTTTGCTGCTTTCCAAGTGTGAATGTCAACAATACAGTACATGCTAGAAGGGAGTTGGGAGAGTGTGCCGTGCTACAAGGCAGGGATATATAATATATAATATATAATTCATTTATATAGCGCCCCAAAAGAACTTAATCTCTATTCAGGCGCTTCACATATGCATCGGGGCTCGAGCCCACGACTTCATTCGGACCTTGGTCGGGGCGAGCACCTTAACCGCTAGACCAAACCAGCTCGGCAAAAAAATAGCGCCCCAAGAGAACTTAATCTCTATTCAGGCGCTTCACATATGCATCGGGGCTCGAGCCCACGACCTCAGTCAGACCTTAGTCGGGGCGAGCACCTTAACCACTAGACCAAACCAGTTCGGCATGAATCAAAGCACGGGTACGGCTATGTTTCATCTGCATTAAAATGAAAGCCTTGATCGTGATTGGCAATTACATTGGCATACGAATGCAAACGATATGTTGTTGATAGAAAGCAGATGCCACGATCGTTCCGTGCAGTCGTTGTTGCCTGCCTCTTTACAGAGCTATCTGCGTCTCTGGGCTGACAGGCTGGCTGTGCCTATATTCTGTGTTGACTACACACTTTCGCCCGAGGCGCCGTTCCCACGAGCATCAGAGGAAGTCTACTATGCCTACTGTTGGGCTATTCAAAATCTTCACATGCTCGGTCAGTATGCACATTCGAGAATGCATCAGTCATTTCAGAATGTATATTAAAGCAGTCTCGGTGTTTGCTATGTGTGTGCAAATGCAAATGGTGATCGCCCAAGTCAGTCTCGTTGGCCTTTTTAAGAATATACTTTCTGGCTTACTAGATGTTTACAATGGACATGCCGGTATTTGGCTTATTCTTCAGTATGAAATCGTCTGCCATTCGTTGGCCTCGGCTGGCTATCGTACACTTCGTGTTGATGGTTACCTCAGCATGCTTGGCACGTGCTCCGTGCTCATGGTCTCACGGCTCATTTTTATTTTGTCTGGATGTGCAAAGCCTCTATTAAGACCATTGCAGAGCTAGAAGTTCATGCGTGCACAGACTCAGTGTGTGCTCGTTGCCAGCTGACTTTGCGTTCTGGTTTGCATTTGTGAGTGGCCGTCAAAATGTGAAAACCTCATCGACGGAAGTGCAGTGCCATTACCAATATTTTGACAGCACTGGAGGACAATAGTGTCGTACTAGGCAAGAGACACGAGCATTAGATTCCTGTGTGGATTCTACATACGACCACAAGATAGTGGTTTGGGACCTCTTCATCAGCTACAGGAATTGAGCTGCTGTTTTTTAAGCTTTTGGACCTGAATCTAAGAGCCGGAAGCAGACTTGATCAAACGTCACTGACAAGAAACCCTCCACATGGGCACGTTTTGTTGTAACAGCTGATTTGGATGCTAAACAAAGTCTCCGTGAGGCATAAGCATTCATTTGTCTCAGCTTACAGGAAATAGTCGCAAATAGTTGGCAAGGAGTAGCCAAGCAAATGCTTGAGTATGTTGACTGCCACCGAAAGGGCACGATAGGTCTAATGTATCATCGCTCGTATTTTTTTCAAGCTTAGACGATGCAATTGGGCTCATCGCGAGCAATTGGAACAGCTGCTAGTCGCTGACTACAGCAAAAGCAGTTCTTGCAGTCTTATTACTTCCTCATATGCCATCCACAGAGGATCTTCGAACAAAGGTACCAAGACAGGCCACCCATTCTCCATCCATATTAAAGAGGGGCTGGAAAACATAATTCTAGTCAGAAGCAATCGGTCGCCTATAGCTGCCTCGTCTTGATGTACTTAATCATGCTGCCCCCAAGCTCCTCTTCTTACCTCCTAGATACTTTCTGTGGTGCCCATAGTGGCTAAGCTGCACGTGCTAATACCAGCTCATCGGCTGGAATATGAGGCACTCGGGTGGCAAGATCGGGCTTTGAAGAGGCCTAGTTGGCACAGTAGGCAGCAGATCGGCCGGACGTGGCACTTCTGTACCGGTAAAGTGAATGCTGCTGCCTCTGTTGTGCAGGCGGTGCCTGTGGGCAGATGATGCTTAAAACCGATACAACTTGCTTCAAGAGAAGCAATAACAAATTGCTAAAGAAAAGCAAAGTATCCTGCTTAAGCAAGCATGCAATTGCACACAATAATCATGCTAAGACAAGCATGCAAAAGCACACAAAAGACTCGGGGCTACTGATTACAGGCACCCTATTAGTAATACTCACAAACAATCGGTAGGCAAAGCACAGAAGAAAAATGGCAGGTCTAAGGGGGAAGGTTGTTATACAAAAGCATGACTACCCATTCGATCGTGCTTCCCTTGCAGCAAATGTAAAGTGTTGACCGTATTTACTGAATTATGCGTTCAGTTCACTTGATAGAAGCTCGAGATACCTAACACTATAGAATTGTCGGAGAGAGCATTTCTATTTCGTCAAGCTGCTTTCAGTTGGTCGATAGTGCCTGCATGGGTTGGCTCAGTTGTCAACCAGCACGATACGTTGCTTTAGCAGTCATTTTTATATATGCTCTGTTTGGGCTAAGAATTGTTGAGAAATAGATCTAACCTTGGAAGTAAACTCTGTTTGAGGGTCACCCGTAACCATGTTATTCTTGTGGTTTTTTGAGCATGCTACCACTAACCATTCGATCGTGATTCCTTTGCAGGAAATCTCAAGTGCCTAGAAAGAGATTGAGTTCTCTGGGGGTGCTATATCAAGTGCATTATTATTATTATTAATGCCTGCTTTTAAACTACTAGGTATCGGCAAACATAGTGTTAGTCGGAAATTAGAAAATCTAGCCTTCCAAATTGCTCGGTCAATGTACCGATCGTTAAGTGAGAGTATGTACCCCAGCTTATTTCAGTTCGGCAGCTTAACCGTTGTTGTTCGCCGGTAGTTTGCTGGGGGGCCCCAAACCTGGCTAGCGAATCAGAGGGCAGCATTCCTGCTGCTAGGCGCAAAGCAAGACGCCAGCCAATCGAAATGCAGCGTCCTTGAGTCACAGACGACAGACAGTTCCTGCTAGAATAATCGTCTGCATGTGAGTTGAAACTACAACGTTGCCGAGTACTGTTTAGTAAGGCAAGGTGAACACCTGCACTCGAAACATCAGTATATCTCCAGTAGCATGAATGCAATTCTGTTCCAAAATTACCTGTCACCCGATGACCACATTCCTCCGCAGTCAAGACTGCCTCGAACGATTGCAACTTAGGGAAGGCTACCACAGCCAAAGTGGTTCACTCTCATTTTTTACTCCCATCTAGACTTATGTAACTCACTACTTGAAGGTTCCCCTGCCTGTAAAGTAAGGCGTATAAAAGTGTGTGCAAAACTCTGCAGCTGGTTTTGCCTATCGTAAATGTTACAAGTGCATCATTACACCACTTCTCACCGACTGCTCTTCTGACTCATTTAGCTGTGCCTCTCGAATCAACCTCAGATTCATTGGAGATCGTACCTTTATTTCATATTCTCCAAATGCCTGGAACTAATTCCCGACTCATATTGTGGCATCCTCTGACTTGACGACATTTAAAAAGCTAAAAGCTTAAGAAGCAAGTCACCTGTTTCTCACAGCATGTGTTCCGTGTGGATTGTCCTTTGCATGCTTAAGCATGCTGACACTATGCTTCACCAACCAATTGACTTGCTTCCTTTCTAGCATATGTAAAGTACCTAGAAAAGGATTTAGTTTTGTTAGTGTGTTATTCAAATATCTTTTTATTATTATTATTATTATTATTATTCTTAGCCTTTAGTCCTTAAAACTAGTACCTTTTAAAATTGACGATGTATGTATCAGCAATCGAGGAGACTGCTTTATCAGACAGATTTGTTCAATCTGCCATACCCTGACTGAAGGAAATCTTGAAATAGTCATGTTCTGCTGAGGCTAAGGACATTCCCGGAATTCCACTAAACTCTGTCCCCTATCAAGATAGGTGTCCATCACTCACCACTTGCTATTGCACAGTATTTTCAAAATAAAAAACTAGCAAATGTGTTTTTTCACAGACAACTCTCAGCAGCTGAGATTTTTTCAGAAGTTGCGTGATTTTTTAATGCCCCTGCTTATGTAAATTATGTACCTGTGGTGCCCCTTCCCGTCTTAAAAGTCGAAATTGGCCATTGCTCATTCGTGTAGTATTAATCATACACTGAAAGGGGCTAAATATTATCTACACAGGTTGGATAGTATGGACTTCGACCAAACAGTGTTTCTCCGGAATGCTTGCTCACTTGCGAGCATTAGTATGCATGCATAGATCGGTATGGTTGTCGATGTGCCGGTCTATGAGCATCTTGGTGTATCAGCTCATCCATGTGTGGCATGCGCTTTATGCATGGGGTAGCCAGTACTAAGCCAGCTGATGGGGCCAGACGTTTACCGAGCCGGAAAGGCTGAAGGAGCGCCACCCTTTTAGGTTGATCCTCCCCGGTTGGACGACTGCCTGGCAGCCACCTTCTCTTCTCCCAGAGCTGTGCTGCCCTGTTTATACATACTTTCGAGCCTCTGGCAAGTGAGTAATTCGGACGCTTGTCTCCATCCAGCCAGGATTGTGGGAAGGCTCGTCAGTTTGATGGACAGGAGAGAGAGAGAGAGAGAGAGAGAGAGAGAGAGAGAGAGAGAGAGAGAGAGAGAGAGAGAGAGAGAGAGAGAGAGAGAGAGAGATGTACAGCCCAACGGCCCGAATAGATTTCGTGGCCCCTCTGTATTAATTGCACATCGTGACAGCTCCTGCACTAAGACCTCGGTCGCCTGATCTGAGCCCTTGTCTGGCAGTAGGAAATGTCTGTGGTCTGAGGTGAGACCAGCCGCAGGGATTGCTGATTCTCCGAAATCTACTACGTGCACATCAGGAGCTAACCACTGACCACAGCCTTGGCTAAGTAGCCCTGGCTCATGCTCTGGGAATCTGGGTGATTCCAGCAGGCCTACTGCATACCTATCTTGATCATTATTCGATCTCATTAATTTCTGGATCGGCAGTAAATGAGCAGTGCATGTCGGGAAGCAGAGAGAAACAGAGACAGAGAGATCAGGTTGCCTAGCCTCTAGTCCCGGAATAGTTATAGTAAGCCAGTTGCCGTAAGTAATGTCGGTGGCTCTCTGGCATTCGTAGATATTTGCAGCAGAGCACTCACTGGGTACTAGCCACGAGTGGGGGTTTAGGGATGCTCAAGGTGGACCGAGGGGCCTGAGTGGAACGTGAGGGAGTCAACAGGTCCAGCCATATTCGTGGGCAGCGGGCAACATTTATTCCACGACCTACAAAACCTGCGCCACCAGATCTGCGCTCTCATGATGACGGAAAGGTAGAGCAAAGATAGCCTAATTCAGCTGACTCATTCCTATAGCGGTAAATCACCAGCTTGCATTGGGCAATAAAAGTTTTTTGCTGCAGGATTCGAACCGGTCCCTTGGGTCTTACTGTGGTCACCGATGTGCCAAGACCCAGCAGTTGGCTCGCCTTCAGTTTGCGGTTGCGGCTTTGCCTCTGGGCAGCTGCGCCCTCAACGTGCTTTCTTGTATGTCTCATCACGGCACCGCTTCCCCTCTATGGAGCCAGGCACGAGCTGCTACTGTTGCTGCTGCAGGCTCCACCGGAAAGAAGATATGCCTGATCGGAGACAGCGCTGGTGGCAACCTGCTCGTCTCGGCCATGCTCCGCGCCGTCCATGACGGCGTGCGCCTGCCCGACTGTGTGATGCCGGTGTACGCACCCTCATACATCCAGTATTCGCCCTCGCCTTCACGAATACTCAGTGTGCTTGACCCACTGCTCCCGATAGGCATACTCACGCGCTGTCTGGAAGGTGAGCCAACGAGAGCTGCTGCTGCTGCTGAGCCGCGCGTTGTCTCCACTGCCTGGCCTACCCACAGTGTCTCCTAGTGCCACATCGGCTGCATCAAGGGTTTCTTCAGCACTAGCTGCAGCTTGTGGAAGTGCAATCTGTTGCAGCCTATGCAGTGAATCGAGTTGGCAAAATTCCTGACGTTGCTTCTGGCCCAGACAAGGTGCCTGGTGCTGCTATCAGAAAGTCGCCAGCCGATGGTGGCTCTGACTACGAGCAGCAGCAGCAGCACCAGCACTATGCCAGTGTACACTTTGCCTTGGAGACGGACGGGTGAGCCTGCTGGCTGCATCCCCCAGCCCATCCCCACCCCTACCTAACTCTCTTCCCAATCCCTCAGTGTGAGGGCTCTGGAGACTGCCTCGGCTGAGTGGAGATAGAGTACATGAGAGTGGAGTGAGCCTTGCCATGGCCAGAATCGCCGGCACAGCGGCTTCTTTGGTGCTAATGCTAGCCTTTGTTCTCTCCTTGTTTTGTTCACTCTGAGACCTCGGGCTGCAATTGCTCCTGCCTTTCGGTGGCAGTGCAGGAGCACCTTTGGTGACTTTGCTCACTCGATGTACCGGATGCAGCTGCCGGCTTGCTTCACATGACCTTTTTACCGGGGCCACGTTGACAGATTCGGCAATGAAAAGCGATTCGATGACTGCCATGACGAGCATGGACATCGGATGCCCGTCGATGCACGCTCTGGCTCGGAGAAGGAGACCGCAGCAGAGCAGCCGACGCCTCCGACGACGCTTGCCCGTGACAAGCACATGACAAGCATTGCCATGCCTTTTGCCTCTAGCGGGGTTGCTAGCCGATCGCCCATTCTGGGCCATGCTCGAAGTCCATCGATGCCCACGCTGCCGTCGACCAGGACAGCTTTGCGTGGATCATCGTCCGTCGACGGGCCGCCAGACGATGGTGGCCCAGCAGCAGCGGCGGCCTTTCCATCTCAGGCAGCGCAGCCGGGCATGAGGAGACGCTTGTCCGCGCACAGTCCGCTGCTCCGCTTCCAGACGCTGCGCATAGAGCAAGATCCGTACCTGTCGCCTCTTCTCGCTCCCGACGACGTTCTCTGCCGCCTGCCTCCCATTCACTTCATGGTAAGTACCACTGCTGCCCGTAGCTGTGAGAGGCTGTGTCGTGTCACTATTTCCGGTCGTGTCCGAGCACTGTTCAGCCGACCTGCAGGCTTTCTCGTTTAGCTGCTGACTGCTTGCTGCATAGATAGGTCATTCCTTCTATGGCAATGCTTTGCTGTCGTGTCAGAAAGTATGAACGAATGGAGGCTAGAATTTATTTGGGTGTGGCATATGAATTTTGGCTTCTTGACTCATCGAATGAAGTACCTGTGCCCCTGCCGAAACGTGCGATGATAACGTTACACGGTCGTTTATTGTGGGGCAGCGTTTATTGTGGTTGTCGTTGTCATGAACTCTACTTGGCTTTAAGCGGCCGACGATGCAGATGCAGGTCGTATATTTATTTTAATATTATTGTAGGCCTGTGAACTCGACCCGTGCCTCGATGACTCGGTTGCCTTCGCACGGAAGCTGCAGAAGCTGGGCGTGGCCGTCCACATGGACGTCGTCTCCGACTTGCCTCACGGCTTCATGAATTTTGCGCTGATCAACCGTGAGAGCATGCAGGCCGTTGAGTTCATCGGGAGGAGGCTTCGAGACATCCTGTCCTGACTCTGCTCTCTGTCCTTATGTCCCAGGATGGCCTCGCCGAGGCTTGCACCCAAGGCATTGGTGTGCATTAATTTTTTCCTGCACAACACCCCCACCGACCCCTTCGGCCTGTCCTGTCAGATAGGGCACGAGTGTGCCTAGCTGCAGCCGTGGCACTCCTGTCCTTTCCTCTTGGGCTCGTGTCGTGTCGGAGCTACCTCATTGCTACCTCGTGTGCTCGAGCTGCAGCAGTGGCATGCCGGCCAGGGGGCCACCTTGATCTTTCAGCGTCGTTAGTCCTCTCCAACCTGGGATAGTTCTGTAGCACAGGAGTGGGCATCGAAATGCGACCTCGGATGACTCGCCGGGCCTGCCAGTCATACTGTAGACTGGGGAGTGGTGCCCCTTGCCTTCTGAAAGAAAGCTCGATGGCTGCAGCCAGTTGGCCGGATCTGCCGGTGGCGCTGTGGCGCCACTGCCAAAGTAGTCACGCTGAGCTCGTGCTGTTCGCCATCGATACCGACGCTTCTCCACTTGTCCGCTCAAACCTGTACCGTAGTTCTCTTTTACTGCCGAGGCTTGATCTAGCTTTCCCGTTCCTTTTAGTTTCTGTAGGCAGCGTTATTATAGTCCTTATTATTTTGCCATTGCTGCACCCTTTGTACACGTGCTCTTGCCTCGTGTGGCAAGTACGTTGTTTTTTTTCACGACTGGCACTCTTGCAGCCAACGTGTGAGGAGGTGCTACGATCTTTGCCACACTGCCCCCGTTGGGCAGACGTCCATGTGAAGTCTGCTAGCACATTTTGCTGCAGTACATATAAATAGCTGCTGCTGTGCATCTGTAGCCATCGTATGGCTCTGGACGCATTTCCAGTAGCCATCGTATGTAGAGAATGTCTGGTGGCTCTCCAGTTGTTACAGCCGCGCTCTGATTATTTGGCCAGTATTGTCGATGTTTTCTGTGGACGGTTTACGGCTTAGCAGATGGCTAAGTGCAGACATCTCTTCACAGCATGCATGTTGGCGCACTGCCCAAATGTAGCCAGTCTGATTGCTTTTGTTAAATGTTGACTGAACCACACTCTCGAGGAATCTGACCAGCTAGCGTGCTTGTTGTTTGGCCGATTGACCACTGAGAAATCGTCTGTGCACTTCTCATGTCGTCGTAGCCAAAAGTCGAAAAAAGCTGTTGTTTATTATGTGCTTGTTGAATCGGCTGCTGTTTTTTATTTTTACTTGTGCATCCCTAGTCGTGGAAATGCCGAGTCATAGCATGCTCAGGACGAATTGTATAATGCAAGCTGAAAATAAATTAGTGAAAATCCGAGCCGTTGCCTTTTTCATGTATGACTTTTGACTTCTCGGTGGTAAGTAGTATTACTTAACATGTTGCGATCTGCTACTGCTTCATGTATGCATGGCTCCTCTTGGCGAGCTTATGTGATTTCATTGTGGTGTGGAGTCATTTTGAGTTATTATTTTTCGTCTGATTGTAATTATATGCCACAAGCTCAAATAACTCACTATGCCACAAGCTCAAATAACTCACTAGCTCCTACGGTTGCTTAGGTACACCGGAAGTCGTGCACATTCCTGGTGATATGTCTATATGGGAGTACAGTGCTTCTAAATATTCCTTACCTTAGAAGCTTCTAGATATTCCTTAGAAGCACTATGCTTCAATCGCCCAGCAGCTTCACGGTATAGTCATGTCGGGGGGGGGCCTGGTTGGCTCACTTGATAGCTAGGGCTTGAGTTCACGTATTTGTGACAGCAGACCAGATCTTTGTGACTCGTATCTTTGTGGCTGGTCAGTGCTAAAGAGCCCCTAACTTAATTCGATTGGTGACCGAGTGGGTGGGACACAGTCTGCTTACTTTTAGCCACGTACCTTTGCTAAACTTTGGGCCTGCTTAGATAAGCGTACCGCAGCCTAGTTGGTCCATGCATTTGTCACAGCCATGCTCCTGTGACTCACTTCAACCAGTAGTTCCTGTCTGTGCAAAAAATGACGCAGCTGGTGCAGAACTCGTCAGCGTGGATTTTCTGAGTTGACATAGTTCCTTTCCAGCATATGTAAAGTGCCTAGGAAAGATTTAGTTCTCTCGGGACCCAATACAACGTCATACTACACTATGTAACACAGTTGTTGTCCGTGGGTAGGTGTTACTTCCTAATTCCATGTGCCTCAGAAGTTTAGAAAATGGTCATTATTCCCTACAAATTATGCTTATGTAACGGGACAGTGTTTACCTTGAAATTAATCCATTTCCGATGAGCTAACTGACAAAGTCCCATCTTCTGGTTCACATTTAGACCTTTAGAGCAGCAATTGAATCAAAATTAACATGTATTTACTCTGAAGTCATGCAAAAATGACTACTCAAAAGGTATCAGAAATGAGTAAACATTCTAGATTTGTGGCTATACCTCAAGCCATTGGTACTGCACTGCAATGGTTTAAGTCCTATCTCAGTGGGAAACTCCAGAGTATTGATGTGAATGGGAAAGATCGTCCGAGGAACCACTGAAGTGTGGAGTACCTCGGAGCTTTCTACTTAGTCCGGTTCTTTTCACGGTTTATACTCACCCTCTTGCCGATGTGATTGCTAGGCACAACCTAGGCTTTCACTTCTATGCAGATGACGCTCAGTTGTACCTTTGCTTTGATCCTACCCAGCCCTTCAGCATGTCCTATACTCCCTGGCTGCATGTAGTCACGGCATTCGCATATGGGTGGCAGACTTTCATAAACTGTAGGACGATGAAACCAACTTACTAGCTATGGGCAAACCAAGTGTGATACAGATATTGGAAAGTTTAACGCTCACAATCGGTTCTGCCAGCATTTCTTTTGTTGAAAATGCACGAAATATAAGCGTCCTGTTCCCAAGTGACCTTTCATTAGATGACTACATCAGCTCCTCTGCCTAGTCAGCCTACTTTCAGCTACATAACGTTGCTATAATTCGGGCTTACATAACAGTGCTATACCTCGTGTGAACTTCAAATCTCGTATGAACCTCAAATCCTTTGGTGACCTTGCCTTTAGTTTGTATGCACCCAAAGCCTGGAACTCACTTCCGACTGGTGTCACGACATCCCCTGACTTGACATTTTAAAATAAGACAAAAATACATTTATTTATCACAGCATTTAGTGGGCCCGTGCGATTCGTCCTTTTTGTGCTTATGTCTGCTGACCGTGTGCATGCTGCAACTAAACATTTTTGCATGAAGACCTATGTCACCTCTAACCATGTTATGCTTATTGCTTGTTGTCATTGTGCATGCTGCCATTAATCACTAGATCATGCTTTCTTTGCAGCAAATATAAAGTGCCTAGAAAGAGATTGAGTTCTCTGAGGGCACTATACCAATGAGTTATTATAATTGTTATTATTACGTGGTCAGCATTTCGAAGAATGCTTGACGCCTAGATTGGTGTGTGCTGTTTATGCCGCCTCCACTAGCTGACTGGTGCAATGCATTCTGAAACATCCAGTCACGTGTCCCAGGGTTTTGATGTGATGATAGTTATAATAAAAATAATAATCACATTTGTATAACCCCCTAGAAAAACTACTTCCACCCAGTCTCTCTTCTACTGTTCTTATCAAATATACTAGAACGAGTTGTGGAAGACCAGCTGAACTCTTATATTGCAGCTGCAAACCTAGCAACCAAGTTCCAGTCTGGTTTTAGAGCTAATTACTCCACACAGTCAGTATTGCTTTGGGGTGTATAACTACCTTCTAAGGAATGCAGACTTAAGTAAAGTCTCTCTGGTTGTTTTACTTGATTGTTCGGCAACGTTTGACCTTATTTATCATCAAGTTCTTCTCGAGTTCCTCTCATCTCGCGTGGGCAAAATTGGCACTGCACTACAATGGTCTAGGTGCTATCTCTGTGGGAAATGCCAAAGTATTTATGTGAATGGACAACGATCATCTGAGTAATCACTGAAGTATGTGCCACCTCAGATCTTGATGCTGGTCTGCTTCTCTTTATAGTTTATACTCCAACTTGCCGAAGTGATCGCCAAGCGCAATCTAGGCTTTCACTTCTTTTGGTGAGCCGTGATGGCACACTAGATAAGGCGGTTGCTTTTCACGGCCTCGGTCCTGAGGGCGTGGGTTCGAATCCTACGGTGGGCGATCCTTTATCGCCACTGCAAGCGGTGGTGATAGCCGTAAAGGCTCTTCTGTTGCTATACAAAAAGAGGCTGTTTAATCAGCAAGTATTATTTTTCTCTATGCACATGACACTCAGCTGTACCCTTGCTTTGATTCCCTTTGGTCTTCTAGCATGTCAAGTTCTCTCAACTCCCTTGCTGCATGTATTGCAGACATTCCGGCATGGGTGGCAGCAAACTTTCTCAAATTGATTGACGATTAAACCAACTTACTAGTTATGGGCAAACCAAGTGTGGCTCAGAAATGGGAAAGCTTACCGAGCTCAAAGTGTGGCTCAGCTCGTCTAGCGGCATTAGGATCTGTGCACGAAATCTAGTCGTCCTGTTCCAAAGTGATCTTTCACTAGACTTACCACATCGGCTCCACTGCCAAGTTGCCTGCTTTCAGCTAGATAGCATTGCTATAATTCGGGCTGCTTTGACAGAAACTACATCCAAATAGGTCCATGCATTTGTGAGATCCCGTCTTTACTTTTGTAACTCTCTACTTGGTGATCTACCTACCTGTGCAATCGGGTGCTTACATTTGGTGCAAAACACTACAGCTAGGCTTGTCTATCGTAAGCGGCACAGTTGCCACATCACACCACTTCTCGCCGACCTGCTCTGGCTCCCAATCAAGCAGCGTGTCGACCTCATAGTCCTCAATTTTTAGGTCCCTTCATCCTCTGGCTTCAGCCAACCTATCAGAACTACTACCTCACAAGATTAGGCATCGTACCATCTGCATTTCTGACTTGAATCGTTAAAATATAATATAATTCATTTTATATAGCGCCCCAAGAGAACCTAATCTCTATTCAGGCTCTTCACATATGCCTCGGGGCTTGAGCCCACGACCTCAGTCAGACCTTGGTCGGGGCGAGCACCTTAACCGCTAGACCAAACCAGCATCGTTCAGCTATGCCTCGTGCTACACCTCGTACGAACCTCAAATCCTTTGGAGATCGTGTCTTATTAGTGTGTATGCCCTAAAAGCCTGTAATGCAGTTCCGACTGACGTCACGACTTCGCCTGCCTTGATAGCATTTATAAAAATTGCAAAAAATACACCTTTTTCTCATAGCATTTGGTCGTCTTTAAGATTTGTTCTTTGTGCACTTATGCGTGCTTACACTGTGCATGCTACCACTAACCATATTTTACACGTTGATACCTTCCATGTCACCTCTAACCATGTTATGCTTGCTGTCATTGAGCATGTTACCACTAACCATTATATTATGCTTCCTTTACAGCATTTGTAAAAGTACTTAAAAAGAGATCAAGTTCTCTGAGGGTGCTTTACAGATTTGTTATTTTTATTTTTATTATAAGTCTTTTTATAGGCACTTTGCATATTCTGGAAAAAAGCATAGTAAACTTCATCCATGGCTTATTGTTCATCATAATGGCCCGATAAATATATCTATATCAACATATTGACTTTAATTAAAGAATCCCGAGGTTTCATTAGCATTCACTGCACTGTAAACCTGTATTCTATAAAAATTGAATCGAATATGTCAAATGAGAAAATCTGAGGAATGGAAGCGTTCATTTGACAAGTAGTCATGGATCCATAAAAGCTCTACTATAAGCTAGAATTATTTCTTGCAGTCGTGAATTTGGATGCAACAGTAAGATGGTCCGTGGTGTTGGCTGATAAACGATATGGAAGGCTCGCTCGACTCAGGTCTAACTGGAATGAGCTGTCTGGTGAAGGTGGCAGCTTAGACGTGAAGCAGATCTCGGAGTAGGTGCCGGGCTCGGACTCCAGCAGAAAAAGGGTCCAGGCAGAGATTGAGTTCTCTGAGGGCGCTTTATCAAGTGCATTATTATTATTATTATTATTATTAAATCACCACCAGGTTTTCTTTGAGGTCGGAGCAAATATCAATGGTCCTGGATTGCCAGCCTCACCATGTGATAAACGCATGCTTCAACATAATGAGTTTAAAAGTACTGCTATCCTGTGCTAAACACATACATATATTTTTATGTCCATGTATAAATATCTATATACCAGTGCACGTACATATATGTGTGTATCTGTGTAGGTGTAGGTGTGTGTGTGTGTGTGTGTGTGTGTGTGTGTGTGTGTGTGTGTGTGTGTGTGCATGCGAGTGCGTTGCATTACTGCGTGCGAATGTGCGTGAGAACGCGTTCGCTGAAGTGGAGTCCAAGATTTTAGACTGATGCTGTCATTGCTTGCCCGGAAGTACAACCGATGGCAGATGGATTCAAAGACAATTTATACCAGTGTCCAGGCACTTTCCAAAAGTCAAACTAAGTACAGCGTATTTAAAGTGTGTGTGCTACAAAAAATTCTGAGTTGAGTTGGCTGGCAGTCAGCACCAAATGCAGGTCGAAAGTGAGCAAAGCATGGGCCAGCTCAGACAGACAGCTGGCTCCTCAAGAAATCTCTTCGACAACCGAATACACCGTGAACATGAAGCCCACCAATAGTCTATGTGAAAAAGGTGCTGATGGTGATCTCTTCGAGTCATCCATTGCTCGAATATGGCACTCCTGCCAACTGCTATCCTGCCATCTTGCAGAAGTCAGTTGGCCCCGGCGAAAAAGCAGCCAGTTCGGGCCCGACGAAAAATAATAACCTTCAGTCGCTTCATCGCCGTCGAAGCCGCCTTTGCGGTTCACTGCTACCTTCGCAGGCTCACTGTAACACCAAGCTTGTGCAGTCCCCAAGCTGGAAGGCAGGGGACGGGGGGGGGGGGGGGCCTCTGGGAGCCTCAGGTCGCACTGCAATTGGCCTGCCCTCGTCAGAAGTCACTTATTGGCTGAGCTCTGGCATGAGGCTCCCAGGCTAATGCTTTAATTGTCCGCCGAAAATAGGCTGTTTAGAGAAGTGAGATTTGCCGGTAGCCCCGATTTATAGCCAGGCAGATGACCTGCATTCCGAAGCTTGGATGGATAAAGAACAAAGATCCCATCGAGGCTTCTCAGTCGCCAGCTAACCTAAAATTGGGACTCGGGATTCGGCTGGCCCCGAGTAATTGCTAGCCTCGGTGTGCACCTGCTTGACCTCGACAGCGGTTGCCGGGGTTCGCCCAACAAGCGGCCGACGAAATCAACCTGGAGATTGCATACGCCCGAGTCGGAGTGTCTCATAGGGGACGTGAGAAATGGGGAAAGGATGCAGATACACGATGAAATGCTTTCAAACCCGATAGACGTTGGCAATGCCACGAGGGCTGCTGCCCCCTGCCCCTCAGCAAAATAACTAATAGCCCTTACCAACGTGGAACCTTAACGATCGGCATGGCATATTCATCGACAAAGCAAGGCTTCACCTTGTGGACTCAGGCGAACTGCTGTTTTAAACGATCAAATCATCGCTGAACCATTCGTTGCTATGAAGCAAGCCCGCAGCAGAAAGCACGAAATAAAAATTAATTGTTTTAACAGCCTCATTTTGTATAGCGGTAGAAGAGCCTTTCAACACCACTTGCAGTTGTCAATAAAGGATCGCCCACCCCTGCAGCATTCGACCCTACGACCTCGGTCGAGAAGGGCAAGCACCTTGATAAGCATGAAACCCGTGTGATATCGGAATCCCAAGTGTCCGTCTTGTTTTGCAGCTCTGGGGGATGTTTTGGAACCTGTAAAGGCACTGCAAATGACTTTTAAATTCCAGTTACTTCTGATTTTGTTAGTCAACTCACGAGCGTATTCGTTATGAGCTCCACTTTCTGTGCAGTATAAGTGTATCGGAGATACAAAAAATGTATTAGCTGATTTAATAGCTTCATTTGTATAGCTGCAGAAGAGCCTTAACAGCTATCACCACTGCTTGCAGTTGGCAATATAGGCTCGCCCACTACAGAAGTCGAACGAACAACCTCGGTTATGAAGAGTGGGCACCTTACCTCAATAAGCATAAAACCTCAAGATGTCCGAGCCCACAATGCACCAAAGCTAAACAAAATTGCAAAATTCTAGCATCCACGGCAATGCAATGCAAAGTTATGATTAAAAGCTGATTTTAAGATAGCACAGACAATGCTCTCATTTTTACCATACTTTTTGGTTTTGAACGTCAATTACCAGTTCGGGTCTTGTGTGCAGAGTGGACTTCATTTTACTTGTAAGGTTGTTCTGGCCTCGTGGTTTTAATTTTCACACTTTGTGGAGCCTATGGCAAGATATTTCAGAATAGTGGATCTAAAGCAGTAATAGTCTTGAGTAGGTTTACAATTAAAATTAGAAGCCAGCGCAATTTTAAGGCTATTGCCCGAGCATGTAACCTCTGATTTTCATGTCCAGAAGAGGCAACCGGTAATGCAGTTTGGGATACTGCTTACAATGACTGGCCAATGACACCAACCTTAAAATATCAGCCTGTATAGAAGACTACTTGTCTTTCATCCCACACTGGTGCTTGGCGATATGGCATTTACTGGCCCAGCATATCATTAATTTCCTCTGTTTTGTCCAATGCAGGGTTTTTGGTCAGTTTTCCTCGATTGATATCATGAATTTTCAGACTAATTAGGTTTTGGCTTCAGATTTAGTTCTGTAGTACAATTTTAATGTTTAATTGGAAAAATTGTCCCGTGCGGCATCGATTCCGGGGTGAGCATAACTTTCTGTCCAGGATGCAGAGTGTTGGCATGTGGATGATATCGCATTCCGAAGAGGCATGTCCAGGATTAAGCCAGTGAGCTATATGTTTGACCTTTACCTTTCCTGGTGGATAGTCACATTAGGTTGCATGCACCAGGCTTTACAGGTCGGACGCAGGGTTCCGGTGCCCACTGACCCCTTAGCAGTCATTAGACAAAATAACTTTCATGAAAATAGGAATCTCTCCATCACCTCGAAACCGCGACGGACTGAAGGAAATCAAGGGCTTGGAGGAAATCAGGGCACTAGCATTGCATTTTTAGTTGCATTGCATTCAGTTGACTCGCTGGCGATGAATGAGTAGCTGCTTCGACGAATTTATGTAGCTGCAATGAATCTGCCTGGTCACGGTAAAGCAGGGAAATTGGGCTCCTATCTTGTTATTCCCAATTGTGCGATGAGTGGGAGGCTAGCTGATCGTGATGAGCAAACGAAGACTCACGAGTGGCTTGAAAGCAAACTCATTGTACTTTCTCCCCCCCCCCACCAAGCTCAACTTGTGCAAGCGGGCCTCAGTCGTAAACCTGCTGACTGCTGCTTGCCAGCACGCCATCGGCAATGTATCACTCTCTGCCCAGGAAACACCTGTTTGAGACAAAACGACGATCTTGCTTTCCAGAACTTAAATATGGGAAGATAGGCCCAGGACTCCCAGTAAGATCGATTGGTCTCAAGGAAGAGCATCGTTGGGGCCGTCGTCGACTGTCAGTTAACTTAGCCCTCAGCCTGTCAGCTGGGACAGGCTGAGGGCTACGGATGACGTTCAACTAATCCAGATTGACTAGCTTCCATGTCGTTTATTGTAGTTAAGAATACTCTGAGGAGATTAACGAATAGTGCCATTTAATTATAATTTGACTTGCAGTTTGAAAGTCAAATGAGTTCATCAGCAAGTGTGAGAGTAGAATTATTTACATTAAGCCGGAAAACTGGCACGAGTTTGCCTTATTAGCTGTGTTATCTAATTCCATTAATGAAAGCTCGTAGGTCTTTTTTTAGTGTAACGCAAGAGTAACCGTTGGTGCAGTCACGGTGTGTCAGATTGCCAAATTGTGGCATATATCAATTTAGTACTTGCTTCACCTGAGCACAAACTAGGTCAACTACTGCTGCCTTCTGTCCACCCTGTGACTGCTGCTATGGAACAGTGAGGAGCGTCGATCTGATAGGGGTTCCATCATTTCAATGCCCAGCTCCAATGGCGCCGACTAGCAACTTCGGTACCACATCAATCATCACTATAGGATAAACTAACAGATTGCCTCGAGCACGTCTAATCGGATGTCCTTTCAGCTCTTTTTGCTTTTTGGAGCCACGGACTTGTTTGGCTGAAGACCTGACGCTAGTCAAGTGCTGCGATTCTGGCTTACCCTGGTTCACCATGGTAGCGCCGAGCCAGAAGCTGCTGCTGCACGAGCGTGACGCTGCGATGCACGACGTGATACACGACGTGACGTGCAGGTGGTCTGAGCCAGCCAGCCAGCCTGGCCGCCTGCTGAGGGCCCCGAGGGCTGACTAGCCCTACTGCAGTAGTTGCTCTGGCCAAGCAACCACCAGCCAGCATAGCTGCTGCCCCCCCCCCCCCGGCGGCCCGAGCGTGCACCGCCCGGCGTTTCTCCGGGTGGGCTTTCGTCACAGCTGGCAGCTGTCAGCCAAAGCTGGAAACGCACGGAAGCCAAGCGTGCAGCAAAGCAGTACCAAAGTGGTGACTTTGAGCTGATTGCAGATGGATTCGCTGAGCCGCTTGGCGAGCTGGCAGCTGCTGCTCACTCAGCGCCCTCAGCGCCCAGTGACAGGGTTTTCCACAGCTGCCTTCTCCTCTGCAGCCGCTGCCACCGCAGCAGCCGCAGCCGCTGCTGCTGTGACAACCGTGAAAGGATGCTCGAGGGACACAGTATTCTCCCATTCCTAGGGCTCTTGTACTGCACTGCAAAGCTCGGATCGACTTCAAGGTTTTTTTCGCTCACTTTTAGGTCACTTCATTCTTTGGCTCCAGCCTATCTCTCAGATCTACTCCCCCACCCGGCCAAGCGTCGTACCACCTGCTTTTCGGAATCCAACAGTTTACCAATGCCTCGTACAAACCTCAAATTCTTTGGAGACCGTGCATTTGGTTCGTATGCTCCCAAAGCCTGGAACTCACTCCCGACTTGCGTCACAAGATCCCCTGACTTGACCACATTTAAAAAGAACTTAAAGACACACCTATTTAGGACAGCATTTAGTGGGTCCGTGTGATTCGTCCATCATGTGCTTATGCGTGCTGACACTGTGCATGCTGCCACCAACCACACTTGCATGCTGACCCTGTGCATGTCATCCCTAACCATGTTATTCATGTTGTTTATCAAGCATGATATTACTCACCATTCAGTCGCGTTTCTTTTGCAGCAAATGTAAAGCGCCTAGAAAGAGATTGAATTCTCGGAGGGCGCTTCATCAAGTGCATTGTTATTATTATAATTATTAAAGCAGCATGTGTACCTGTACCTGTCATATCTGAGTTGTCGTGTCATTCGAGTTAAGTTGTTGCAACGTATTAAATGGCTGTTGAGTCGACCTCTAGGCTGCCGTGTGGCCAAACTATGGAAAAGTGAGGCAAAATTGATGCCCTGGACAAAAGAAAGCCTGACCATGTCTGAGAGCAGCTTGCAAAATAAATATATATTTTTGAGTAAGCAATAGAATCGTAGTATTTCACAATAGAAGTCAACCGGAGGTGATCAATAAAAGTCCACAAAAGGGATTTAGTGCCTGACAAGAATTTCTCTGCCAGCCGTAACGATTCGGGCTCCACTGAACAATTGGCTCAGTGAGCTATCGAGTGAGCTATGTAAACTACTTTTCGTTTGACATTCAACGTAGGCCTTCAAAGCCGCTACCTTAAATTTTTGCCCATGCGTTCTAGCAGAATCCCGGTACACTGAATATACGGGTGTTTAATAATGTAAATTTGGCATCGAATCCGAAGCTGTGTCACGTCCACCCACGTGCTTCGGTGGGTGAATCTGCTGCACGACTTCCGTTGGTTAGGGCAAGTAAGAGACTCCCTGCGAGCCATCTGTCAACCGGTCTTTGGCAGGCCGTGAATGGCTGTCTAGAACCCCCCTCCCCCCCCCCCCCCCGAGCAGGCAACCAGCATGCTACTGGAGCCTGGCAAAGGCATTAGGCACGAGGAGCCATCCGGGCCTAGCAGCGAAATTCCGGCAATTCGCCCGGGTTTACCTGGCATATTAATAATAAAAAATAATAGCGCATTTGTATATGCTCCAAGAGAACTAGGAGTCTTCTCTAGACAATTCTTATATGTTGCTTGGCCGTGCGGCGCTATCCTGTTCATGCAATTGATTGGCAGCAGCTTGGTCACGGCAGTGGTGGCCAGGTCACAGCAGCTAGCTGGTGGAGTCAGCAGACTGGCTATCTGCTTCGACCAGCCTTTTTCCCACACTGCAAACATTGTTACTACCTACGAGCAGTAATTTGGTTATTCCCAATCATTACGTTGAACGACAATTTCACCAGCAAAGGAAATCGTTTCCTGCGGTTTACAGCTTTTCCTCGAATCTTGCAGTTGTCTAAATTAATGAGTCCTCTTTATGGCACTCGGTGGACTTGGGTTTGCCATTCTTGTTCAATTTTCCCAAAGCCGATAAAAAAGACTGCTTGCGGCTCTGTCTGACTCTCTTGTCTGTCTATCTATTCATTTCCCCCTCACTTACTCAATTCTAGCACATTCTTGCTCTCGTCCTTGAATGCCCTTCAGGTCACGGTCGGATGTAATAAATATCGCTTGGAGCAGGACTGGCATTTGCTGTCAGTCACCTAGGGGTCGCCCGAGTTAGACGAGAGTAGTAGCACTTCTGCTCCTATCCCACTGAAGGATTTAAGTAACAGTATGAACAATATGTCAAGGGAGTTTTCACAAATGTTACCGTGGAGGTTGTCGAGCGCCTTTACTGGTCATGCAATCAGAGACAAGCCTCTCATCGCTCTCACCTGTTTTCTCTGTGTTCTATGTTTTTCTCTATGTGTCTGTTTTCTCTACATGCACTGTTCTGCTTTCGGTTAAAGGCTGCTTGCTACAAGGATAGCAGCAATCCTACTGCCCCCAGGGTCACGCCACACCCTTTCAGCGAATTCCCAAAGCTATTTAGGTTTATTCATTAAAGACGGAAATCGATTGGGTGGAGTACGGTGTGCTGGAGCCTAATGCACCAAATAGCCACTTTTAGCACCACTCTTAATTGGGTTGGAGTGTTGCAGAAGGAATGCTATAGATCTGGCAGCTCTCTGCTTGCACAATTGCAAGTGCTAAATCTTTAAACGAGCATTGCCTCTGCGGCCAGCGCCGAAACTCTCATTCAGCAACTTGAAAATGGAGACCTGCTCCTCGTGAAGTGTAATTGCTACCAGTGCTCTTGAATCGGATTTTCTGTGGCTTTCAGCACTGCCGTAGTTGTTTCACATAGCACTCATGAGCAACAGAATATCTCTAAACCTTAAATCCTTTGGAGACCGTGCATTTAGTTCATATGCTCCCAAAGCCTGGAACTCCCTCCCGACCTGCGTCAGAACATCCCCTGACCTGACCACATTTAAAAGGAACTTAAAAACACACCTATAAAGGACAGCGTTTAGTGAGTCCCTGTGATTCGTCCTTGACGTGCTTATGCGTGCTGACACTGTGCATGCTGCCACTAACCACATTTGCATGCTGACCCTGTGCATGTCACCCCTAACCACATTATTCATTTCGTTTGTTTTTCAAGCATGATTTTACTTACCATTCAGTTGCATTTCACTTTACAGCAAATGCAAAGCGCCTAGAGAGAGATTGAGTTCTCCGAGGGCGCTTTATCAAGTGAATTATTATTATTATTATTATTATTGCTTTGCTAGCAACCGGGTTCAAAAATTTTCAAAGAGCAGAGCTCCTTCCTCTCCAACTCTATCTAGTCTGATTCGAGCTGCTCGGCAATTTCGAGCGTGAACATTATGAACATCAGTGAATGCGACTCTGTGGGTAATGAACGAATACTTTGCCTGCTACGACGATGATCTTCATATACGTGAAGACTAGATGCGCAGCTTAGCTACAGAGCTCCACATGGAAGGATTGCAATAAAAAGATACATGCTCATTTGAATGGCTCACCTAATCGTGGTTTGATGCCTTGGTGCAGAACCGATGCTTGTGGTTCTAGCAATAATAGTAATAGTAATAATACATTTGCATAGCACCGTAATAAAACTAAATCCCTTTCCAAGTTCTTGTACAGAAAGCATGCCCATCGGTTAATAGAAATAACGTTCGATGTTCCAGCAGGCCTGAGCACACAAAGGACAATTCACACCGACCAATTCACAATTCGCAAGCAAATGCTGTGAGGAAGAGGGGCGATTTAGCTTCTTCATAAATGCTGTCCGGGCGCATCGTGGCACCAGTCGGAAGTGAGTTCCAGGTTTGGACTATACGAAATAAATGCCCGGTCTCTAAAGGATTTTAGCTTGGTTTGAGTCACACCTAAACGTTTGAGTCAGAAGAGTCGGTGGTACAATCCCTGGCCTTATTGGGAAGTAGTTCGGATAGGTTGGCTGGAGAAAGAGAGTGGAGGGACCTAAAAGTGAAGTGGCAAAACCTTGAAGTCGATGCGCTGCTTGATGGAAAGCCCGTATAGGTTAGCAACAAGTGGTATAATGTGGCTAATGCGACGTTCACAACAGACAAGCCTAGCTGCAGAATTCTTCACCCAATGTAAGCACCTAATTGAACATGTCAGAAGACCTGAGAGTAGCAATTTAAAGAAATCGAGACAGGATGCCACCAAGACATGGACGAACTTAAATATGGTATCTCGGCCTAAGCAGGCCCAAATATTTTGCGATGCTACAATTTTGAAAGATTACTTTTGAAAACTACACCGATATTTTGCACAGATGGAATACAAGATATATTCTGGCCGAGCTTGTATTGAGGGATAGTTTTTTCAATTTCTGAATAACTATGTTTGCCCACAACAACTAAGATGGTTTTATCGTCATTCAATTGCAGAAAGGTTGCTGCCATTCAAGCAGGAATGACAGCAATATATGCAGCAATGTACTTGAGAAAGTTAGACCTTGTGCAAGGCTGGGAGGGATCAAAGCATAAGTGCAGCTGTGCATCATCTGCATGAAAGTGAATGTCTAGATTGCGAATTACATCGGCTAGAGGGAGAACATAAATTCTGAAAATAAATGGCCAAGCACAGTTGCTTTGAGTACCCCATACTTTAGAGGCTCATCAGATGACTGTTGACCGTTAGCATCAATGCTCTGAAGTCTCCCACTGCAATAGAACAGCAAGGAGAAGCCCAGCTCAACGACCGAACGACCATCAATGACCTAAGCGTCCATGGCTAGGCCTGGGCTCACATGGTTCAGGCAATCCAGCATGATGCACTGTACGATGTATGATGTGTATGATATATGTATGATATATGTATGATACTGTATGATGCAGTGTACGGCAGCTCACCGACTTGCTCTGCAGTAATCCGTGCTCTTCCTCTGACGTCTTCCTCCGAAGACCCAGCTAACGCCCCATTTTCTCAGCCAATGCTCAGCCATGCTGACAGGTCTTTGTTAGTTTGGCAAATAGATGTAGCTGCTGTAGGTCCAGCAGATGGCAAATTGTACTTTGTTGCCCAAGACGATGCTGTATTCACCATAGCAACGATCTAGAGCCCAGGTGGTGCGAGAGTATCCTAAAAGGTATAAAACAAAGGTCAGCTAATTTGACAGCCTAATCTATGTAGCATCGCAAGAGCTTGACCTTTTACTTGTGTATAACCAACTCACCTAACTTTCTTCTACACCAATGATGGTTTTTATAATCTGCCAAGCTCCTAGTTGGAGGTGCTAGTTGGAGCTATGGTCATAAAAATGTTGCCTCTTGCAAGAATCGCTTTAGCAGCTTTCAAGCCGGGGGGGGGCGGCGCCTGCTTTCAGCCCCCAATAAAGGATAGCCAGGACTCCAGGAATCGATCTGGCCGATGTGGCTTAGTGAAAGCATGGGGTACCCCGGGTATTCATGCTTGGTTCACTTTCATTCACATAATATATACTCCCCCCTTTAGCGGATGTAATCGCCAAGCACAACTTGGGCTTTTCTTTTGTGCAGATGACACACAGCTCGACTTTTACTTTATATAATTCATTTGTATACAGTACACCTCAGACTCTCCCTGCTTTCCAGCACAACACACTCTCTCTCTCTCTCTCTCAGCTCTCTTGGTGCATGTATTGCTGACATTTGCCCTTGGATGGCTCTTTACTTTCTCAAATTTAGTGACGATAAACCAAATTATTATCTATTGGCAAACTTGGTTGCTCAGAAAGGGGAAAGTTTAATGCTCAAAATCGGCGCTGCGTAATTCATCTGTACGAAACCTAGGTGTACTGTTCCAAAGAGACCTTTAACTAGACGACCGCATCCGCTCCACAGTCAAGTCTGCCTACTCTAATCTCATCATTTACTAGCTAACTGATTTAACAGCCTCTTTTGTGTAACAATAATAATAATGATAATAATGCACTTGATAAAGCGCCCTCAGAAAACTCAATCCCTCTCTAGGCACTTTACATTTGCTGCAAAAGGAAATGCTATTGAATGTTGAGTGGTATCAGGCTTGATAAACATGAATAACATGGTTAGGGGTGACATACACAGGGTCAGCATGCAAATGCGGTTAGTGGCAGCATGCACAGTGTCAGTGCGCATAAGCACATGAAGGATGAATCACAGGGACCCACTAAATGCTGTCCTAAATAGGTGTGTTTCAAGTTCTTTTTAAATGTGGTCAAGTCAGGGGATGTTGTGACGCAAGTCGGGAGAGAGTTCCAGGCTTTGGGAGCATCTGAACTAAATGCACGGTCTCCAGGGGATTTGAGGTTTGTACGCGGTATTGGTAGACTGTTGGATTCCGAAAAGCAAGTGGAACGATGCTTGGCCTGTTGGGGGAGTAGATCTGAGAGATAGGTTGGAGCCAAAGAATGAAGTGACCTAAAAGTGAGCGACAAAACCTTGAAGTCGATCCATTGCTTGACTGGTAGTCAGTGCAGGTCGGCAAGAAGTGGTGTAATGTGGCAACTGCAACGCTCACGACAGACAAGCCTAGCTGCGTAGTTTTGCACCAGCTGCAATGGCCTGATCGCACATGCCGGAAGGCCAGTAAGCAGTGAGTTGCAGAAGTCGAGACGGGATGTCACGAATGTATGGACCAACTTGGACGTGGTATCCTTATCTAAACCAGCCCGAATTTTAGCATGTTTGTTATGAAGCTGAAAGTAGGCAGACTTGATTGTGGAGCTGATATGGTCGTCTAACGAGAGGTCGCTTTGGAACATGACACCTAGATTTCGAGCTGATTCAACAGGAGATATGCTGGCAGAGCCAATTTTGAGCATCAGCCTTAACGACAGATGAGCCTTTACGGCTATCACTACCGTTCTGTATATTTGTTGTGAATATTGCAATCGCTTCATTACATCAGTTCTCACCTTTGACCTGCACTGGCTCTCAATCAAGCAGCTCATCGACTTCAAAGTTCTGTCAGTCACTTTAAGGAATATCCATTCTCTTTCTCCGGCATACCTATCCAAGTCCTTCTTAATCAGGCTTCGAATCATACCTCCTTCTCTTCTGACTCAAGTGGGTTAGGTGTGCCTCTAACCGACCTCAAATCATGTGCAGGCGAGGCGGCACGACATTTCTAGACTTGGCGACAATTAAAATAACTGCTGGGTGTTGACGAGGTGCATGTCACATCTAACCACTTGAAACGGTTCCTTTCCAGCCAATGTGATGTACCCAGAAAAAGATTAAATTCTCTAAGGGTGCTACACGTAAGTCTTACTGTTACAATTGCAAGTAAGATCCGAACACCTTACCACTGAGCTAAGACCCAGAGCTAAGCCAGGCTACAGCTGCGCTTCATTTTTCAGTCGTACTCGACCTACCAAAAAAGTCGCAGTGGCGGCAATGCAGGAGCAGCAGCTGCCGGGGGGGGGGCAGCAACGGCTGGAAAGTTTTGACTTTCGCCTCAATGCTCAATGGTGCTCTGTGGGGTCGATCTGTGGCGTCGATGGGGTCGATCTGTGGGGTCGATTCTTTGCCCCAATCGAATGGCAATCGTGGGCCCGGCACGACGAGCTTGCCGGGCACGACAGAATGGGCAAATCTTTGCTCTTCCTTTGCTTGCGACAAATGCAGGCTCGGTCGCTTCAATTCACATGTTGGAGTCTTTCCGAAGAAGAAGCCGTGGGCTCGCTGTAAGGCCTCCTTGATATGACAAGCCCCGGCGGGTGGTGCATCGCTCCGCCGATAGATGAGCTGCTGCTGCCCCGGCTCTCAGTAGACAAATGAGTCTTCTACGGCATCTTCATTGTCACGTAAGCAGACAGGCTACTGGCAGCATCTTAGGCCGTTCGGTGGGAACAATCGTGCTGCTTGCCCAGGCTCGTTGGTTGATCAGGGGGCAGCAGCGGTCGTGTCAACCTGTCTCTTGACATGCCTAAAATCTTGGCTAAGCAGTCCATTTAGACAGGGCTCGAAGGCAAAGGCTCGGATGCCACCGCAAGAATGTGCGCCGGCTTATCATGAGCCGGTGGGTGAAAGAGAAGATGCCATCCGGCAAATAGCTGAGATGACAGATCAGTAGTTCGGGCTTTTGTGCATCCTTCGTTTGCTGCTCATTAGCAGACAAAAAAGATGAGGCTATGATGCCAGGCTGAGCTGCTGGCTCAAGCACTCATGTTTGGCCATTCGATGCTGGCCTATCGCACAGGCATGCCGAGGGAGCAGCCGAAGTGGTTGCTGCGGCAGCCTAATGCTTACTGCCAATAGGAAGGGTGTACCACCTGTGTGCCTGGTGAGCACCTTTCCTACTTGCCTCACGGATAATTCAAAGGACGGCAGCTGCTGCTGCCCTTTGCCATATCGGCAAGACTGCAAAAAGGCAACCAGCTAGCAATTGTCAAGCATCAAATGGCGATTATTATTATTGTTATTATTATTGGAGCTGGAGCAGATACCTACGACGTGGGTGAATGACTTTTGGAGTCTGTCTGCACAAAATGGCTTCACCGAAACATTGCTTCTGAGCTCCGTAGAGCAGAGTTGTAGCTATAATCTCACCCACGTGTTACTTCTTTGCACCCAGAAGAAGCTGCCTATAAAAAAGCTGATTTAACAGCCTCTTTTGTATAGCGACACAAGAGCATTGACGGCTATCCCCACCGCTTGCAGTGATCGCCTACCGCAGGATTCGAACCCCAAAAAAAAGCAGCCACCTTACCTAGTGTGCCATTACGGCTCACCAATGCTACGACCAGTCGACCTGCGACCCCATTTTCTGCAGCTCGGAATACCCCCCCCCCCTTTCCCAACGTCCCTGTGTACACTAGCAAGGTACGGACAAGTCCATATTTTTATTTCTCTAATGCAATCTTTAGCAACACATTTACTATGCCACCCTAGTTACTGCTACTGCTATTACTGCCCCTGCTGCTATGTGGGCTTTAAATATGAAGGCAGTAATGATTACAAGAACAACAGCTCGTCTGCAGTGCTCTCTAAACGTACTATATCTCTATTCGGGAGATTTACAACTCAATGAGAACCAGCTCAGTGAGAATTTGCTGCAAGAGAATCGGAATCTAAGGGTTATTGACTCACAAGGCATCAAGCAGTCAAAAGCAAACAAGTATCATGCTTCGGCTAGCATGCTCAAGATAACAAGAAGACACTTACGGCTACCTGTTGCTAAGGACTTGGGCTACGGAATGTGTGCTGAATCATGCACTCGTAAACATGCAAAGCACACCCGGAACAAAAAAGACCAGTTCACTGGGGGCAAAGGCAAAGCTGACTCCAACAGATAAGTCTTCAGTTGAGACTGAAGACTGTGAGGTCGATACCGGTAGTGACTGCATTCGGAAGCAAGTTCTAGACTTTGGTGAATATGAGCTCAAGGCTCGATCGCCAAAAGATTTCAATTTAGTTCACAGGAAGTCGAGATCACTAGTTGCTGAGGAGCAGATGGCTCGAGAGCACGTGACTGGAGCAGCCAAGACGTTGGATAGATATGCTGGTGAAAGCGAGAGTAAAGTGACCTGTAAGCGAGACGAAGGACCTTGGAAGTCGATTCGACGCTTGATAGGAAGCCAGCAAAGCTCAGGTGAAAGAATGGTGATGCTGCAGCAAAAAACACACCAAACCAGCCACTGAGTTGTACACCATTTGCAGACGATTAAGAGCATAGGTCGGGCATCCTGAATAAAGGAAATCACCGTAATCTAGAAGCGATGTGACACATGCGTGAACTAGTCTAGCTGTCGTACTCTTATCTATGCAGGCCCTGGATTTGGCAACGACTGCCTTAGCTGAAAGTAAGTTGACTTACTTGACAGTGGAACAATGTGCTCATCCGGTGGGAAATCTGGTTTTGGATTACTGGGCCTGCATTGCAGGCACATCTATCAAATAATCAACCCAACAAATAGGGTGATGCTGGCTGAACCAATCTTAAGTGTTAGGTCTTCTAACTTTTGGGTGACAATAAGTTTGACGATAGCTATTAGGTTGATTCTATCATCGTTATACCTCGGGAAGTTAATAGCCATTCGCATGCGAATGTCGTTGATGCAGTCAGTAAGAGAATCAAGTGAGTCGTATGAAGACGAGGCTTAGAATGGTCGAAGGATTGGTAGGGCTGAACGTCGTTAGCGTAGAAAGAATTGTATTTGGCGATGACATTGATCATAGGGAAAAGGGCCCTAAGACTGAACTTAAAGGTACATCTTACTTGATGGCTCCTAGGATGACCGACAGATGCTTACATCTATCCTCTGCCATCTCTCAGTTCTAGGCTTTGTGAACACAAGAACTAAAGGCGCTGTCTCCAAAGAATTTGAGGCTCATACGAGGATAGCTACACAGTTGAAGTTGGAAAAGCTGGTAGTGCTATGCCCAGCCTGATGGGCGGTCAGGTATGATAGGTAGGCGAGCCAGATAATGAAAAAAGATAAATGTCAGTAACAGAACCTTTTAATCGATGCACTACTTGACTGGGAGCCAGTTAAAGTCGGCAGGAAGCGGTTTGAAGTGGCAACTGCACCACTCACCACAGACAAGCCTAGCTGCTGAGTTTTGCACTAGCTGTAAGTGCCTGATTGCACATGCCGGTTGCACAGTAAGCTGTGAGTTACAGAAGTCAAGATGGCATGTCACAAATGCATGGACTCATTTGTATCTAGTATCCAAGCAAACCCGAACTGTAGCAATGTTCTTTAGCTGAAAGTTACTACAAAATTCTCTTGATCTACTGTGGGCGTTTTAGCGAGTGGCCTGACAATTGTTGTCGTCAGAGGTGAAGGGACTTCATTGTCAGCCAGGGACATATTTACAATATTTATTATGCTGGGCAGCAATAGGTCCGTGCAGACATAAGGAGAATTACTGGTACGGAATTTTGAGAAATAATGCTCTTTGTAACCGGCTAGACAAATCTAGTGAGAATTCAGTAAACATTCAGTAAACATTCAGTAAAAAAAAAAAAAAAATTCAGTAAGCAAATCCAGTAAAGAGAGGCATGTATAAGGCAAGAGACGAATAGCGAGGCATGATGATGGCAACTACACTCGGTAGACTACTCTTTGTCCTGGTGGGTAGATTCTCCTTTGCATCTTCGGCACTTCCTACTTGTACTGGTTCAGCAGTCCGCTTTTGTTATCAAGTCTAACCAATATTTGCCACCTTCAAGGACAGCTTGGGTCACAAAACTATCCCATAATTTATTAATTATATAAATTATAAAATATAAATTATATAATTTGCCAGTAGTTTTTATTCAAGTCTGAAATCCTTCAAAGCCGTTGCATGACGACCTTCTGGTTCGGAGCTGGATGGCAGTGAGTGCCAAGAATGTTGTATCGTTGCGGCTGGACAAACTGAGAAGGCTACAACGAAGGACTCGGCCCTCGATTCGAGCACTCACAAATGCTGCTCGCTAGCGAGTTACTTTCCCAATCAGCAACAAGCGTTGGACTATGCAGCCACTACCAGTGCATGCACGTACTCTTGCACCAATGCATCAGTGCCTGTCTAGCCACTTTATACCTTATGTGGTATGGTTTTACAGCAGCCATTGTCAGTCACGGACCCTGGCAAACCCATATTTCTAGTCACAGTCGGTATGTTTTGGAAAGTTGAATGTGATGAAGCCTGGTGGCATCTGTGCAGTCTGCCATTCGGGGAGGCAGTGAAGGTCGTCTAGCTTTGGATATCTCCTATAGTCGAAATTGTAAAAATCCTAGATGCAACTACGGTTCCCCTGCGGTTAGTTATCCTGGTGGCCTGACAGTCTCTATGGCGATTACGGTCGCATGCAAGTTTGCTGCTCCTTCGAGCTCATTCCGATGGCACCAACAGCTAGCGGCACGAGACTGGCACGTCACGTGGCACACCGCTGGCATTGCATGCGCCTCCTGCAGGCATCGCTGTGCTCTCTTGCCTTTTCAAATGGGCCTGCTTCTCTAAATGATGCTAGCCCAGTGCCTGCTTGCCTGTCCATAGCTCACCTCCAAAAACAATCCTATTAGCCCAGTGGCATGACTCTTTGACGGCCTAAACTATTAGACAGCAAGTCACTTGGCAGCATACAGGTGATCGGTTGATCCGAGAATTCAGTCTTGGACTCACTGCTGTCAAAAACAGGAAAGCTGCAATGCTGCTGCAATGCTGCTCGTGTGAGAGAAGAGCCGCAAGCGAGACCTTTGCAACCGGAACAGTTGGGCGGTGGCGATGGCACTCGGTGCACAATGGTACGACAGTCGGCACTCTCTCATCAGCTAAGGAGATTTATTGGGTCACACTGGGTGCAAGCTGTGGAGCTAACAGCCGACTTGGGTGGCGTTTAGTTTGTTGCCGAACATTTCGGCAACAAACTAAACATTTCGGCAACAGCATCTCATCTTGCTCATCTTGAGTGGTGCACGCTGTCACTGCTATCATGTCAGAAGCAGCTCTCTGTGGCAGAAAATTCATTTGAATTCATTGATTAACTTCATCTTCGGAAAATTCTGCATCCAATTATGAGGTTGCCATGAAATGGCAGCATAGAATTCCTACGCACTTGAGCTCGTGCGCGAGCACACGCTCACCTGTATGGGTAACTTGCACAAGCATAGCAATGCATTGGCGACTGTCCAAGCAGTGCCCAAGTATCCACAGCAATGCAGTTCACGAAACCGATTCAGGGTAACTTGAACTCTGTACCGTAAAGAACTCAACCTTCTATGCACCTACAGATAGGCTTGCCATGTCAGACCTTTGATCGAATCCTTAGTCAGAAATCTATTTAATCATGGCCATGTCCCTGGATGCGCACATACAGATATATACACACACCTTGTTTGTGGTCACACACGAGCACTTTGTGTGTGTGTGTGTGTGTGTGTGTGTGTGTGTGTGTGTGTGTGTGTGCGCGTGCATGCTTTCGTGCGTGCATGCGTATGTGTGTTTGTGTGTGTGCATGCGTGTGGATGGATGGGTGTGTCTGTGGGTGGGTGGGTGTGTGTGGGTGGGTGGGTGGGTGCGTGGTTGGGTGTGTCTGCATAATCATTTTTAGATTAAAGATCAGCTGATCCAGCAGCAGCCTCATTTATGTACCGGTAGAAGAGCCATAGTCGCTATCAGCCCACTTGCAGTGGACTAGCAGGGATAGAGTGCAATCGACAAAGCCCAAATCTGATTGATAACAGTAGAAAGAGCTCGCTAGTGCTCAGGAAGTAGCTACTTCCAACTAGTAGTACTTACAGTACAGTAGCTCTGACAGTACAGCTATACAGCTATATCTGTAGATATATATATATGTGTGTGTGTGTGTGTGTGTGTGTGTGTGTGTGTGTGTGTGTGTGTGTGTGTGTGTGTGTGTGTGTGTGTGTGTGTGTGTGTGTGTGTGTGTGTGCGCGGATATCTATATCTATATCTGTAGAGGTATACAGCTATACAGAAAGTAGCTCTGACAACTTACCCGCTGTCCATGCGGGCACGTTGGCAGCTGGCTAAGGCAATGCAGCGATTGCAATCAAGACAAGTTAGACATTGTACTGGTGTCACTGCACTGTGTGCCAACTGCATTCGAAGAATTAGCCGACTAGCCGACGAATTGGGCAAGCTGGACTTGTGCAAGGCGCCAAGCGCGCCTGCTGTCGAATCTGCTCATAATAAAGGCCACATGCCCATCTCTGGTCCCAACGAATAACTAGCCGCTCGGTAAAAGGGTACTAAAGAGGCAGCTGTCACTGACAACCATTCTAGTCCGGTCAGCCAGGCATTTCTAATAGACCGAGGGTTTACTTAATACGCCTGTCCCCCCTTTAATAGCCTGACCTCCCCGGCCCGGCGGGAGGTCATCACCCTCGAATTCGTGGACGGTTGTTGAGCGGCTGCTGGAGTATCCTCCAGCTCCCACCTAGGCTAGGAAGTCTTGAAACTGTGCTTACTGCCGATGGCAAGTCAATCTCGCTTGGGAAAGGCCAATGGAGGCCAGGAAAATACTGAGGGAGTTTAGTGCACCCCAGCTCCAGGCGTTGTGCTAAAATCGCTTGCCTTGGTCTGGTTCCACCTTTGGAATTCACTCATGTTAACTTTCTTTAGGCATTATCGTTGCTGCTACAGCAGCTGCCTCCTTGGCCTGAATCCACACCATCCAAGACCTTTCTTCTAGCCCAGAGAGGGCCAAAAGTCTCACTTGGCTTGCGACTTCTTCTAATCTACCCAACAATTGGTAATGTCCTGCTTCATATGTGGTTCAGTTCATCAGTACTTGCTTTTCGTGTACCCTTTGCATCGTGTTGCAGATGTCAGGAGGGAGTGTGGATTTTGCATTTTGTCTTCTTGTTTCAATTAATTAGGAAGCCATTAAGCTGAGTGCATGTGCTTCAGCTATGCTGGTAAATGTGCCACCTGCTGTGTGAGCTACCAACTTACGTGTGGTTTGGTCTCTAAACTTGCTCCACATGCTCCGTGGCATCACCACGAAGGTTGGCCAACTTCCCTCTAGGGGATGCCGAAAACGACTGGCTCTTCCAGAGCTTTGCTTTGGGTCTGCTTGGTCACCTACTTGGTGACCTATGCCCTGCTGTGTTTGGCCTCATGTTAGTCATCAAGTAGTCAAAGGGGCTGTTCGATGCATTTGACACCGGCAGCCATTGGACCCACAATTTGCATATCAGCTTAGCATCTATGAGCCTTTGATATGTAGCCACATCTGTGGTTTTTTACTCCTAGTTGGAGAAACTGTGTAAATGGAAAGCAGATTCAGCAAAGTCGTAGATTAAATCTCTTCCAATGGGCCACAGTGCATAGTAGAAGAAACCAGGGTGGGGAGGATATGCCATTAAGGCTACTCTGCTGGTGAACGGAGGCATTTTCATCGGAGGAATTGTCATGGCCTCACTTACTACCGAGATGAAGAGAAACATGCATCCTCTCTCTCTCTCTCTCTCTCTCTCTCTCTCTCTCTCTCTCTCTCTCTCTCTCTCTCTCTCTCTCTCTCCTCTCTCTCTCTCTCTCTCTCTCTCTCTCTCTCTCTTCCCCTCTCTCTCTCTCTCTCTCTCTCTCTCTCTCTCCCTCTCTCTCTCTCTCTCTCTCTGACCAATAGAGTGGATAGGTTTCTGTAGATCGAGCCTACCAGAACTTCTCTCATCTCAGGCCGATGACGATGGAAAAAAGCCGTCAAACAAAGCTTGACAACTCATGCATTATAACTTCTTTTTTCGATGCTGATGATGGAGTACCCAGTTGCTAAACCCATGTACATGGCTGATGCTGCACTTGTCCCATCACTGGGAGCCACCCCGAGCCTGGCAAGCAGGAGCAAGCAGGAGAAGTAATTCTTTTGGCCTGGTGATGGCATGCTCGGGTAACCGACTGGTCGCCGACTCCCTCACTTGCCAGCCGAAGACTTCAGACTTTAGGACGCCCTCAGAAAAAAGCCTCGCCCACCGAGATGCTGCAGCAGGATCCTCATTGGCTATAGCAAGATCTAAGGCATTCACCAGCAGCCTTGCCTCTAGGTCTGTCTACAGTCTAAGCCCAGTCTAGGGCTCTACAGCCAGTGGCTAGGAATCTTTGTGGGATAATGTTTCTTGCTACTCGAGTTTATTCATGTGTGCATGGTGTTTGCAGCAGCCTATCATAATCTTACATTGTCATGTTTGTTCTGCTATCTTAGAGATAATGATCATCTGTCATCAAACAAATTCAAGATTTGCCGTAGGGACCTTCTTATTCTTCTAGAATGTATCACAACAACTAGCTGGTGTTTACGAAGGTTAGTCGCGGCTTTAAAAAGTACAAAACCTATACTGTCACCTTGAAAGGACTAGGTATCATCGGCTGCATATATGCAGCACTGCAGTACTGTCACAGGTCAGCCACGTTGGGGTGGGAACCGTAGCAAGGATTATCAAAGTTACCGGACTAAACCTTGCCAAAAGTGATCAATCATAGGAATGTGGATGGGGCATAGTTGGTAGCCACCAGCAAGCCCTGCAGGTGATGCAAAGAGGGCCCCCTTGATCCCCCTTGATCCACCGATCGGGGTCGATGTGTGTTTCTCTACCGGTGGCTGGTCACGTCACAGCACGCTCTAGCAAAGTTTGCTCGTTTACTTGCGACCGTTAGGAGGTCCAGTTTGAGCGGCTACTACTCCACCCACTGCTAGACCTCTGCAGTCTATGCACTCCCAGGGCTGTTATAGGGACATTCCCCTCGACATGGCCGACTTATTAAAGCCAGCTCTAGGCTTGCACTTCTATGCGGATGACACTCAGTTGCACCTTTGCTTTGATCCCTCCCAGCCCTCGAGCAGATCGAATTCTCTCAACTCCCGTGCTGCATGTATTGATGACATCCACACATGGATTGCAGCGAATTTTCTTAAATTGAATGGTGATAAAACCAACTTACAAGTTATGGGAAAACCAAGTGTGATTCAGAAATTAGAAAGGCTAACTCTCAAAACCGGCTCTGCCTGAGTATCACCTGTTGAATCTGCACGAAATCCACGTGTCACGTTCCAAAGTGACCTTTCATTAGCCGACCACATCAGCTCCACCACCAAGTCTGCCTACTTTCAGCTACAAAATATTGCTAAAAGTTGGGCTTCTATAGACAGGAATACCAAATCTAAATTGGTTCATGCATTGTGACATCGGGTCTTGACTTCTTTAACTCAGTGCTTGCTGGTCTCCCGGCTAGTGTAATCTGGCACTTACAGCTGGTACAATACTCTGCAGCTAGGCATGTCTGTCGTGAGCGTTGCAGTTGCCACATCACACCACTTCTCGTCGACCTGCTATTGGCTACCAGTCGGCTTCAAGTTTCTATCGCAAACTTTTCAAGTCCCTTCATTATTTGGCTCCAGACTACCAATCAGATCTACTGCCCCAGCATTTGGCTAAGCATCGTACCACCAGCTTTTGGGAATCTAATTGTTTTCCTATACCAGTCAAGCAACAAATTGACTCCAAGGTTTTGTCACTCACTTTCAGGTCCCTTCGTTCTTTGGCTCCAGCCTACCTCTCGGATCTTCTCCTCCACCAGGCTAGGCATCAGCGGTTCACCCACTTTTCGGAATTTAAGTGCTTAACCATACCTCGTACAAGCCTCGAATCCTTTGAAGACCGTGCATTTAGTTTGTATGCTCCTAAAGCCTGGAACTCACTCCCTCTGCCTCACGACATCTACTGACTTGTCCACATTTAAAAAGAAACTAAAATCCACCTATTTATGATAGCATTTAGTGGGCTCCTCTGATTCGTCCTTTAGGTATGTACTTATGCGTGATAATACTGCGCATGCTGCCACCAACCATACTTGCATGCTGACCCTGTGCATGTCACCCCTAACCATGTTATTCTTGCTGTTTATTGAGCATGCTACCACTAACCATTCGACCGTGCTTCCTTTGCAGCAAATGTAAAGTGCCTAGAAAGAGATTGAGTTATCTGAGGGAACTTTATCAAATGTATTAATATTGTTATTATTAGTATTATTATTATTATAGCTGTGAAAGACATGGTGAAACAGCAAAGCCTTGCTTTGTGGGGACCATCTACACTTCGAGCTTCTGATGCTGATGGCAGATGCTGATGTTGCATCAGATGCCACTCTGCTTATCACCCATCACATTTAGGTCAGTGAAGAAAGTACAGAGGAAGAGAGTGGGGCGAAAAGGCTAAGAAAGAGTTGTTGTAGTATAGTTAGGATAGCTTCAGGAGCCTATGAGCATATTGATACGCCAGCAAGACTGTTGCAGAACTGAAGATGACAGAGAGAGGCACCGAGAGAGCAAGAGAGCGAGAGAGAGAGAGAGAGAGAGAGAGAGACAGACAGAAAGACGGCGATGGGAAGACGTGGAATGCAAGAAAAATGCTGGGAGAGCAGAGAGAGCAGAGAGAAAAAGAGAGTGAGGGAGGAAAGGGAGAGAGAGAGAGAGAGAGAGAGAGAGAGAGAGAGAGAGAGAGAGAGAGAGAGACAATGATTGAGTAAGTAATGACAGACCGAAAGAAAAATAGAAAAAGAGCGAAGAACGAGTGAGAGAGAGACGAGGGAAGAATGTGGGGAAGGGCCAAGGGAAGAGCCAAGGGCAGGGAAGGGCTGGGACAGAGACTCGATATCGACAGACGTGACAGACCCAGATACAAGTAACAGGGCTGTGCAGTTCCTGCCTGGACTGAAAAGCTGACAGTAATCAGTCACCAAACACATATCCCTGTCTTGAGATAGATAGCCAACAATCGCTCGACATGGTAGTGAAGAATGCTTCAGGAAATTGATGCCAATCGCTGAGACATCCCTCCCTCCCTCCCTCCCTGGTAGAGAGCTCCCAAGCACTACATTGCACGAAACAAGTCAGTGGATGCAGAGGGATTAAGCAATCGTATGAGTGCAATTAAGCGATTTCAAATAGGTCACCCACAGCCTAAGCATCTAGGCAGAAATACTGACTTTGCCATAAGGCTGCAATAACTGAATCTCCCCAATCTGCCAGACCGGTGAGGTCCAGCAGCAGGGAAGAGAATGAGACAGGCTGGTTTGTACTGCTTGCTTTAGACATGCTTCCATGCAGTCCTACACAGCGCACGACAACCGCCAGCTACTGATGTGGCTGTAAAGCTACTCACTGTGATCAGCTGCAGCATCTTCTGCTGTGTGGAGTATGCAGACGATATGATAGTCCTACTCGTACAGAATGTACAAATATGTGCACTCTGCATGTGTGTGCCGGTATATTTACATACACCAAGTTGTCTATCTGGGTACAGCTGCAGAATCTACTCACGTCTAACTGCTTTCGGAAAACTGAACGGTAGACACATTGCACAAAATCAGAACATTGAGCTTGTGCAATGCCGGCAAGAGCAATAATCAGTAAGCATAGCCCGGAGTAATTACTATGATACAGGTTTATGCCTCATTGAAGTAATTTTGTCTGCATTAATCACGACTAATCCAGCAAAACTATCTAAATGGATAGTGAACTTCGAATCAACCATGAAATTGGTTAGTAGTTTCCTGGTTTTTGCACATTAAATGGGAAACGATTTGCTGTTGTTAACAATCGAGCCTGTTTGCTGTTCCATGCTGTATATCTTGATGGCAGTTATCAAATGAAACAAGAGGATGTCTTAGAAGTGTGTCCCCTCTCCTTGGCAAACGATTTCAAAACACGAGACCCCTCACACCTACTCCTTCTCCTTAAGGATGAAAGCACAACATGAGAGCATGCAGCTAATACTGCAGACCTGCAGTATTACTGCATCACAAGTCTGTTGGCTGCCTTCAGCTTGATCGATCAGCTTCATATTTACCATTGAGTGCATGCATATAGCATGAAAGGCTATAGAGATTTTGCTTGTCGTAACGAATAACCTGATTTTTCTAGCAATGTATAGAGAACTTGCCTGCATCCATGAGCCTAGCCGTGGTCGAGAGGCATCCAAACACAGAATTCAACACACACACGCACACACACATACAATATGTCATCTGAATAGCACCCCAAGAGAATATGATCTCTAGCCAGCTGCTTTACATCTGCTGCAGGGCTCGAGCATGCCACCTTGGCCATTAAAGGTCAGCACCATACCCTTGGGCCAAACCAGGGAGGCAACACATTTTTCTCTCTCAACAAACTTTTGCATTTTGCAACTTTTGCATTTCTAATGGTCCAAAATAAGTCAAAATGAACAAATTGTTCAGCAGAGTGTGCATTGTATTACGGACCTAGTTCAACATGTGCCGAACAGACTTCGTTATCTAAGGTACTCACACTTCACGACCCAGATTGCGAGTTCATGTCCAGGAGAAGGCAACTTTTTTTTCTGTTTGCTGAAAGCAGGGTAAGACAAAAGAGGCACTTTAATCAGCTAATCTTCACCTTTACTTTACTTTACTTTGAGCACATTGATTATGCAACCACCGTGGCCATGCAGAAATGCTGTTGTCAGAGACAAGGTTCAGTCTAAAGTAAGCAAGCTCGAGTCCCGTCGCGGTTCTCGGTGAAGCCTATAACTCGCAAGACTTTGATCTCGTTTAGGCAGAAAACTTGCCACTGAATTCAGACGCAGGTGAGCAGCCAGCTTGCCAGATCTGCCGCATGCTGACGACGGCAGTGGCTACGACTCAAATCTTGGAAGCAGCCTCGACGACGGTAGTTTGAAAAACCTGGTTTATCACTAGTGTGTGGTCTGTGCATAACGATCAGAGAAAAAATGACTAATCGGTAAGCCCCGTGGGTTGCAAATCCTCTAGTGCTGATGAGTTGGCAGCTGGCCAGCCCAATTGGGGGGTGTCCGTAGCGGCATTCTCGTGACAAGCTGGAGAATTCCTTTTTATATTGTAAATGAGCGCTCAAACAGACTAGATTTAATCAAGCAAACGGGCTCATTCCAACAGATGACATAGGTGTAAGTTTTATTGATGCTACAACTGTTGAATAAATGCACGAAACTCAGTTCTGGACTACCATACTCTCTTCGCTCAATGAGCTGGAGCTCAGCTTCTATGTAGTTTCATGGCCAGCAATGGTGGCCCAGTAACCGGGACTCTAAGGTTGCACATAGCCTCAACAGCAGCAAAGCCGGTGGCAGCCTTGCAGGCAGATGCTGCAAGCCTTGAGTGCTTAGGCTCTTCAGGTGACAGATGCACTGGATGGACCTTTGAGGTGCGGCCGGTGCCTTAGGGTCCGGCATCCTTCGATCAGGCAAATGCATCTAATGTAATGTTCCTGTCCTGGTATGCCTGTCTAGTCACGTTACTGGAATTCAGATACCACCACCACCCACCCCCCCCCCCCCCCGATGGCTACCTGACCGCATTGGATCGTGTTGCTTCAGACTTGGCCAGCATCACAGGATCGATCATCAGCCCTCATCATCTCGACAATCTGGCAGATAAAGGTGGGATACCAGTGGGATACCGTGCAGAACTAACAAAGACCGATCCTTTTGTTTCCCAGCGCCCTTACTGCTTAGAACGACCCCATTCATTGTGTACTAAACTTTTCTGTTAATCAGTGCCCATTCGGTGTTCGTTATTGATACCAAGCTTCATTCGTGCCTTCTTGATAGTGGCCTCTCGAAAGTAAGCACGTTATAGCTGGCTGCTGCACACGAGAAATAAAGCACCACTACGACCCTGGATTTAAGGAGGATCCGATGGTAGCCATCTTTCTGGTGGCCTATGCATTGACAGATGGCTCCGCTGGGTGCTCTGCTTTAGAACGCCAACCACCTCCCACTACCTGTGATCAGTAGCCGACAGAGACCATGATAGGCAGTTAATGACAAATGACACGTAATCCCAGCTCAAGCAGCCACCGCTGCTTTAGGAAGCACCCTTCGAGAACAAATCTGAGCGAAGGGTACAGTATCCCAAACGGAGGTTGTGGATATTCTGGAGATACAGCGCTGCCACTACTGGTAGTCCGAGGGCAAAGTCTTATGGTCGATATAATAGGTGGAATAGCTGTATGTGGGTGCATGCACACCAGTGAATATGTGTGTGCATTTATTTATTCATATACAAACATACCAATCTACCGACATGTGCGTATGTATTTATGTATGCAAACAAAGACTTATGCACATTCATTCGCAAGCACTTTTACACATTCTCATGCAAACACCCGAGGTCGCTCAGGCACACACACACACACACACACACACACACACACACACACACACACACACACACACACACACACACACACACACGCACATGCACACTTATGCTTCTTTGTGGGTTAGTTTGATGGATTAGCCATGCCACTGTGTAATAAGGCTCGAAAGCTTACTGCCCCTAACAGAGTTTGTCGCCAATAGTAGCATCAGTAGGCACCTTACACCTTGCACATGCTTGTAGATGATCACTGTCTACAGCTACATCCACACCGGCAAATGTTCGGAGTAATGAAACCCTTGAACTTGTCTCGAGTGTCAAACCAGCCACGAACGATGCTGTCCTAACAGTTAGGAGTCGGAACTAGCCTCGTTGTCAAGCTGTGGCAGGAACGCAACTCTCAGCTGGCAACAAGAGAGATCTCGGAGGTGTGGGGGTCATAGGTTTCTTGGCATGCGGCATGTAGAATGGCACAGCGGCCATCTATGGATGCATAAGTGCTGCCACCAACACATAAGGAGCTACTACTCTCAGCTGAGATAGTGGCAGTGAGAAACAGTGCATGGTTCCATTCGAGAGAAGAGTAAGCCTACGACATCTTGCCATTGAAAACTTAAAAAAGCAAGTTACTTTAGTTTGAACCATTGGAATGTCGTAGCACAGCTTTTCTTAGCAATAAATTTCCATATTCTGCATTCTGTAAGACCCATAGACTAACCTCCTCAGGCAAATTGAAGGCTGCATTTAGATTGTTTTTGGGCTTTAAGCTGCATTTGGGCTTGATTCAACTTGTTTATAGCCATAAGATCGTTAGGCAAACTTGGCAAAGATCACCAAATATCATCGCGAGCAGTAGAGGAAGAAGCTGGTCGGTCACACAAAAGCTGGATGCTGCACTTAAATGCGAATGCTTCGTGCTGCAGATGCACTCGAGCTCACGGCCTTGCTGCTGGGTTTAAGGCCCACTGGCCGAACCTTGCCTTCCTCAAAGCTATTGTTACGCTTGTTCGTGCGGTCGTGCACAGCAAAAGACGGCTCAGACAGATGCCGTTTATTGTAACGGTTATCAACTCGGTTATGTCTCTGCCACCGACCCAAGGACTTCTTTTCCAGCTTGCTTTGCACACTCTTATGCTAATTACTTCCTTGGCTGTCCTCTTAGCTCAGCCGTGTTCCTCATGTTTTCTTTGTTTGTTGAGATGAAGGCTGGTGGCTACCGTAAGCGCACCAAAATATACTCAAGCTTTGATCATGATATCGAAAGCTGTCAAGAACGATCGTTACGGTTGTGTAGAGTTAGGGATGAAGATATACATTTACACTTACATAAATACATGCATAGATGCCATACGTGTACACACAGCACAAGAGCTTGACTAGGGGACAGCCGAGATTGATATGTCTGCCGTGTTAAGGTAGGTGCAGGATTGATAATAATGACAATAATAGGAAATTTGCTTAGCATCCTAAGAGAACTAAATTTCTTTCTAGACTTCGTACATATGCTGGAATGGAAGCATGTCAGTTGATTAGTGGGAATAACATTCACTGTGTCAGTACAATAAAGATGCAGGGGACAACTTCACACGTAAATGCAGTCTGCATGGTGCTTGCCTGTAACTGATATTTAGGCTCATCCTGAATCGAAGGTTCTACAACGACTAAACGGTGCTCGCCGAGATTTAACTGGCAACGCCCTTAATGTGTTACTAACTTCCAGGCTGGTGTCTGAATTAACGGCTATTAAGTGCTGCTCACTACCGTAAAGCTGTACTTAGGAATTCGACATGTACGAAATAGCAGCAGCTGGCTGTAGTGAAAAAAAAGCTGCACACTTCAATTCATGTGAGTTAACAAAGTTCCAAGACTTGTACAGCTTGTCTGCTTGCTACTGTTAGGCAATCGGCCATGTTTTTGAAGAGGAAAAACCGTAAGGAAAAAGGTTCCGAGGAACCAGTTACTTTGTTCGTTTCCTTAGCGACGTTACGGTATGGTATGAACTTCGAGGGGCATCTCTCTATCGATGCAGCTATCTACAAGCAGAGAGCTCGGACGTGATTTGCTCAATATGGAAGTCAAGCTCTGAACAAAAGTAGGGGCCTCCATGTTCAGGTTTACAAGCCTGGGCATTATTAACTTCAACGTCAGATACAACACTAAGGTAGTTGAACATAATAATAATAAAAAGACGTTCGTCTAGTGCACTGAGAGAAATGAATCTCTTTCTAGGCACTTTATGTATGCCATACAGGAAGATGTAACCAGCCATCTATTATTCCCTAATGATAATCAGCCAGAACTTGCATTTTGAATGGACAACAAGCGTGGGGCACCATCTGATAAAGTGGTCCAGACTCACAAAGCCAGCGCCGATGATGCCCAGGTTTGTTGGCCATTCAAGCTCCTAAAGTTTCTGTCCTGGCCACCTCCCCACCCCAATATTTGATAGCAGTCGACAGAGTTTATAGAACTTGATACAGAGCCGCCTGACTTGCTCCAAAGGTGAATCTTGCAAAGCACACTCTGCAGGGCGGCTAGTGATCTTGCTGCTAATGGGTTGTTAGATTGCTTGGGTGCATGACGGAGAGCAACATCTAGGGACCATAAGACAATTTACTGGGTGGTTCAGTGCGTTTACACAGAAGGCAACTGCTGTCGAGAGACACCTATTTCATTCAATTCAGATGCCATCACGTTCGTTGAGCACTGGAAAATTATGTATTTAACCACAAACCCATCCAGTATAAAAGCTTTCTCTAGGAAGACCCACCACACCTCCGACTAGTCAATGCTGCAGGCTAGGCAATTGCAGGGCAAAAAGGCCAGAGCTTCGGTAACCTGACCGAAATCCGGACCGTCCCCTATCGCCGTGGGCGATGGGTGGAGCAGCAGTGACTGGAGCTCGCGACCATTGTCCTTAGCTGACTAAAGAAGCACATGGCTAGACACTGCGGCCCTCAGTCTACACCTTCAGCCCTCCGAGCTGTGGTAGGGACACAATTCGTGATCCGAGGCAATTGAAGCTTGAGTTTTCGGTAGTCCACAGCAACAGCCGAAGCGATGGCCAGTCCACACGTGCACACTGGCTTCACATCTAATTAAATGCCCAGTACTCAGTTTTTTGCTTGAGGCTGATGCCAAGTGCTGTAGATAATTGAGACTTAGTCTGGGGAGTCCAGATCTGTGACACTCTGCATGGAGCAGGGCCTCTCACCGACACCTCGGCCTCCCCTCACGGGGGGGGGGCCCTGGCACCCCGCTGAAGTGCAAAGTTCAGTAAAGACTGCACACCGGCTGAGGTCATGGGCCCTCTTGTCGTGCTCACGTGCATCTCACCGGCAGCCGTCCAATATGATGAGTCTGCCTGAAGGGCAGGCTCGTGAAAATCCAGCAGTGTGAAGACTCTGCCAACGCGAGCTACTGACATTCAACCTGCAGGCGAGAATGATGAAAGCATGTGGCACTGATAAAAGCGCGACTGCTGCAGCTGCTTCGGAAGCAGATACGTGTGGGTTGCCACGCTCACACGCACACACATGAGGGCTTCCACGACAGGCTGCATAAGAGCAGAAGATGACACGCCCTCAGGGGCACAAGCCGTCACAAGCATCCTAGCAGACGTGCAGGCCTCGGCCGGGCACCTCAAAAACGACTCTGCCAGCGAGATAGCAAGCCCACCTAGTTAGACGAGGTTACGAACGTATATCTTTACTGTTTCACAAAGTTATTTAGTGGTCAGCAAGCTGAACTTAGGCACGAGGCTTCGCTTTGGGAAATGTCTTCACCTCACTGTCATTCATTTGATTTCTACTTCATCAAAGAAAACTGTCACTAAAGAGCCGGCCCATCAGGCGAGACCGCCTGCTATGGACTGTCTGCTCGAGCATCGAAGCTTACTTGAGTGCATCCTTCCTGTCCAGCACTGGCGCCACGTGCGCCAAAGCTCGGCTTCGAAGCTCGAATGATGGCCTGATGTAAGGTCTGTTGATTCTGGCAAACGCCGGTTGCCCTGAGATGCCATGTACGAGCTGAATGAACTTATCCATGTCTCGCACGTGAACTGCTCGACTTTTAGCATGCCTTGGTGTCTCTTAGCAACCAATCCATCGGTTGGTCGATGGCTTGCCGAAAAGGGTTGCCACTCTCCTTACTGCTACTTCCACGGGAAAGATCTTCTCTTATCGATTCTCTACGCGTTGGTCATCTCCATCGCTACAGGTGCCAGCTTAATGCTCTGAGCAGTGAAAGCTTTGAGTTTCTTGTACAAAGCTGTCAAATACTGCAAGAACTGGCCGAATGCCTACAGTTGACTGATTTGGCATTTCGTCATCAAATGTCGTCAGCAGAAGAGCCGTATCCACTATCACTTGCAATGTGCAATAAAGAATTGCCTGCTTCAGGCCTCGAACCCAGCAGACAGCTGGGTCGTGAAGTGCCAGCACCTTACCCAGGGGCTAACTTTGGAGGTGACCTTGGAGTTCCTGACGTTAGGTACAGCATTGCTGCCCCGGCGGCTGTTCCAATTTCGAAGCTGACTCACTCGATTTGCAGGTACTTGTACTTGTTTTGGTAACCAGGTGTGCAAACCCATCAGGTAAGATGGCACCTAACCGATCGGTTAATCATTTCTGTTGTCATAATGTAGACCGTCTTGGCCCAGAGTAAACAACCGACACTTGAGTGCACAAGCAAGCAGTGGCTGGCCGGCAAAGTTACTCCAAGGGGGCTGGGTTTTTCCGAATGCCTATGGCAAGATGATTCACTAACAAGTGTGCCTTACACTTGGCTACCATAAATCATTCACCTGCCGGGTACTCCTAGCTTGACGGCCCACGAAGGCCGACAGCAAAGAGATCCACTGACTGAGGCTGCTTACATCGCATTTTTACCTCCAGACAGCAAGATGCCACTGAGAACGCTACATATGGTTCACTTAAAGTCAAGAATATTCCTTCTTCCATTCATCGTTGTGGCATCATGATCCTCAGTATCATTCCCACCTATAGCTGAACATACACCAGCTTCAGACCCCTTGTTCTCTCAGGTCAACTGACAATAAATTAGCTGTACTGTTCCTTCTGTTGAGAATGTTGGCAAAAGCAGCTTTGCTCTGCAGGTCCTTAACTGTTGAACTCACTATCACAGTTCTTCGGCAATGGCATCTTCTCTCCAGCTGCCGACTGCGGCACATCTTTTACAGCCGTCCTGAGCTGCTGCTTCCATGCTACTAACTTCAACGACTGTCCTCCCTGACTCAGCGCTGCTCTTAACTTTCTCGTTGTTGCATGAGATGAATTATCTTGGCTACTCTGTGTGCACCAAAGCTGCTAGCTTTTTTAAGTGTGCTTTAGAACACTCCTTAACGTAACACTTTTAGTCCTGGTGGCTTTGTAGAGTTACAGACTGAGATACATTACTTCACATTATTGCATGCAAGTACAATTATGCATGGAGCATCTCTCATTTTGCTTGTGCATCACTGGCACTGTGCTGTAATGGTTTTGGTCCGATCTCAATGGGAGACTCCAGATCATTGATGTAAATGGGTACAGTCGTATGAGAAATACTAAAAATACTAGCTGATTTAACAGCCCCTTTTGTATAGCATCATAAGAGCCGCAAAGGCTATCGCCACCGATTGCAGCAGCAAATAAAGGATCGCCCACTGCAGGATTCGAACCCACGACCCTCAGGATCTCGGTTGTGACGAGCAACCACCTCACCTAGTGGGCACACAAGATAAGCCTCTCAAGTCCAGATGTCTCTACAGTACAGGGTACCCCAGGGACTTGTGATTGATCCACTCTTTTTGTCACAATTCATGTTCTCCCTCTTACCTATGTACTCCCCAAGCACAATCAGGGCTTTCATTTGCATGCAGGTGACGCATAGCTGTACTTGTGCTTTGATCCCTCTCTACTTCCTGCATGTCAAACTCTCTTCACTCCCTTGCTGCATGCATTGCAGACACTCATTCACACGTGGACGGCAACAGACTTTCTCATTTTAAATGACGATAAAGCCAACTCACTAATTATGGGAAAACATAGCTTTACTTAGATGTTGGAAAAACCTATCTATCTCGAAAGACGGGCTTGGCTAGCATATCTCCTATAGCATCTGCACGAAATTACACAGTACTTTTCAAAAGGGACTTTTGACTAGGTGATCACATCAGCTCTACAGTCAAGTCTGCCTACATTCAACTGCTTCACATTGCAAAAATTTGGGCCTGCTTAGTCAAGAATACCATATCCAAGTTGGTCCAGCCTTTTGTGACAGCTTTCTCGACATCTCTAACTTACTACTCAAGGATCTCTTGGCCTGTGCAAATAGGCACCTACAGTTGGTGAAATACTCTGCAGCCAGGCATATCTGTCGTGAGCATCAATGTTGCCACACTATGCCCTCTCTCCGAGACCTGCACTGGCTCCCCATCAAGCAGCAAATCGACATCCAAGTTATGTCCCTTACCTTTAGGTCACTCATTCTCTTTCTTTGCTCCAGCCCTGCTTATGTGGACCAATTCTAAATCAGGCTAGGCATCGTACCACCAGCTCTTTTGACTCGAGTCGTTTAGCTGTGTCTTTTTTAGTTCGTATGCTCCGAAAGCCTGGATCTTACCCCCGACTGAAGTCACGACATATCCTGACATGACATTTAAAAAGAAGCTAAAAAGCACCTGTTGATCACAGCATTCAATGGGTCCATATAAATTGTCATGAATGAATTTGCAGGTTCACGAATGCTGGGATTGTGCATGTAATCACTAACCAAACGGCATGCTTCCTTGGCAGCACATGCAAAGTGCCTAGAAAGAGATTTAGTTTTCTTAGTGTGCTTGTAAATGTATTATTAAAATTTTACTAGTAATGCACTTTATAAGTGTGTGTATACATGAGTATGAAGGTTCTTGTGCGTGAGTGAGAGTATGTACATTTGTGTATATGTGTGTGTGTGTGTGTATGTGTGTGTGTGTGTGTGTGTGTGTGTGTGTGTGTGTGTGTGTGTGTGTGTGTTGCATTACTGTTCTTGCAGGATTGCATTAATGTGAGTAAGAGAGCAAACAAAAATGTGAGAGAGAGTCTTGATTAGCAATTGTATTACAGTAAATTCGTTAACGACCTGACGAGTATAATTAATTACTAGCTCTGAGATTTCATGATTATGGTTCCAATCGCTGCGACGATGAAAAAAATTACAAGGTACTTGTCACGGCATTCCGATCCAATGTGCCTTCCGGGGTACTAAGGGCAATGCAGCTGTTGCTTGCTACTTTGGTTTGTAGCACCACCCTAACCACTAAGAGCCTCGTAGCTTCTGCTGCAACGCCTGGTGTATTAACCAGTGCTCTTAGAATTCTGTAGACTTTTAGATAGCTGTGCATCAAAATGAGAGCAAGTTAGACACTGGCTCTGAGCCAGTGTCTAACTTGATCGTAAGCTTCACTGCAGCTAGACACAATACGATAGCAACGAGAGGGGATGAGCCCAAAGGCTGGATCCCCGGCTTACTGATGCGAAGAGAGACCATATATGCATTAGCTGTTTTTAATCGTGTCGGCTTTAGAGTGCTTCCAGACGCAAAAACTTGCTTTCTGGAACTGGTGTCTGGTTAGAGCCGGAGTTTTTTGGGCAACTGAGGCAGTCTTGGGCTATTGACGCGAAGTGCACCTGGAAGAAGAGGCAAGATAATGATCTAAGAAAAATGTGGCTGCTGTACAAACAACAGCCCTAGGCATACAGCTTCTTGAGGTCTGAGCCAGGATGTGGTGTAGACATTGCCCTCACTCGGCACTTGCCAGCATCCAATGTCAAGCAACAGTGCAACTATCCTGCTACATACGAGCTTCAACAAAGAATAAAACTTATGTGTGATTGTTGGACTTAAGTTAATGAAAGTTTAAGATGCGAAACAATAAAGTAAAAAAATTCATTTATATAGCCTCCTATGAGGACCCAATCTCTATCCAGGTGCTTTACATATACCACAGTGCTCGAGCCCACAACTTCGATCTTAAAAGGCAAGTACCTTAGCCCTAGGTCAAGCTAGTGTAGGCAAGAAGTGCCTAGCAAGAGATTTAACTATCCTAAGGTGCTGTACAAATGTCTTATCATCATTTTTATAATTTTTATTAGTATTAAAGAAGGGCAAGTAGGAGGTTAGACTGACCAACCAAAAGTTGGATGCTGAACGGTTGAGAAAATGAAAAATAGAATGGGAGAGAGGGAGAGATGGAAAGGGAGAGAGGGAGAGAGTGAGAGAGAGAGAGAGAGAGAGAGAGAGAGAGAGAGAGAGAGAGAGAGAGAGAGAGAGATGAGTGGAATAGGGAGAGAGAGAGAGAGAGAGCAGAGAATGGAGGGTGAAGGGAAGGAGAAGAGAAGTGAGGGGGTAGAGAGTAATGAAATCACAATAAAACCTACAATAATAACAACAATAATATTAAGATGACATTCTTATATAACCCTCTGGATCCTAAATCTTTCTCTAGGTACATACAAGTCAGTAGAGAGAGGACGAAAAAGTTAGGAGGAAAAATAAGGCTGAGGGTAGGACGAAAGAATAAAAAGGAAAAGATGGATAGGATGAGCAGAAGACGAGGAAGAGGAGAAAGAAGAGGAGGTGGAGAAGGTGGAGAAGGTGGAGGAGGAAGAGGAGGAGGGAGCAGAGGTGGATGTGGAGATGGATGTGGAGGTGGAGGAGGAAGAAGAGCAGGAGGGAAGGAGGAGGAGGAAGAAGAAGAGGAGGTGGCAGAGGAGGAGGAGGAGGTCGAGGAGATGAATGTCAAGGAAAAGGTGGAAGAAACCAAGACCACCATGTAATCAACAAGGAAGTACATATTTTAGATGCAGAGCCAGGTGAGACTGAACCTTAATTCCAAGGGGTTATATTATAGTGGGAATGATATTCTCGAAGGACTTCCAGAATTTCCTAGAAGAACTTGTTCATACATGCCCCTTTCTCTCTCTCTCTCTCTCTCTCTCTCTCTCTCTCTCTCCACTTCTCTCATCTGCCCCTCGTTCTCTTTCAGATGCTCTCTCACACGTGCTCTCGATGCATTTAGCTTGCAGAAAAGCTTACATACACACACGCACTCGCACACACGCACACACAAGCACGTGCGAGGGCACACGCACACTCGTTTTTGTTCCTGCACACGTCCTCGAACCGGCTCATCCAGGGCTACAACTACGTTTTGCAATCAGAAGGAAGGGCTTCCATCGGCACTAAAGCAGCTACTTTGCTTCCCGCTCCATCCTGCTACACTACACCCACTCCACATAGACTACACCTGTTCCACATCCATGATCGCTAATTAGCCGGCCCCTACCAGTAGGCACTCTAGGAGCTATCAGCTACTATGGGCGGCTGTTAGTGCTTGTAGGATTTGAGACGACAAGTTCAGTTGCATCCCTTTCTGATCGATATTGCTGAGCAGCTCCAGTTCGTCACGAGAACACTTGTGATGGTTGCTTCGGTATGACTGCTTGTTAGCTGCCAGCTAGAGATGGGTTAATCAAGTTGTAACATACTTTCATATTATATTATATTTGTATTGTAAAGCGGCCCGTGCAGTCACACGAGCAGCTTACTTAGTGCACAGCCGAGGCCTGCCTGCGAACGTGTACATTATATGCCCACAGATAGGTCAAATCTACAGGGCATACCAAAAGTAGGCTCTAACAGACTTACTTGTCAGGCAGAGATTGGGCCTAAATTGTGGACCAGAAACACCACCGCATGTGGTATCGAAAAGCAGCCTGGTCACGATGAACCCCCCCCCCAACACAGGAAGTAAAGAGACACGGGAAAAGCAAACTGTTCCAAGCACTGTTTCTGCTTGCTCTAGTGTGGGCTCCCTCCCTCCCCCCCCCCCCCCTGAGAACGAACTCCTCATCAACCAGCATCGGGAGGCAGTTTCGCCGGAAAGGGAGCTCCAGTGTAATAGAATGCCGAAAGTAGCACGGTAAAAGTCGGTGGCTCAAGAAAGGATAGCAATGATGCAACCCCGCTGATCCGACTGACTTTCCTCAGTCCGACGACTGACGATGTGGGAATGACACTGCCGACAGTACAGTCGAAGACGCAGCTACAATACTAGCCGGCTGAGTGCAGTTCTCTCACATCGACTTGCTGCGGCCGGCTTAGAGGCTAGAAGGGAGAACGAGGTTCCTGCTTATGATGACGATCTAAAAAAATGTAGCAGCATTACTACCAAAGATACATGCATGCTCGCAGAGTCTTGCGCTGGCAACAGCCTGATGCAAGGCTGCAGCTGTAACAGGCACTACTAGTCCTCGTGTATCTTATCTGCTGCATCCGCCTTCCACCTCTTTAGCTGTATGCCTGCACTTGCTGCACTGGTCTGGCTGCCCTCTCCTTTGTCCTCATTGCACCACCGATATCCTGTCGCCATGTGGATGCCATCACCGAGCGGTCCGTTTGGCGACCGCGCCATCGCAGCTCGTGCCCACTGGCCGGCATGCGAATTGCATAAGCCAGCAATAAAATTCTGGCTGGAATGTTGGTTCAACTCGTCACCGAGCTTGAGGGCCAGCTCACGGCAGTACCTCTCAAGGTCGCCCTGGTTCGTTTGGCAATATGCTACTATCGAAACTGGGAATTTGATGGACTTGGCCTCCACATAGTTTTTCAGTGATGGCCAGATAGTTGGAGGGTCGGAATCTCGATGGCAGTTTGGTTGGGTGAAGTAAACACCCACTCAACCTTTGACAAGTAACCGGTCCGTCTAAATGCATCGAGGGTCTCACCGAGAGCTTTTACGACTATGTCAAAGCATCGAGACTGTGGATTGCCGGTTGATCGAGCTCATCGGCACAACCAACTACAGTACCTGTTCTGCAGTGTCCATTCTGCTGTCGGCCATGGACGACTTGGTTAAGCATAATAATAATAATAATAATAATAATAATGCACTTGATAAAGCGCCCTCCGAGAACTCAATCTCTTTCTAGGCGCTTTACATTTGCTGCAAAGGAAACGCGATTGAATGGTGAGTAATATCATGCTTGATAAACAACATGAATAGCATGGTTAGGGGTGACATGCACAGGTTCAGCATGCAAGTGTGGTTAGTGGCAGCATGCACAGTGTCAGCATGCATAAGCACATGAAGGACGAATCACGGGGACCCAATAAATGCTGTCCTAAATAGGTGTTTTCACGTTCTTTTTAAATGTGGTCAAGTCAGGGGATGTTGTGACGCATGTCGGGAGTGAGTTCCAGGCTTTGGGAGCATACGAACTAAATGCACGGTCTCTAAAGGATTTGAGGTTTGTACAAGGTATTAGTAAACTGTTGGATTCCAAAAAGCGGGTGGTACAATGCTTAGCCTGGTGGGGGAGTAGATCTGAGAGACAGGCTGGAGCCAAAGAATGAAGTGATCCAAAAGCATGCCTTTAGTTAACAAGTGGCCAGGGTCGGATGCATACCCAGAACCTAGGAGAGGCCAAGTCTACTTGGCACTTGTCCGGAGCTGCCAGTCATAGTCATAGGGGCATCGGGTGACAAGTCACCTTGAACAAGTCTCTCACCTGGTCAGTCCAAGAGAGTCAGGGGTACTGGTCTCCCTCAAAATGCTTCGGCCAGGATTGCTCAATTTATTGCAGGCCCGTCGAACTCGGTATGCAGCTGTAAAGTGACTTTGCCAAATCACAATCAAGAACATGATTTGCTCTGCTAATTGTTTGGCACTCCCTTTTATTTTCACTACCTGCTTAACCGTAGCTGCGTTTTTGCTACCTGCTTACAGTTGCTGCTTGTTCACTACCGGCCTACCTTAGCTGCATTTCAATGAGAGAGGAACAAAACGCTCATTCGGTGAAAATACTTTGCCAGCAACGAATAGCTAGGCCGTCGCTCTGAGGCCGAGCTTTGAAATGACGACGACCGACTATGATGGACGGTGTTATGGAGCTCCTGCAGCAGGTTTCCCTGCAGCTGATCTTCTAGAGCCGAGTCAAGATTCCCTTTGCGACTTTTGTTACCCGGCATGGGAATGAATGGGATTGCCAGAGAGTTGTGGATCAAACAACGGTCACCGGGTCCTTAGGTGATAGGTTAGTTTTTTTTCTGACCGATTGTGTCCCAACTCCTCTGATGGTGACTGATCCGACTCGCTTTGCGGTTTGTCGCGTCTGCGGTCTGCGAGGATGATATTTGCTTTCCGAGATTCCAGTAAGGGCTCATTTATTGACCATTCGATACGCTGTCCACTGTCTGGCCGGTGTGAGACCCTTCTTTAGGAAGCCTCGGCGCCAGCCAGCTGGCGCGGCAGACAGCACATGCTCGGAGTCTCAGGTGATTCCGTGTGAAAACAGCAGGCAGCAGCTAGCGGCTCGCGGTCCCGTAGAGCAAAGCCACCTGAGAGGCTCCGAATGCAGACGCAAGCAAGCGACTTCTGTAGAGGCGTGGCCGAAAAAACCGCCCACATCCGTCCGACAGCCTTGCTTGAGTACTGCCGAGAACTATATGTCCCAGGCCATTCATTCATTAGCTAAGGCTGCAGCACCGGTTGCTGACGATATTCAACGTCAATGGATAGGACGCTGCAATCTTCTGTAGTTTGGTAGGATGTGGCCCGAAGGACAGACTCGCCGAGTGCAGTGCAGTGCAGTGCACCCATCCGTTGGTTCAGTCGCATTTACCTTTACCAATCACGGTGACATTTTACGTCCTGAAACTAAGTGGGACTCCACGCTTATTCTATTTGCAGGCAGTCACAAATTGCTGACCCTTTGGACGGCATGGGCAGGATGTTGAATTTCAGGCCAGAAATTGTAGCAGAACATGTAGCTGGTGGCGCTTTCTCTCAGTAAACAACAAAACTACTCGAAGCGGTTCTGCTCGATTGGTACGATTGGTCCGATTGGTCCTGCGAAACTTCAGCAATGCTAAGTCCTGCCTGGGTCTCGCATAACCGCTGCACGCGAGAGTTCGCACCCCTGCTAGAGTGACTGTGTTATCGAGGCTCACCTGCTGTCACTAGTGTGTCTTTTCGTAGCCGATTTGTTTTCATGGAAGCCAGCGGCACGATTGCTCTCAAAGTTCTCGGCACGTTGACTCGACATAAGACACCCGTAAACCGTAACCAGTGAGACTTCACATGTAACAGGTGCTCTAGCCTTCCATAGGCACAGCTGCACGCACAGCCGAAGCCGGTCCTCCCAAAACTGGCTAAGAAAAACCGTTTTCCGGTTCCTCCAAAGTGATCCAATTTTGTCTAGACGCTGCTGGCCAGGTTAGCGTAGATTATAGATCGGAGCTTGGTAACTATTAATCAGAATGCATTATAATCCATGTACGGCCGGCGCTTTTTAGTTTGAGGGCACGTCGGTTTGGGCTTGGGCACCCTGCTCCACCGGGCTTGCGGTTAGTCTAGGCCATTACGGTTACGAATGGCATGCATCGCCACGGAAATGCCTGGGAAGAAAAATGCCTCCCCCTCCCCCTACCTCCCTAGCCGGAAGCCCAGCGGCCGAAAGGAGCTTGTTCTAGAATGTCGGTCGTCGGCAGCACTTCTTGTCAAAATGAGCGCCAAATAAAGCGAAACAGCATCGCCTGCCCTTCACCGACAAGTTACGGTGCTAGGCGGCTTTCCCGACCCGCGGTCGATCACCCATTCTTCTTAGCGAGCTCGGCTGTAACGGACATCATAGTCGCTATCGTAGCCGCGTTCTCTGGCGGACGAAAGTTGATAGACAAGCACGCGCGAGGCAGTAGAAGATGAATCGCAGAGGACGAAATGCCCCTCGGCCTAATGTCCGGCGATTCGTCATTACGCTCCCGGGTCCAAAGGGTCACCCGGTCACCAGGCGGACCGGGGCACTCCTAGAATCGCTTAGCCGTCGAACAGATCCGCGGTCGCAATTTGATTAAGGTACTCGCCACCGCGTAAATCTCTTTCTGGCCTCGAAATGACAAGCCTGAAGGGCTGAAAAGCTTCCGGCGTGGACCTCAAGCGTGCACTGTCGCTGCATGGACGAGCAAATCCAGAGGGCGAATCCGAGGAGTAATCGGTTTAGTCCAGCAAACCGACGGCTTAGCCCTCGGCGTGCTGTCGAATTCCGAGCGGGTCGCAAAATTAATTGCTCTCTAATATTGACTTAACTGCGATGCCAACAACCGACTGTCGGCGGCGAACTGGTTTTTCTTTATAGCGATCTACATAGTGCGGCTTACACGCCTTGTAGTTACTTGGTGTAGTTAACTTGGAAAACTTAAATGTCTCGAAACTACGACTGCAAAGGGCCACCGGGCCAGGCTCTCTGGGAAGGTAACAATGGCTGTCCCGCACTGCTTTCCGTTGACTCGAAAAAGATTCAGAACTCCCGGGCAAGAAATCCGCGATAAGAAGGCCTCTTGCCGCAGGATTTTTCAGACTCAGTCGACATTAGCCGTAATCGAGCGGTCTACGTAGCAACCAGGGTGGTCGGAAGGGGACAAAAAACCGAGGAGGAGTAACTATCGGGTGTAGTATGGGGCACTACAAAATTTAAACTACGGGCACGCGGCCGCACGGTTGCGGTAATATGAAAAATGTGGCGCGACCTCGTCGCTGCCAGTGAGTAGAGCCCTAACAGTTACCTGGAAGAATAACTCTATGAGTCATGGAAAGAAGTCGATAAAAGCTAAGGATGGCCAGCTGGCCCAATGCTGAGCCGCTTAGTACCGATAAAAACGAGAAACAAAAGTCAAAGCGGTAAAGCGGCCGTTTTATTGGTTGGGAGGGAGTCTCCTCGGTAGAATTGCGAAGCTTCCTCCTCCTCCTCCTCCTCCTCCTCCTCCTCCTCCTCCTCCTCCTCCTCCTCCTCCTCCTCCTCCTCTCCCTCATAGTAGTCGGCTCAAGTGTGCGTCCGGCTGTCAGCAACATTATTTAATCATTGATTTCTTCGTATCTAATGAGCTGACCCTAATCAACTTTCCAAAGTTTAAAATCTTTAAAGCTTCTATTATGCTGCTGTAATGTGGATCGTGTTGTGGTTGTTGCCTTTTTTCCTTCGAAGTGCGACGGGCAGACGGACAGGCATATGAACGGACGTGGAAGCCGCTTCAGCATAAATCGGCGGTCCGACAAATCCGAGTATCTTGCGAGTGGAGACAAAACCTCAAGCACGGTTGCATTCTGGGTACTTGTGCGGACGAACAATATCAAAGGTGAGAATTAAATGAGGAATCAGTAATATTTGTAGCAAGCGGCATGCCGCCTGCTCAGTTTGCTTAGCAGGCGCGATTAGCACTCTTGCTAATGAGTCTGGTTTGGCGATCCCTGAAGCCTCTTCCGGCTTCCGACATAGCCGCAGTTTTCGAGGCATATTTTGTCCTGGTGAAAGCTTTCTAGATCTTCTAGTGAGGCTCGCTTCTTTCTAAAACAATCTGCTGGCTGTACGCCGGTCAGCTGACGCTAACCATAACCAAGCGGTCCTTAATGCCAACGAGGCGCACTAAGGAAGGCAGCAACTTCTACAGTGCTTAAGGAATAGAACAATATATATATATACATATATATATATATATATATGTATATATATACATATATATATATATGTATATATATATTCATTATGATGATTCATTCATCCAATATATATATATATATTCATAATTCATTCGTATAGCGCTCCAAGACAACTTAATCTCTATTCAGGCGCTTCAAATACACAATAGGGTTTGAGCCCATGACCTCGGTAATCAAATACTTTCACTTTGACCGTCGTAGTGAGCGCATTAGCCGCTGGGCCAAATCAGCGCAGTGAATGATATCAGCTGGCAGCTCGATCGATGCGATGCGTCCTACGTTATGAATGAGGCGCGAATAATGACTGTAATCATAAGAATGATGACTTGGCATGGCGTTATATGGGCTACGATCACCGCGAGAAGCATGCAATTTGAAGCTTCGGCAGCTGGAGAACTAGAGATGGCTTTAGACAATGCCAGAAGTCGGCGGGCCGTAGAACTGAAGCAACCTTTTTTCACACCCATTTAAAACCTTTTTTCTTGATGCAAAAGGAACTGAGAAACCCTTTTGAAGTAATCGTAGGAAGAAGAATGATGATGAAACACTTGTGTAACACCCTAGGAGAACTAAATCTCTCTCTCTCTCTCTCTCTCTCTCTCTCTCTCTCTCTCTCTCTCTCTCTCTCTCTCTCTCTCTCTCTCTCTCTCTCTCTCTCTTGATAACAGTGTGATAACGTGCGACAAAGTTTTGCCCAGCGCGATGGCGCCTACGTTGACACACTATTAAACTTTCGTCTACTCGAAGGTCTCTATGCTTTTGAACGTTCCAATGGTCAGCCAAGACCAATTATTTTGTACAGGTTCTACAGTTCTTTATACTTGGAAAATCTTTACTCCGTTTTCATTCTCACTGCCTCATTAGTTTCTTGCTAACTTGTGAACCATGTCAGGCGTATGACTTCACATGATCGAAATCAAATGTCCTCGCCTACTTAAACCATTCCTGAGACTACTCCAAAACGCCATTAGAGGTGCACTTTTCGAAAGAGGAATACTTGATATGTCTAAAGAGTTTTACCCCTCAATACTATGGCGTTGCTACAACGAAATATATCGTTCGAAAATCGCGGTAGTGTCAGAAGACAGAAAAGACCACGAGATCAGACGAAAACAAGTTCGCACACAGTGTGATTTTTACTTGGAGCAGCATGATCGCGATCGGCTCTCGGCATCCCCTAGTCTGGCTGGCAGGCAGCAGGCGATTTGCCAAGACTTACTGCCTATTGGCCGCGTTGCTAGCCCATGCAGGCCCATCGAGCCGGATGGCCAGCTGAACATGCTCAGCCAGCTATACACTGTGTGAAGCAAGTGCTGTCTACAGGAAGTTTGGGGACCCGCACAAGGCCACCGGTTTGCTGCTGCTGTTTTCAGCTGCCCCAGCTCGGTGGGACATATTTTCGAAGTCCTAAGGATTCACTGAGTGAGACCCTGCCTTTGAGTAATGGCCATTGCTACTGGTGCATGCAGCATACCTATACATTAATATGATGATAAAAGATAATTAAGATGTCGTTCGTGTAGCGCCCTAAGAGAACTGAGTCACTTTCAAGAAACTGTATTACCCCCTGCCAGAGAATCATAGGCCGTGGCTCAATGGCATGCAAGGTATCGTGCTTTGACAAGGGCATGCCCAAAGCATACGAGCACCGTGCTAAGGCCAGCATGCTGAGACAAGCGAGATGCCTCTCAGGGCCACCAATTAGTCGGACCTCTGCCTAGTAGCATGTACTGAATCGTTCACAGGTGAACGATAAAGAAGCGTTCGCTGATGCAAAGGGAAAGCTGAGCAGAGGACAGATGCTTCTTCCTTAGCTGAAACTTGAAGGATTTTGCCAAGTGAGTGCAGGTTGTGACAGACAGAAACCGTAAGCATGTTTCAGACTCTCTGTACACACAGACTGACGGCCCGATCACTCGACCATTTTAATCTAGTGCCAGGGATTAAAAGACGACTAGCAGACGAGGAGGGGTGGTTCGAGAGCACACTTGAGAAGCAAGGAGGTCGGATAGGTAGTCCGGTGCAAGCTAGCTGAGCGATATGCAAGCCAAGCTGAGGATCTTGAAGTTGATTCGATATTTGACAGGTGCCAATGAAGCTCGGACAGAAGTGGTGTGAATTGCTGTTGATGACAGACCAGACAAGTTGCTGAGTTTCGCACAACAGGTGCAGGCGATTAAGGGTGCAGACACGCAGTTCAGAACAAATTTGATTAATTGCCACGATATCACAAACGTGTGAACCGGTATGGCTGTCGTAATCATGTCTAAGAAAACCTTTATTGTGGTAAGATTCCATAGCTAAAATTGGGCAGATCTGGTAGTGGAGGAGTTTTGCTTGTCCAATGGTTTCTTTTTAGAATAGCACACCTACATGACGGACAGATGTCACTGGAGCAATGCTAAATGAACCAATCTAGTGGGTGAGGTTTTCCAACTTCATGGTGATCCCGGGTTTTCCCATCATTATTAGCTTGGTCTTTCCATCGATAATTTACTGGAAGTTCGAGGCCATCCAAGTACGAATTTTGTCGATGCAGACCGCAAGGGAATTGATGCTGACCAAGACTTAAAGATGTGGCTGAAGTTGGCATATGTTGAGCTGAGTGTCCAGTCGCTTAGGAGGAAAAGCCAAGATTGTGTTCAGCGATGACATCGGTCAGAGGGAGAGTAAAGAGCTCGTGAAAAGACTGGGGGCTAAGGCCAAACCCTTTGGTATTCCATACTTTAAGGGCAACCCCCCCCCGACAAGCAGTCATTTACTACTAGGCTCTGACATCACTCATTGCAGTCGGACCTAACCCTGTAAAGCACTATGCCAGTACTGTACCTAGGCATGCCAAGAAGGGCTCCAGAAGAATCTATTGGTCCACTGTGTCAAATGCTGCCGAGAGATCTGCACGGTACAGCACGTACAACTGTCTGTATGTCTCACATCTCAGCCTGATCGTCAAGATCAAGCTGCTATGTGTGTACTCTAAACGTGTGTACAGAAAAAAATACCCGGGCTCCGCAAGACAAGAAATTGAGGTCATATTTTCTTGAAGAGTAAACCGAGTAACTAAAGGTTTTTCGAAGACAAGTATTCAGAGCTTTCTTTGTGTGGCCCATTAGAACAACATGAGGCTTGCAGTGTAACAGCAACTCATTGCAGTGATGGACATCTTAAGTGCTGCCACGTACCATATTTGCATGCTGACCCTGCACACATGTCACCTCTAATCATGTAATGCTTGTTGCCATTGAGCATTCTGCCACTAGCTATTCGACCATGCTTCCTTTGCAGTATACGTAAAGTGCTCTAGAAACAGATGAAGTTCTTTGAGGGGCTATACAACTGTATTATTATAATTAATGACCTTGTGACATATCCATAGCATTTTCATGTCGGTAGCATTCGCTTGAACCTGTCCTCTATGTACAGATTGCCCATTTATGACTCGTCGTTTGAGGCTGGCACGGGAAATGCAGATGACTTATGAAAAATGCTGAACATCACGTGCTTGCTGATTGCACTTTTGTGCTCTGCCGCATTGAAAGATAGCCAGAACCATGCCCAACCCCTACCTGTTCACTGGAGGGCATCCCCATGGGGAGGGGTTGGTGGCAGAATAAATGCTATCCAGTCGTGATCCTTTATTGACGCTCTCTTTTTGTTATGCTTTATGTAGGTTTTGCACTGGTTTATGTACGTTTTGCACTGGTTCCACAGGTGCACAGTAAGTGGCTCAGTCCGGGCGAAGGATTCTGTGGAAGCAGCTGCAAAGCCTGGGTCACAAGCTGTCTACAGAGGACTCTCAGCACCAAGAGGTCATCAACCAGCAGACGACAGCCAGCCGCGCGGCCAGGCATGGGATGGTGGGGCTAGTGAAGCAAGGACATCCGGACAGCAGCAGCAGCCTGATCGTGAGGAGCCGTTCAGATCGTCCTCTCATAATAATGATGATAATAATAATAATAATAATAATAATGCACTTGATAAAGCGACCTCAGAGAACTCAATCCCTTTCTAGGCGCTTTACATTTGCTGCAAAGGGAAATGCAATGGAATGGTGAGTAATATCATGCATGAGAAACAACATGAATAACATGGTTAGGGGTGACATGCACAGGGTCAGCATGGAAATGTGGTTAGTGGCAGCACGAATAAGCACATGAAGGACGAATCACGGGGACCCAATAAATGCTGTCCTAAATAGGTGTTTTCACGTTCTTTTTAAATGTGGTCAAGTCAGGGGATGTTGTGACGCAAGTCGGGAGGGAGTTCCAGGCTTTGGGAGCATACGAACCAAATGCAAGGCCTCCAAAGGATTTGAGGTTTGTACGAGGTATTGGTAGACTGTTGGATTCCGAAAAGCAGGTGGTACGATGCTTGGCCTGGTGGGGAAGTAGATCTGAGAGATAGGCTGGAGCCAAAGAATGAAGTGACCTAAAAGTGAGCGACAAAACCTTGAAGTCGATCCATTGCTTGACTGGTAGCCAGTGCAGGTCGGCGAGAAGTGGTGTTATGTGGCAACTGCATTGCTCACGACAGACAAGCCTTGCTGCGGAGTTTTGCACCAGCGGCAATCGCCTGATTGCACATGCTGGTAGGCCAGCAAGCAGTGAGTCACAGAAGTCAAGACAGGATGTCATAAATGCATGGACCAACTTGGACGTGGTATCCTTATCTAAACCAGCCCGAATTTTAGCAATGTTATGTAGCTGAAAGTAGGCAGACTTGATTGTGGAGCTGATGTGGTCGTCTAACGAGAGGTCACTTTGGAACATGAAGCTTAAATTTCTAGCTGATTCAGCAGGAGATATGCTGGCAGAGCCAATTTGTCAGCCTTTCCAATTTGTGAATCACACTGGGTTTGCCCATAACTAGTAAGTTAGTTTTATCATCGTTTAGTTTAAGAAAATTTGCTGCCACCTATGTGCAGAGGTCATCAATACATGAACCAAGTGAGTTGAGAGAATTCGAGGTGCTCGAAGGCTGGGAGGGATCAAATCAAAGGTACTCCTGAGTGTCATCCGCATAGAAATGAAAGCCTAGATTGTGCTTGGCAATCAAATCAGCAAGAAGGATAGTATAAACCGTGAAAAGAACCCGACCAAGCACGAAGCCCTGAGGTACCCCATATTTCAGATGCTCCACAGAGGATCTTTGTCCATTCATGTCAATACTCTGGAGTCTGCCACTGAGATAGGACCTGAACCATTGCAGAGCAGTGCCAGTGATGCCCAGGCGAGATGAGAGGCGCTCTAGAAGAACTTTGCGATCGACGGTATCAAAAGCTGCCGAAAGATCGAGCAAAACAAGCAGAGACGCTCTAACCATGTCTGCATTCCTAAGTAGGTCGTTGTATACCCTAAGCAATGCTGACTCTGCGGAGTGACTAGCTCTAAAGCCAGACTCTCAGCTTTGGAAGTGCTGCTTGACGATGCCGATCCTCCCACTGCAGGTTGCCATATCGCTAGGAGGCACGAGCCAAGTGCACGCACTGGCGGCGGCAATCCCTGCTAGCCACCATGGCCTCAGCAAGCACATGCAGCTTGAGCCCACGTCTCCAAGGCTCAACCGGCTCACATCGTGCACACACTCTCGCTCCGCTCGTGCACTCGCATTGAGACCGAGCTCGGTGCTGGCCCAAGCACCGACGTACACACACACACACACACACACACACACACCAATGGCCGCACCTCTGCACGGCAGATTGTCGTCAGCCGATGGCTAAAGCAAAGCGACAGTGCACTGACACACCATCCGGTAGCACATCGCCCCAGCCTCGCAGTGCTGCTAGCATCGTCTCGGCGTACCGTGCTATGACAATAAGAATTACAAAGATGCCCGTAGGCTGGCTCTTAACCGTCCGGGCAGAAGCTCTGCTCAGGTTGTGTTGCACTTCTGGGCCCCCACACTTATTCTTCGGTGAACTACCAACGTTGCTTGATCGCTCGTGCTCTGCTAGGGCACGTGCTGCACATCTTCCGGAGGGCGAACAACTACCTAAGAAGTTGCTGTTTTGTTGAGTTAAAGGAAGCGATTTTGACTGGCCATTGGTCTTTGCCACACAGTGACTGGTCTGGTAGCAGCAGCTGCAGGTGCAGTGGTAGAGGGCAGTGGGTGCCAGAGAGCATTCTGCCTTCACTGGGAGGAGTGAGATGTGAGTTCATTGGCGATTGTCCAGCCATTAGCTGCTGAACTTGGGAAGTGGAGATTTATTGCCGGTCAGCCTCTGGCATCAGCTGTGACATGCAAGTAGCTCTGTTTTTTACAGCCTCTGCCCATCAGGTCCATCGGCCTCGATTGAAGCTGTCCATCTACAATCTGACAGGCAACATGACGCAGCAGCACAGCAGGGTGGTAGCAGCACAGCCAGCAGCAGCACTCGCCGCAGCAGCAGTGGTGGCTGAGGCAGCACTAACTGCAATAAAAGGCCTAACAAATGCCAAAACACTCGGTCAGCCTGCCGCCGAACGAACGAAGCAGAGCAGGCTTGTCAGTGCAGAGCTGCATTCTCACAGCCGGAAGGCCCCTCGTTTGCATGTCCCGAGCCCAAACACGCACGTGGCATGCCTACGTACGGTCTATAACTCAGCAGCTAGGCTTGCCTGTCGTAAACGTTGCACTTGCCACATCACAATATGTCTCACCAATCCCTGCTGGCTCCCGTCTAAGAGCTGAAAGCTCTGAAGGCTCGACACTGCATTGATGCTGCTGTAAATGCAGCTTGGCTCGATTCTTTGCTTCATTAGACACAGTTACTAACAGGCAGTGGAGCATGTTTATCTCACCGATGCAGGAGCTTGTCTGCAATCACGTCATGCCAGAAGCAGCAGCATTTCACTTGAGTTAAGTCCTGTTGGGGCGGGCAGCAGAAGGGCAGCAAAAGCTGGTGAAGGATGGATGGGGTCGGAGGCTATTTTTTGTGTGACCTGGCCCACCGAAGCCATCTAATAGAGCTTAGGGGCTAATTAAGGACCACCCTCCTGCTGGATCGTGTTCATGACTTATTTCTTGATGTAATTAATCTTTTTTCGAGCCTTGGTGGCACTTGGCACTTATTCAATCCTTTACTTAACACCACTTCTGTCTGTGGTCACCGGCTCTCTATTATGCATCGAATCGATTTTAAGATCTTCAGTTTAGCTTACAGGTAACTTCAATCGCTTATTCCAGCCTTGACCTATCCGACACCCTCCCATCCGTGCTCTCGTACCATCTGCTCATCGGCTTTCAGTCGTCTCCCTATTCCTTGAACTAAAACTGAGATAGTTAGATGATCCTGCCTTGAGCTCGCCTGGATCAAAGGCTTAAAACTTACTTGTGGTATCAGTTACCAATTGCATTGACCTTGCAACCATCAAGTCTCAGCTAAATCCGGTCAGCTTTCACCTCGCCCGGACGACCTAGTAGTCATTTTTTGCTCAGCAAGGGGTCAGCCTTGACCATAGTGGACTAAATCGGCATGCGTGGAGGCTTGCACATAAATTTGTTGCGACCAAGTTCAAGGCCCGAGATAACGATATGCTTTCCTAGCAATTCTAGTAAGACACGACGTGGTGGCTTTAACTTATTTTTCACAGGTATACTTTGAGCGAATTCGATGGTAGTAAGGAAATGGCTCAGCAGATGAATCCTGCCGCTGTCCAGGTGTGAGCCACAGAGGTGGCCCAGACTGACTCTTTGTGCACGAACACACGACCGCAGTGGCTCTGAGCCTCTAATCACTGCTGACACCCTAGCCGACACAAGGGAGTTCGTTATCAGCTAGCAGGGAGTCTCAGTGTTACATGATCCGCCAGCCAGGTCCATTCCCACAAGCCAATCGCCAAGAGGTTCGACCGCGAATGCTAGGCAGCACTAGCTCGCTGCGACGGATAGCCTCGACCTCGCCCACAGCCTCCGAGCGGTCCTAAAACGTATCCTTCGGGACATGAGGCTCTTTTCAAAAAGCATCGTGTCGAGCATCTGTGAGCCGCTATCGATGATCAGCGGTCCTGATTCAGAGCAGACATCCCGGTGAGAGTGAGAGCTTCAAGTCCGGCAGCACAGTCCTGGAATCAGCTGTGCTCAGCCCTGCCAATCAAGGCTCATTATCTAGCAGCAGTGCTTTGTAATTAGTGCTGGGGGGGGGTATTCTAACCGCTACATTAGCTCCGGCACCAGGACAACCATCTTGCTCTTTATAAATGCAAATCGTAACTAGCATCCGCTGAAAATTAACGTATCGGTGGAGTTGGAAGTGTCACGCTGGTTTAGCCCAGTGGTGAGGTGCTCGCCTCGAACCAAGGTCAAGGTGAATTTATTTAACGACTCGAGGTCGTTGGCTCGAATCCTGTAGCACATATGAAGAGTCTGATGAGAGATCATGTTCTCTTGAGGCAGCATACAAATTAATTATTTATATTTCAACCCTGCATGACACAAAGAGCTGGAACGCTGGCTGTGAAGAAACTGCACGAAGTTGGTACTGTCTGAGTAAACATTCTGCCTAAAGGCCTAGAAAACTATAGAACAAGTGCCGCTCTCTAGCGTATTAGCACAGGCTTCATTACTGCAGAACCGCTGGGTCTACTGAGAGCTGTAGGCTCATATGGGTTGATACAGTTCGTGTTATAATTAGTATTTTTCAAGTCTTCACAGCAACTCCTGGAATGCGAGTAACAGTCCTTGGTTGTGAGCTCACATATTGTAGGATAATAGCTACAGCATGCACTATACACGAAGTTTTAAGGGCACAGGGCCTGAGATGCAGTCATGGCTTTCTGGGTAAAAAATAAAAAATGCTGCTTAACTAGAGTGCTATGCGCTTGTGTAGCATACTGCAGGTAGCGACTAAAGAAAAGGAATTCATGAAAAGTAAAAGCTGATTCAGTAATCCTATTTAAATAGCGGCAGAAGAGCCGCCATGGCTATTGCTTTAGCTGGCAGTAGGCAATACAGATTTACCTGGTGCACAGTGGCCGAGCCAGTGGGCAGGGGGGACATCCCCCTCCCCAGAGCTGGGCAGCGAGCTGGGCCGATCTAGTCGTACGCCCAGCGACCTTCACCGACGAAGAAGTAATGCTTTAATTCCTAACAATGAGCAAATGCCGAATTCGTGTAGAATAAGCATTGCAATGTATGCTTACAATTTTTTATTAATTTCGGGTCTGGCCCGCCGACTTGAAAAATGCGGGTGCCCCCTTGAGACAAATTTTGCAGGTCATGCACCTAGATTAGTGAGCCGCGATGGCGCACTAGGTAAGGCGGTTGCTTTCACGACCTCGGGACCGAGGTCGTGGGTTCGATTCCTGCCGTGGGCGATCCTTTATCGCCACCGCAAGCGGCGATGATAGCCGTAAAGGCTCTTCTGTCGCTATACAAAAAGAGGCTGTTTAATCAGCTAGGATTTATTTATTTATTTAGACAAGTGGTTTGCGAACTTCCTAATGCCACGACCCTTTAACACAGTTCCTCATGTTGTGGCGACCCGCAACCATAAAATTATTGTGTTTTCCGATGGTCTTAGGCGACCCCTGTAAAAGGGTCGTTCGACCCCCAAAGGGGTCGCGACCCATAGGTTGAGAAACGCTGCCTAGACGAAAACCCTGGCTCCGCCACTGCAGCAATGCGGGACTCAAACCCACGACCTAGATCGGAAACTGCAAGCACCTGAAAAAAGTAAAGGGCAGGTCAGCCGACCGTATGAACAACATTGGCATAACGGCTGGGGAGCTTTAAAGGCTATTCCCATCGCTTAGAAGTGGCTAATATAGAATTTACTGGTGTAGGACTCGAACCCACGGCCTAAATCGTAAAGGGCGAACAACTTAACTCTGAGCTAAGACCCATGCTTAGAGGCGATATCTAGGAACAATATTGAAAGTTTGAGCCTGAAAGCGCAGTTCATCTTGGTTGGTCTACGAATTCCTTGTCCCAAAACCTCGCCATTTCATTTCTGCTCTTTTGCTAACGCCGTGTTAGTCGTCATTCAGTGTACCAATTGACACTTGACTTCAAGCTACTTTTTAAATGAATGTTTTCTTGAAACGTGTAGATTTCGTGACTATGGACGACGAGCACTTAAAAAGTACCAATAACACGTTGTCTCTGGAAGAATTCTCAATAATTTCATAGATGTTATAGGCTTTTTAATTGGGTAAACCTTGGGCGAAACCGAGTCAACAACAGACATTATATATACCAATTTTGACGTTCTTACTACTGAACACGAGGATAACAGGTGTGCTTCCAAATACATATATTTTATCTGAAATAAGTGAATAGTTGGACGATAAATGTCTAAAGTATCACCTTTGCTATTTTAGCGATGCTACGAATAAGAAAATAAGAACAACTATATTAATAAGTCAGTCCTCACATTTCCAATAGGTGTTCTTATGACAATCGATCGCCTACTTGAAGCGGTAGCTGCACACTTGACGATGAGTTTGGGCGGATGATTGGGAAGAAATTGGCCGTGCCGCCGCCCTGCGATGCAGAACGAGCTCAATCAGGAAAGATTCGTGCGAACTTGAAGATCTACGTGTGACCTTGCTGCGGTTGGGACTTGTGTGGCGGTCTATGGAGCAGGTTTTAACGACGCAATTTTGGCCGTCCAGTGACGAGTGATCGCCTTGGATACCTGCCGCCAATATTGACTCAGAAGCCGTTAGCCTGTGGGCACCTCCGTCGGAAGGCCTTTAGAAACCTCGGAGGCTCCATCCTGAGATTGACCCTGAAGCTACTCGATGACGACGCCATCGCATAGTGATCTTTAGACCGTCTAAGAAAACCCCACTAGCCCCCTTAAAACTAAAGCACTCTCAGAAGTGCCTGTCTCTGACGTGCCTGCCGGCCAGCCTCGTTCGCCCCTTCTACAGTTATTCTGGAGACTGAATTGGGAGCTACCCGCTTGGCCCAGTTCGCGTGAATTTTGCTTGGCTCAATTCGCATGAATTTTTCACTATAGTAGCTGATTTAACTGTCTTTTTTGTATAGCGATAGAAGAGATTTAAAGGCTACCACCATCGCTTGCAGCAGCAGCAAAGGATCGCCCACTGCAGGATTCGAACCCACGACTATGTGCTTATGTGTGGTGAATTGCATCAGTTATAATCAGTAATCAGTTGGCCAGCTTCCTGTCAAGCGTATCTAATGTACCGAAAAAAAATCTAGTTCTCTTAGGGCGTTATGCAAATGTATCATTACTAATATCATTGTTATATTTCTGGTTATTTCTAGGGATCCCCAGTGGAATCTGTGGCTAAAGTCCATCTGGAGCAGCTCTTCAATTCGCGTCTAAGCTAGGTGCCTCTTAAGCACAGTTTTAGTATTGATCCAAGTTCTAATGTGGTTTTCATATGGGCTCGTGACCATATAATAGTCTTATATTGACGAAGTAATTTCTAATGACCTTCTGCCATATGTCGCTAGTATTGCTACGACTTGTGATTACTAGGATCTAGCGTGGCTGGCAACGGTAGAGCGAAAACAAATTGTGGGTAACGTTAGGCAAGTGAACTGGCTTGCGCTCGTATTTTAATTAGTCGGTGCGGAGTGCATACATCTCTGCGTGAAGCAAATTCACTAGCCATGTCCTGATGAATGATTGAGTTTGCAGCCTGCATATAATGCAGCCAAATTTTGACTAGACTCAGTCTATCAGCTTAATCGCGAGAGGTTACTGCATTGGAGGCTGTTATATCGGTGGATCTGATTTCGTAGCCCAAGGGAGGAGTGGCAATATGAGGAAACTCATTGTATTTCGCTAACACTGTATCTCACTTTTCGAGCCGTGTGAAGTCACTTGAGGGAAAGTCCCTTCCGATATTTTATATGCCGTCCACACGGACAAGCGGCAGGCGCGCGAGAACTTCGGAGCGTAGTATCGCTACCCAAGTTGGCGAGAGATAAGCTGCATAAAATAAATCAATCAATAAATATATCAATAAATATATCAATAAATTTCGGTAACCTCCCTTAGTGTCGAGAGCTCGAGTTCGGGTCGAACCTGAAGGGTGCAGGGTTTTCTTTCGAGTTGACACTGTAGTCGAAAGCCGAATTGCACTCCGTGCACCGACTGGGGTAAGGCAGAACCCGAATGTTGTGCTAACCGGATAGCCCGTTGGGCTACAAGTTGAAGAAATGAGTAGTCGCTCGTTAACTATCCAATACAATTCCGTCAATAGCTGGAAGTGGAGCCTGCGTAGTCGATTCGGCGACGATCGTCCCGATGTGGAACGTGCATAGGAGCTATGGTGCCGATCATCCCAGCACTTCTAGAGTTCTGTTGCTTGATGGTACTAACACTGTTTTTTGCACGAGCATCTGGTGTTCACAGCCTCACGGTTCATTCTTTCTTTCCGTATTGCATCGTAATGGTGGCTGCACTTAATGCAGCACGACGTTGCCAAGCCAGGCCTTCAGGAATAATGCAAGCCACCCATGTTCGCTTCCAACAGCATAGAAAGTCGGAGTTAAGAGAACTTGCGAGAATAGGTTCGTCGAGCGACCACCAGTATCCTCTACTCGAAAGTAAGCAAGATAGGTACCAAAAGACAAAGCACGACCTTCCTTCATCCTTTTTTATATTATCTCCCTCGCGCTCTATAGCGCCACACAAATACGGCTGGTGGTTCCAAGTGCTTTTACGCCGTCCGTTTGCCGGCCACGAGTTTATGAGACGTTTGGACTCCGTCCTCTGTCCATCGGTGGTGGTTTCATTAGTTTTCCAAAATGCTCCTCCAGCAGATGAGTGGCTGGTCATGATTAGCTTAGCTCACATGTCTTTAGTCGTCCGCCTCCAATGTGATATATTCCGACATATATTTCCCATAAACGATAGCGCTCGAGACACGCATCAACGAAAGCGTCCGAATTCGCATAGGCACACACGTACCTTTTGTCGCCAGCTGTTCCTCAATGAAACGGAAACGGTTGCTTGAGGCGCTTTGATTGGTTGGCTGTGGTCACTGCGTCCGCATAGGTGGGGGCCGCGCCTCGCCATCCGACAGGGACCCTCTCCGAGAGTTGGCGGCGCAGGACTCAAAAAGGAAGAAAACGGATAGTGTGAACGCGCCGTCAAGACACGCACGAGTCGAAAATCCGCGTGCGCGATCTACGGCGATATTTTTTACGCTATCTTCATTAAAATAAGCGCCATTCGTCTGAATAGTGCTCAGACATGCCACAATTTGTCTTCGAGCATGAAGGGAAATGTACTGATCAGTGTGACGCTCTTCATGAAGTTGTGCGGGCCGGCTTCAATGCACTCGAGACGTACGTAGCGTTCGTACTAGACAGCCATTCAGGCAGCCTGGTGACGCAAGTAGTCACGTGATCATAACTGATCGCCTATCGGAAAACGGGTCAAGTCTTGGTAGCTACAGGGACTGGGAGGGTGGGAATCTGCCTGCGTTGTATTGATCGCTGCGGCATGGCTTCGGGCTGATGTTGACGGTCCGGCCTATGGCGAGCGGCAGCCGAAAGTTGCTACGGGATATAATGAGGCCTAGAAAGACCGCTAACAGCTTTCCGGGCGTAGCAGCCGCTGGAGATGGCGTTGGCCCACTGCTCTCTTCTTACGGCCAATCAGTTTACCGCGCGGTGAGTAGGGCGCGCGCGACCGACGCCCCGCGGCGGCGGGCAGTCGTATTCGGTGTGGCTTGCACGTTCAGGCACGTGTTAGCGTGTAGACCGTCGACCCAGTTCGCCGCCCGACGCACGCGCATTTACCGCGGCGTCGTGCGCAACTGCTACTCGCGAAAGGCGGCCCCGTTCTAGTGGCGAAGTTTAAAGCGACTTCGCTGGATTGCGTGCGACTGCGATCCCGGTCCCGGTCCCGTCTCCATAGGAGCGCTATTTTAGCGCTTGTCCTGCGCGCAAGTCTACGGACGACCGGCGCTCCAGCCGACGCGTCGAGCTCCGTTGCCCCGGTGCGTTCGGGATCGCCGCCTGCGCCCGAGAGTCGCGGCGTACTCGCCGCTCTCAGCGCCGTTGTGTTCTCTTACGAGATGCAGGGAAATGCTCGTTCGCTGCGCATGGGTAGCCGTGCGCAGCCGCCGTTTCGCGCGAAGCATTCTCTCTCTCTCTCTCTCTCTCTCTCTCTCTCTCTCTCTCTCTCTCTCTCTCTCTCTCTCTCTCTTCCCGGTGCGTCCGAGATCTCGCTGCTGCGGTCTCGCTGGCTGTCGCTGCGGTCTGCCGCAGCTCCCTTGTTCAGTCCCTCCGCCCCCCTTTCGGTCGAGGTAGGTTCTTTGCCTTGACCAAGGGCATCTCCACTCTGATCTGCCTGAAGGTAGGAGCGAAATCCGCTACAACGTCTCGGAGGCCAAGATTTTGCCGATGTACCGTATTTTGAACCGTCGTATTGAGTTGGGGGCTTTTGGTGTAAGTTCTTGCGTTGTAGAACTGCTAATTATATATCGGATAATTTGCAGTTCCTCCACCTCCTCCTCCTCACCCCCAAGAGCTTTTGTCGCTTTCGAAAACGTATGGGAGATGGGACTTGGTCATTCGGCAGTTCGACGTTCGGTGAATGGCATATCCAGAGGCGTTCAGGGAGGCAGGGCAGTCTCAAGCGAACGACCGCATGTACAGTACGAATTCAGCACCATTCAGGAGATAGGGACGAGGCTGCGACACTGCCATTTAAAAAAAGGCAGCAGCCAGCGAAGACAACTTTTTTTTTAGGCTACTGCTGTGTCAACGCGGCGGCTTTGGTGGTAGTCGTGGCCGTGATTTGGCCCGGGTCTGTCTCAGTGGCTTGTGTCGTGGGCTGTGTACCAGCTGCACCTTTCATCCTCGTGTATCATCTTGGCCCCCTGGCAGTTGTGCTGCTTGCTCTTGAGGGCTTGCTGCCTTCACAGTTGCTCTACAGACCTGCCTATCCCCACCACTCAGCTTGCTGCAGCCGATGCCGACACGGCTGCAGCAAGCTCAAAGCGGCTAATGAGGAAAGGACCTCTCGGACTGCTAATAAGCCATGAAAGTGGCTGCCGGCAGCCGCCGGAAGGCTACTTCTGCCTCTGCTCGGGTCAGATTAATCCCACCCATCTGATTCTACCCATGAAGCCAGGCTCGGCAGCCCCCCCCAGGGGTAGCAGCAATGGCCCCTGGAAGCTTGAGTCAGCTCCCGGCTCAAGCGACATGTTCGTGGGAAGTAGGGTAGCAGCTGCCGACAGCCACTCGGCCACTGTGTGTGTTGCACTATGTGGCAGCTGCCTCGGGCTCTCGGCGTGGCTGGAGCCAGCAGTAATCTGAATCAGCTGCCTGCCTCGTGCTCTGATAGCCTCCAGCATAGGGTTTATTATGAGTTTCTGTAGCCCACCATGGTCTTTTTCTGTTTCTAATGCTGTGCAGCAAGTCAGCTTGCTTCTCATCTGGCTCTTTTCTGACCGACTAGGCTGACATTTCGCTGACTATGTGTTTACGTTTTGTTTAGGACCACGTTTGATCAGTCGAGCGCCGAGTCTGATTGGTAGCTAAAGCACGAACAGGCTAAGGAGGGGACATCACACTCAAAACAAGGGGAGAGGGTTCGAATACTTGGCGGTCATCAGCTACCATCTGAGAGTGTTTGCTTGCATTACGTGCTTGTTAGCAGTTTAACACTTTAAGAACCCTGGTGCCTATTCTCACACTGCCTGTAAGGAGATCTAGAAATCCTCAGGGCATCGATTGATCATATAAATGCTTAACAATGCTCTTATGCTGCGCCGTATCCCTGTATGCATTCCTGTCTGTAACTCCAATTAGCCGTAACGAGGAGCTTTCTTTGACACCGTCGTAGAGGATCACTTGCGATCCACATGAAAAGCTATGTAGAAGCTCCGATAGCAATTGCATATTACTCAGCACCCTGTTTAGATTATATCCGCCTATATTCACGGGATTCAACAGCTTCATCGCCACACAAGTCTTCCTCGGTCCATGGGCTGCACTGCAACCCACTTCCTGTCCACAGACCATGTCCGAACTTAGGATTGCAGTAGTGAAAGCATAGGGAGGGAGATGCCGTGATATTTGGAAGATTCACTCTTAAGCATAAGTGCTACTTAATGTGCAATCGTTACTGCAGATTCGGGCAGCTTTTTCAAGTGGAATGCTGCTATTTACCTCGGTTGCCCACGTAGTAGCCAATAGGCACTCGCTAGTTAGTCTCCACGGCTGGCCCTGCTGGTGTTGGCAAATGGATTTGTCCACCTGGACAGTTTTGGTGGTCAACACATGTGTGGCCCCATTGGTGAAAGAATGAACAAGTTTATAAAGTTTAAAAATGTTCAAGTTTCAAGTTGTAGTTCAGCTAGCAGCCGTGAGTGCAGCTCACTATGCGAGTCGTGCGCTGTCGCATCGCCTCGGAGCCAGACTGGATTGTCATTCATCTGCAGCTCACCCCTTCCTCCTTCTTCTCCTCCTCCCCCCCCCCCAGCAGGCCGGTCTTGCACTTGACTCTTGCCTGGCATCGTTGTTTCACGAGGCTCCCATTCAGCATGCAGCCGATGTTGTAATGCGACATCGTCCAGCGACCTCTTAAGCCCAGACACTCGTGGATGACGGTCGCTGGCGCCCGATGCTCGATGTCCATCTCTTAGTCGCCGGGCTACTGTCCTGCTGTCCAGTAGCTACGAAGACGAGGCAGCGTGCACCAAAGATGTGGACTCAGGGGGGAGGGAGGGAGCTGGATGCGCCTGCCTGACCGGCTGGGCTCTCATGTCCTTGGCTGCTGCTCGTGTGGTCTGCCGTGCCTCTTCACATACACTTTTGGTTCGGTGCACGGTGTCAGGCTCTGCCGTGCCGCTGCCTGCGCGCCACGTTGCCGATGTGCTGCGGGCACATCCACCGGTGTGCCAGATCTCCGTCGAGCAGTTCGGGCGGCTGCGGATGCGTGAAAGCCGTACTGTTGGGCGTGCTCGGACGTTGAATCTTGAGCCTGAGAGGAAAGCCTGCTGGCCAGAGAGGGGGTCCGCTGCCAGTCTAATTGAAGCAGCTTCCGGCAGCTTGATCCGGCCGCCGCCGCCGTGCGCTCGCCTCGCAGAGCCAGTGCAAAGGAAGCGGTGGCTGAAGCTGAATAGCAGTCTGAAGAGCTAGTGCCGTGCGCAGCGCAGCTGCAGCGTAAGCAATGCCTTGCGGCAGAAGCGATGCTGCTGTGCAGCAAAGGCAGACAGCCAGCAGCAGAAAAGCTAGGCTGCTGCTGCTGCCCAGTGACATTGCAATGACCTCTTTTTTATCGTGCAGCTGCTGATTTGAAAACTGGCTTGGCTTGCGACAGCAGAGGAGCGCAGAGTAGCAGCTGGCAGCAGCTGCCTATGGATTCTTGCTGTACACCGGTGGAGCTGACGTGGAGCTGTAATAATGTGCTCGATTAGGGGAAGGACTTTGTCTTTGCAGGCGTCCCCTGCAGCTCGGTCGGACATTGTTTATTGCCACACTGCTCGGCTAGTACATAAATGAAGGCCGACAGATTAGGCAGCAGCCGCACTTGCAGTATATAGCAGCTGTAAAACTGAAGCTGCTATTACCTCCCCCCCTTACAGCCTGCAATAAACGATTGGGTGCTGCTGGACTCTGGGTCGTAGCACCTTGCCTCTTGGCTAAGACTCGGGCTGAGTATAAACCTGGGAGTGCGGTAGGTTCACCCACCAGCATAGGGTAAGTAAGAGCAGCACTGTGCCCCGTCGGTTCACTATGAATCGACCGACAGAGCTGTGCCGGGTTTTGCAACCAGTGTCCTTTCAGCATGCCTCCATTTGGCTCTCTTGGCCAGGACAAGGTCTGGTTCACTTCCTGGCTTGATGAAAATATGTAGCTGAACCGCAATGGATTTATGAAGCACCAAACACCCCTAAGGGATGATGGTACGGACGGGCAAAGGAGATAGACGAATTGTGTCGTGTCGTCCACGGTGCGCTGCCCATTTGCCTGCAGCAGCAGGGTCTCAGCTTTAGTTGATGTCCGTGTCTATTGATGCCCGTGACCGCACATACGCATCAAATGGTCTCTGCTTCTCTCATTTGATCTGCTGCCCAATGCATGTGGTCGTGCAATTGCAAGGGAGCAAGCCTACCTACGAATTAAAGACCGATATACACTTGCTCCACACCTAGCTGAACTGCTGCACCCATTCCAGCCTCCTCGTGCCCTCAGATTCTGTGTGGACAATAAATTAGCTGTACCATTCCTCAGCTTAAAGACCGTTGGTGACAAAAACTTTAGCTCTGCAGGTCCTAGACTGTGGTACTCGCTTCCACAATTCTTACGAGATGACAACTACTCTCCTGCTGCCAACTATGGCTCATCCTCTTGCACGACTGTGTGCAAGCCGAACAGGATGACGTGGAGCTGTAGATGCCATTTCGAGAGCGGTGGATAGCTTCGGATGGCAGCCTATAATTGCCCGTGGAACCGTTCTGCCAAGCCATTTGGGATGCTGTTTGATGTAATTCAGTTATGCTGACAGCCGAGGAGTTACGAAATGCCGGCCGTCCATTCGGCAGAGCCCAAATGGGCAGCTGATTTTGATTTGATTCGATTTTTGATTTGATTTTGGTGACTTTAGCAGGAGCATCGCGAAATTTCGCGACCAGCCTTGCGAAAAGGCTTGTGTGCCGATCTCTGCACACATGTCGGCCACTGGATGGTATCGGGCCATCTTGTGAACCTTAAGAGCACTGACAGTCTTGGCCAAGTCCGGGGCGCAAGCCCGAATTTCGGCCTTCATCTTGGGCCGAATGTAACCTGAAGTTTTGAGGAGCGTTGTGGAACGGTTTCCCGGGTGCAAATGGCCACGAACTGCATCGAAGGCGAGCTGCATAAAGGGCTGGGTAGTTTAGGGGCAGGGCGGCCCAAAGAGAGGTCACTGACTACCGGAAGTTTGTCTGGGCTCTAGAGCAGAGGCCAGGGAGGACCAAAGCTGCTGCTGCTGTGGCTGCTAATAAGAGGCTGGGTAATAAGAGGGTTTTATACGATACCAGGCATACTAAAGTTATGCGAAGCATGTAAAAATATTTATTGACAGCCCAAAAACAGATACACATGTTTTTGATGTGAATGCATTTAGCGTGACGGCGTTCCACCATGATGTTTTATGACCTCACTTGTTTGGCCAGGAATAGAGGCCGCCGGCTTGTAAGCTGTGCCTTCTGCTGAGCCTCTACTTTACTGTAAAGGTCGGCTAGTGGTGAAGGTAAAAGGTCGGCTAGTGGTGAAGGTAGAAGGTCGGCTAGTGGTGAAGGTCGAACACCCGGCCTCAACCGCATGTCGATATTGCTGAATAGTAGGTGAGCCACTGCGCGAGCAACAAACAAGGATTCTTCAAAGAGTACTTTACTCAAGTCATTGTGGTCAAGAACAGTAGATTTCGAGTCTCAAATACTCTGTTTGGGGGTCGTTACATTCGGCAGCAAGATGGCTAAGATCCTAAGCAGACTGCCAGGCAGGTGAAGTGCTTTCTGATCAGATATCCTTGCTGATGCTTGATATCCCTTCGTCGGCATCCCTTGCATGGATGGCATCCCATCTGGCTCTGCCCGTTGTCCAGTCTGAACCCTACGAAACCACTTATTGAGGTGCAATGGCGGTGACAGGCGGCCAAGGCCAGGTGTTAGGCCCAAGCCGACCTTTCCAGTAAACTCAGCCGGAATGTGCCACATCAGAAGGGACACCACAGAAGCTGGTGGCCTCTATTCCTGGCCAGACAAGGGAGGTTATAAAGAATCGTCGTGGGACAAGCACACTAGCCGCATTCACGCCAAAAGCACGCGTGTTTGTTTTTGGGCAGTCTGTAAATATTTTCAAATGCTTCCGCATAATTTATACATGTACCTGGTATCCCGTGGAAAGTGCTCAAAATTGGCTCTGCCAGCATATCTCTTGTTGAATCAGTTCGAAATCTAGGTGTCATGTTCCAAAGTGACCTCTCGTTAGACGACCACATCAGCTCCACAATCAAGTCTGCCTACTTTCAGCTACATAACATTGCTAAAATTCGGGCTGGTTTAGATAAGGATACCTCGTCTAAGTTGGTCCATGCATTTGTGACATCCCATCTTGACATCTGTAACTCACTTCTTGCTGGCCTACCGGCATGTGCAATCAGGCGATTACAGCTGGTGCAAAACTCCACAGCTAGGCTTGTCTGTCGTGAGCGTAGCAGTTGCCACATCACACCACTTCTCGCCGACCTGCACTGGCCACCAGTCAAGCAATGGATCGACTTCAAGGTTTTGTCGCTCACTTTTAGGTCACTTCATTCTTTAGCTCCAGCCTATCTCTCAGATCTACTCCCCCACCAGGCCAAGCATCGTACCACCTGCTTTTCGGAATCCAACAGTCTACCAATACCTCGTACAAACCTCAAATCCTTTGGAGACCGTGCATTTAGTTCGTATGCTCCCAAAGCCTGGAACTCCCTCCCGACCTGCGTCAGAACATCCCCTGACTTGACCACATTTAAAAGGAACTTAAAAACACACCTATTTAGGACAGCATATAGTGGGTCCCTGTGATTCGTCCTTGATGTGCTTATGCGTGCTGACACTGTGCATGCTGTCACTAACCACATTTGCATGTCACCATGTGCATGTCACCCCTAACCATGTTATTCATGTTGTTTATCAAGCATGATATTACTCACCATTCAATTGCATTTCCCTTTGCAGTAAATGTAAAGCGCCTAGAAAGAGATTGATTTCTCTGAGGTCGCTTTATCAAGCGCATTATTATTATTATTATTATAAAGCCCCCTTATTACCAGAGCGAATTTGCAGCTACAGCAGCGACATCCGTAACGAGACGATTTTTCTTCGATTGAGTGTGCATGTAGGCTGGCTGACTACGTGGCCATCAGAGGCTTTTTCTCTGCACTTACTAACTAATGCCCTACATGTGGCAGTATTGACTGGTTTGACTGCCCGAAGAGCAAGTGTAACTGGCCGTAAAACCAAATTCAGGGAGCGGCATAGATGGTCCCTGATGGAGAGCTTTATATGCTTATCTTCGTTTCAAGCTTCCCAACCTGCAGGTATTCTATTCTTTTCTCAAGCTGCTTGGGCATGCAAATGCACTTGCGTGCTAGCAGCGTGTTCACGTGCTGAAATCCACGAAGCCCTCATTGTGTTTTCGTGATGCATTGCCTAGCCAGTCAGCCGTGGTAACAAGTGGCACTTGCAGTCGTCCAAACTTTATTCGGCCTCAGCAGGTACTTTAGGGGCTGCACTTGGTACACGGAGGCAGGCGCTGGCATGCATGCCCAAGGATGCATGCCACTGCTGGCTCTGCCTGCCCCTCCCACGGCCTGCCCCCAGAGGCTGGCCATCGAGATGTCCCCTTCGATAGGCGGTTATGTCAAGGTCAAGGCCAAATCATTTCTCTATCGGACTTGATCCAGGGTATAAGCCTGAAAGGGTCAGTGTATTGTTTAATGAATGCTGCCGTCCAGGGGCTGTAGCCATTTCAAAGAGGAGTTGACAGTGCATGACGAGGTGATCATCACGGCTTGTCGATTCCATTGCCGGAAGATCTCATTTAAGGTGGCCGGAAGAAATGAGGGGGACACTTCCTTGGATAGAGTGCTGCTTTTCACTTGATTTTCCAGAGTCAGACTTTGCCAGACTTTGTCAGACTTTGCCAGGTGGCTTTTATGTGGGGGGGGGGGGGTTAGGCTCTGCTAATAATGCGCTGTAATACTTTTTGTGTTTCTGTGGATCTGGTATGGTCTGCTTGTATGGCTAGGCATTTTACTCCTTGCATTTTTAAGTGTGGTAAGCCACACTGGACATTGTCATTGCCAGCTCTAGATTCTTGCTTGCTTGAGATTCCCCAAATCGAAGGACTGTCAGCTCGAAATTAATGGCATGCTCTGTCGTTCGAATTTGACATGTACACATCTGAGAGCTTTTGGTCTTTGTCTAATGTGCAAGGTCTAATTAGAAACATTTAATGCATGCCTTGGGCCTAAAGTTAGTGTTAGGAGACGATTTGCAATGTCAGCCGGGACTGCTTGGTGTCAGTATCACCCAGCATGCAGTGCTGTTGCCTGAAGGAGACAGGGACCTGTAATCCTGTAACGGTACATCTTGCTTGTTTGGTAGGAGATGCTCTTGCATCCTTTGCAAATATCGAACCCAGAACAACTGGGGACAGATCAATGTCGCCTGAGTGTTGTCTGAGCTTGAAGGGCTGTCAACAACCATGTTGCATTGAAGGAATAAGTTGGAATAATCGGCTACGATTGTCGTGGGTCCGTTGTTTCGTGTCCCTTTTAATCGCTGATGAAGGCTGCATCGGTAGTCCAGCTTTCCTACTACAAATAAGGCTGAATGATGACGTCGAGAGATAAGGCTGTAATTACTGTCTGACTTACTAGCCCCACGAGCATGCAGAAGGCAAGGCCATAAGAGGAGTGATATTGCTTGCTGCCCTTTAGGGCTGAATCTTACTGCTCAGATGCCAGCATCCTAGCCACTCGATTTTGAAGTGTCTGCTCCGAGGCAGACCGAGCTGTGGAGGACAACGCGCACAGATTGCTGGCATGGCATGCCTCTGTTCTCGTGAGCCTCTATAGCTGTGCATGCAGTGCCCCCCCCCCCACTGCTGAGGGGTATTCAACCTGATGGCTCGCAGAGTCACACCTGTCTCTGTTGTGTGGCCAACCGATCAAGCCAGTGTCCAGGCCACTTTTACCAGGCTCTGCATCGAGAGCAGTCACAGATACGGATGTGTGTGTAGCTGGCTGCTGCTGCTTCCCTCCCCCATCTTTGTTCTGCTGCGATGTGACTCTGGTACCCAGGGAGCCACCTCGCACTGACCTTCATTGTCGTCAGCATGAGTAATAGCATCTGCTGTATTGGTGCTTGGTGGGCCTGGGTCTCGTTAGACCAGCACTGCCAGATCAAATCAAATCGAACTCGGCAGCCCTTGGATTACTTGCCTTTCTCAGCTGCCCACGGCTCGAGGCTAGCTAGCCTCACTCCATCAATGGTGTGCAAGGAAGTACCAGATAAAGGGGCCTCCTTGGTCTGTCCTCCTTCACGCCTAGGATGTTGCCTCGGTGCTGCTGCATCTCAGGTCAAGTGTTCGTTCTGAAATGAACTTTGCAGTAAGTCTGCTTGTTTAGAGTTAGCATAGTATCCGAATTTATGTCCATCCGTGGTTTTATCCTCTTGCTGTCACTCTCTCAATGTCCCCCCCCTTTTTCTTGCCTTCTCTCTCTTTTTGTCTGTCTGTCTACCTGTCTGCAATTTCTCCACCCCTCCCTGTCTCTTTCTCTGTCTCTCTGTCTCTTTGTATCTGTCTCGGTGTGTGTGTGTGTATGTGTGCATGTCTCTCTCTCTCCTTCTTTCTTCCCCTATTTGCCCTCTCTAGGTTGCAAGCAAGTACCACTTTAAAAACCGAAGCCGTGAATATTCATTGCCTTCCTCCCTGCGCACTCGATCGCGATCGGTGCAGGCTTACGATCAGCTGCCGAGCAGTGAAACGTGCAACGGTTGCAATGTGCTATTGCTCTGCTGCTTTGAGTGACCATTCTGCCGGCTTACCTGCCTGGCTCCGGCATCTTGTGAAGGAGCTGGCCAGTAGCTTGGGGTTATCTGGCTGCCTGCCTGCCTGCCAGCTACAGGCGAGGCTCCTGCCTGCGGCATGCACATTGCTAGCCCAGACGGTTGGGCCAAGGAGTGAGGCCCTACCCCCTTTCAGCCCCTCCCCCAGGTGCAGCCAATAGCTTTCCAGAAGAAAAGACCCTCTTCTCATCTCTCGTCGTTGAGTGGAATTTCGTGTGCAGAGTTGATTGAAATGGCCACAACAGTCGCGGTAAAATATGCGCAGGTGTCTCCTGTTGTAGCCTACAGCTACTTTGTTGAGCTTCAAGAGTAGTGTGTAAACTGAAAAGAACAAACAATTCTTTTAGCGGTCTGTTATTCATGACAAGTGCTGAGGTTTTTTCAATAGACTTGGCTGCACTGCTCTGCAGTGGTCGACGAGTCTGTTGGTGGCAGGTGCAGAGGTTGCGTACGCATGCTTGAGTTTCCGTGCTGTTGCAGCGGCAGCAGCAGCTGCTGCTGCTGCTTTGCAGCTGTGTCAGTGTGTCGAGCTGAAGGTGTTAATATCTTGCTGTCGCCGTTCTTGAGATGCTTACAGCAAAAGCCATTGATCTGTAACTATTGCAGGTTGGTGCTGATAGCCCTGAGTCAGTGCATCGGCCAGACCTGCTCATGAAATCAGGCAGTGCATCGAGCATCACGGGAGGAGGAGGAGGAGGAGGAGGCAGTTGGCCAACGCCGGGGCCCAACGTGACCTCAGCTGCACCGGGCGCTGCTTTTGCCACCGCTGCATCCGATGGTCCGCCGCCGATGAACGGTCTCATCGGCGACGTGAAGTGCATCAGCGACAGCATCTTCAAGCTGCGCTCAGCCATACAAGCCCAGTCCACTACGGCTGCCTCGCCGACCGCCCTTCCGCCGAGCAGTGCTGCCGCCACTGCCACAGCGACCACACCCTTTGCAGGTGAGTGTCAGCGTTTGAGGCCCCCCCCCCCCCCCCCCCCGTCTTTTTACATTGCACCACTAGTCGCCGTACCCTGTTCCGTGGAGGAATGAGTGGATTGTGTCGTCCACTCGGCATGCCGGTCCTGGAATCGCTCGAAAGAGATGGCGTGGACCACTGGTTGTCCTGAGGCAAGCGTCTTTGCCGAAGCCCACTCATCCAGTATTGCCCTGGATATTTCTCCAGGTTTACCATCAATACGGCAGGGAGGGGGGTGGGTCGATAGTGCTGCTGCAACTCAAACGATGGTTGTAGGGAGTTGCTGCCCTAGTTCAAACGACGGATAGGTGGTCGTTGGTGCTGCTCCAGCTCCAACGGCGGCTGCGGTTGGGGTAGATGAGATTACTGTTCGAGCTGAGAGCAGCCGTGGGCAGAGAAAGAGTGACCCTTGTACGTGTGTGCCATGTACTCGAGTTGCTGCAACTCGCCTTCTTCCTTATTCGGTATCACCCTGCGTTCGGCAGCTATTCGGCCGAGCCTTTTCTTTCGTGGGCCCAGTCGCGACGGGGCCATTCCAGCTGTGTAGATGCTTGCTTACAAGTCGCCCAAGTGTAATGCCCACCCACAATTCCTCATCGCCTTGCTGTCTCATCGAGCAGCACAGTTGGGTGGTCTGCTGTGGAAATAGCACGGAAAAAAGCTCACGACACGAGATGCAGCTGTACAGTGTGTCTGCAAGCCAGCCTTTCCACCCTCGAGTGGGTGCTTGTGGCCATTGGGATTGTCGGTTGGTGGTTGGTAGCTTGGTTAACTGGCCATGACAACCATTCCACGGTTGTGAGCTCAGCAGTATGGTAATCTTATGCTCGTCTGACTGACCGATGGTGACCCCCCCTTAGCAGTTCAAGCACTTGCGAGTATTTAGATGGATATGATTTTTGGCCGGTCCTATGCTATGCTATGCTGCATGCATGCCACCACCAGCCGCCCTGGTTGGGCGACTGCTCTCGGAGAGCCCCTGCGGAGCTCGGAAATCTGCTCGGACGTCTGCTCGGAAGCCTGACCGATTGCTGGCAGCCAGTCCGGGCTCCGAGCTCGGTGTTGTGCAATCCGAATTAGTAGCTGGAATGGTACTTAGAGGTGAATGTGCTGGTAAACAATCTGGCTTGCTTTGCCAAAGCACTTGAAGCGTGCTTGCTGCACAGTCTCGCCTGCCTGCCTGCTGGCTCTTTATGGCGTCAGTGCTCTCGGCTGGGCCCCTGAGCAGCAGAATGCTCGGACCGAATGGTTGGTTGCCCTTCGGCGCTCTTATGTCTGCAGCAGAAACTCGTTTCGATAGCTAGTGTCGCAACTCGCCGGCGACTTTTGGCGCTGATGGTAGGTGCATGGCAGCTCACTAATGGGGGGAGACAAGTGCAGATGCGCTGTCTGAGACCCGGAGCCCTCGGATCCTCGGGTTGTAGTGGCCACCGGCTTTTCCTGCTTCGACCTTTATCTCTTCACGCTAAAGAGCTCGCTGTGAGCTGACCGCTCGGCAGCCTGCATAACGTATTTCACAAGTGCCGTGTAGCTTTTTGCTCCAGTCGAGGGCTCGAGCCTCGGCTGCCTATCCCAATCGATATCTATGCTGATAGGGCATCTTATACATCTTGCTGACCGCCTGGCATATGTCGTCGTGCTCCATCTTATTCCTGCAATACCATTCTTTCTCTCTCTCTCTCTCTCTCTCTCTCTCTCTCTCTCTCTCTCTCTCTCTCTCTCTCTCTCTCGAAAGGCAACCCGGGATCTGCTGCGTATGCACCCTTCAGCTCTGACACACTGCTCCAGCTCTCGGCCGGAAGGCGCTGCAGCCCTCAGCAGTGGCTTCAGAGCTTCTGGTGAGGGGCCAGCGATCAGTGAGGCACCGGAGGCTTTTCGGATCTCACTCCGAGGCTGTTACCTTGTAGATGCGGCCTAACAGGCTGGGATGGTGTGCCTTTAGAAATAAAACAGAAATATAATTCATTTGTGCAGTGCCCCAGGAGAATTTAAATCTCTTTCCATGCACTTTACACGTGTTGCAGGGGCTCGAGCCCATAACCTTCGTCGTTAATGGCGACCAGGGCAAAACTTGGACGGTGTTTAGTATGCATGTCGAGTCAGTTTCTAGAAGGGGAAGACTGTTTTTGTTTTAATGATTGTGATACTATTTTTTGAGGAGATAACAATAATAATACATTTGATAAAGCACCCTGAGAGAACTCAATCTCTTTCTAGGTGCTCTACATTTTTGTTTTAGTCATCGTCATACTATTTTTTGAGATTATAAAAAGGTGAGGTCAAAGAGCATCGCCTGGCAGGGGTTCTACCTTTTTTCGCTCGAATCTGTGTGCTCTCAAAAAACGGGATTAATATTCACAAGTCTCAAGACGTGCACAGACGGACGTCTCTGCGGGGTGGGTGTCTTTGAGGCGGCTCCTTTAGGCCCACCTTGTATGACGACACCCATTTATTGGGAGATAGCTACAGAGCCCGTTCGGGCAGTGAGCCCTTGGCTTGCCTGCAGCGCTTCAATGTGTTTTTCTGAAAGGGGCGACCCATTACACTTTAAGGGGTAGGGCCAAATACACATTGGCAGCACATGTCGGTCGGTTGAGTAGTTGGCTTGAGGCTCTCCAAGTGAGGGACCCGTTTCTTTTTTTCGAGGCCCAAGAAGGCTCTTGGGCAGCGCGTCTTGCAATGCTGCACTTCAGGCTCTCCGAAAGCGAGGCGTGTGTGGCATTTTTGTTTTAGAGTGGGCCAAACCAAATATTTTCTTTTCAAATCAGCTCGATTACTGGTGATCTGATCTCACCTATCGATGCTGACCGTCGCGCAGGGGGGGGGGGGGTGCTAACGTTGAGCTGTGTTGCTCTGGGTTGTGCTAGCCTGAACCCTCACTGCAGTCAGATGAGCGATTCAAAGCACTGCAAATGCTTAGCATTCTCATCCACTGCGATTCCCCTGACGGCTGATAGTTTTCATAAGTGCTTATGTGCTTATTTTCATCAGTGCTAATACCTTGAGCTGTGCCAGTCAATAATAGTAATTACAAGTTTCCATGAAATTGCTTAGTTTAAACTAAGGAAGCTGCATCTATAATGCCTCTGGCACTCAACTCAACGTTGTAAGTCGATCAAGTAAATCCTCAATCAAGTAAAGATTTTGCAGAAAGCTGATCTCTTGTCCACCTTCGAAGCCCCCTAACTGGGCAGCAGAAAATGGGCTGTGTGACGTCATGCCCCGTGACTTCTGACCAAGCGCCTCAAGGTCAAGGTTTTGCCATCCCCGAGAAGTTTCTGACTACACAGCCTGGATACTGAGCTACACCGATGGGATTTTTCGCAGTGCTAGTATAACTTTAGCAAGCAAGCGGTACACATGCGTGCAACGCTAGCACATACGATGCAGCTGGCACACATGTAGGCGCGAGTGTGAGCTGCATCGTCGTCCGTATTATGAGCCAGTGTTATAAGCCCATGTCGAATGATGAGTGTCTTTCGCTGCGTGAGTGTTCACCCTCGGGCATGAGGTCGGCTCCTCGCCCCGGGGGAGGGGTGCATCGACATGTCGTCCATACGTTTTCGTGTGCTCCCTGTCGCAATACATAGAGAGCACATTCGGTTGAGCTCAGGTCGTAGCTTGCTCGAAACCGACTGCTCTTATCCCCTCTTGTTTATCTCTGCGCCCGCCTGCTTGTATGCATACATGCGGTCAGCAGCAGCGCCCAGACGACATTTGCTGCCGTTGCCGCAAATATTGAATAGCAAACCCAAGCTGGGGCCGGCCTGTCTGACAGGCAGTAGCAGCGCCTTGGCTGGCTGGCAATCCTGGCTGCTGAGGCAGCAGTTGCCAGCTTAAGGAGGTCATGGATCTGTTGTGAATCAGTGGTCAGTTGGGTGTATTTGGCTGATTCACCGGCAGCATTGTGCCGATAGCCATCAGCATAATTTAGGGTCTGTGCCAGTCACCGAAATATGGCTAGGCCCCATTGTTCGAAAGAAGTATGTGCAGTCATGATCAGGCAATCATCATCATCTCGGAAGCTGTGGGGAAGGGGAAGGGTCATCATCCAACGCTTTCCTGTGTGATCCGTGATGGCTCCTGTGGGATCTTCACTGTTTTGATTTATTTGCTGCCATTTCGAGAGAGCTCTGAGAAATGGTATTCTGTATCAGGGCCATAATTAGAGCTCTCTCTCTCTCTCTCTCTCTCTCTCTCTCTCTCTCTCTCTCTCTCTCTCTCTCTCTCTCTCTCTCTCTCTCTCTACTTCTTTCTTGAGGAGTGGCTGCCTGACTCGACTACTTAGCTGCAGGCTGCATCGGCTGGCACCTTGGCCAGGCACTCCGACCGGCTTTGCTCCGATGTCTTCTGGCTACGTATGCCGACCGAGTCAGTCGCATGCAAACTCTTTTCGAACCTTTATCGATGTCTGCCCAACTGTAGGTTTGCTATGACTTCCGGGCAGACTCGGTTCTCTTTTCTGTCGGCTAGCAGCATCCGTGTCGGGCGCATACTGCAGGGAAGTTCCGGTCGTGTCCACGTGAGTAGGGGGGCCTACTGCAATCCATTCACTGCCCTGCCCTGCCCGCTGCTTTGCCTAGCTGCTCGGTGTGCATGTGCAAATGGTTCGCATGGATGGATGGGCGAATCATTGGCTGGCCTCAGCTGCCGGGCCTGACAGGTTGTAGAACCTTCAGCTGTGTTGTGCTGATGACACAGTGCATGCTAGCACTGGCCATATGGACATGCTTTCTCTACAGCATATTAAAGTGCCCATAAGGGGATTTAGTTCTCTGAGGGTGCCATGCAAACGTAGTGTTATAGTTATTATTCTAATTATTCTTATTATTATCGTTGTTGCTGCGGGGAGGCATTTGAAACCTCTTTGCACGAGGGGAGGGCAGATAGAAGCAGCGGCCTCCTCCCATATTGTGTTGCCGCTGCCGGAAGCAGCCTGGGCCGCCGCTTCGTGGGAGCTACCTTCGGGCGAGCTGGTCTGGGCTGCTGAGGCAGTGTGGTTGCTGCAGCTGCCTCCCCTTTCCCTCCCCACTCGGCGTGTTTACCTTTCTTGCCCAAGCACCCAGCATGTGCATGGGGGGGGGCTGCTACCAGCAAGGGGTTTCGTAAAAGTGCAGGCCGTTGTACCACGTGTCGCTTGCTGCGACTGCATCAGATGTCGGCCGTTTCTGCGATCTGCTTTCTCCTATTCACTCCGTGCAAGCATTGGTGGCAGTTGGGGGGAGGGGGGCCAGCGTTTGGGGGAGGTGCCAGCATTTACCTGCCTGCTAGGCTATCGGTTTCACTTGGACTCATAGTCTTTTCATTCGGCTTTTAAGGGTCGTTATTTGTCGCTGGCCGCTAACACAACTATTCTTTGTGAAAAGCACATGAGTGAAAATGGATCCGTCAACAATGATGATAAATTTGGTCTGCCAGGCCTTGGTAAACATTGTTTTCAGCCGGTGCACACAGCAGCAGGCCATTCTAATAGGAGCGCTGCTGCTGCTGCTGTTGCTGCTGCTGCTGCACACGTGTTTGCACCATCTCGTTTTCAGCCTTTTGTGTGGGCCTGCTCACGTACTTCCATTCAGGGCTGGCGCGCTCAAGCTTTCATTGTACGCTATGGTTTTGAGAATGGAGGAAGGGACTCCATTATTCAAACATTGTACTCGGCTCTTATCTCGGCTGTTTGACTGTTTTGATCGCGGTTGACTGCTGTTTGGTCGGCCCTCTCGGCTCGGCTCCCGGATGGCCGACCGATGGCCGACCGAAGCTGTTCAGCAGCTGTGGAGCTGATGAGCAGCCAGTAGGGCCGCATACACAGCAGCAGCAGCACACCGCGTGAAATAGAGCCCCTCTCCCTCCTCCTCCTCCGACAGTCATATTGCGGCGCACCACGACATTGCCGCTATGATCGAGAGCATCCACGGAATGACAGACGGCGCGCTGTCGCCGGCTGCCGTGCTGCCCTCGGCCGACTCTGCAGGCTCCACATCTGAGCCACTGGAGGCTGGCTGCCTTTGCCGGCGGCGCTACCCCTGCGTAGCCATGGCAGCCTGCTGCAGCAGCTGCTGCTGCAGTGGCTTCTGCAGTGGTTGGTGCTTGCCGACTGTTGTATTGCATAGCCGTGCCTCTGACTGTTTTCCCACAGACGAGATGCCTACACTTGTGATTCGTGAACGTCTCGGAGACGTACTCACCACCCTCCAAGCTTTCATAAACAAGTATCCGACTTTGAACAGCAACCCTGTTCTCAGTTTGGCCACCGATTTAGTCTCCAAGGTCAAAGGTGAGTGCAGCATAGTGCTCCTCTCTCTCTCTCTCTCTCTCTCTCTCTCTCTCTCTCTCTCTCTCTCTCTCTCTCTCTCTCTCTCTCTTCTCTTCTCTTCTCTCTCTCTCTCGTCTCCTTGCTCTCTAGCTACGTCTTCCTTTCCTCCTCGTCCTCCCCTTTTGCCTCTCATGCTTCTAATCGCTGCCCTACTTTCTCTACTTTCTCGCCCTCCTCTCTGTTTCTTTTGTCTCCAGCCTGTCTCCAGCCATTTTGTCATTGGTCCCATTCGTTGAGTATTTTAAGAGTGCTAGCAGAGGTGCAACCTGGCGGTTGCAAGTGGCAACGGCTGCTGGTTGCAACAGCCCGTGTGCAGCGCTGGGCCCGGCGTTCGTTCTAAGGGGGGGGGGGACAGCCGGTCACACGCCGATCAAGATGGAGAGAGGAACCGGGAGAATGGGCACACACCTGGCGGCTCAGCAGGCTGGTAGAGAAGAAACGGCCGACGTGTGAGAACTCCTCTCTTCCTCTCTTGCCCTACTCTCCTCTCTTCCTCTCTTGCCCTAATCCCATCTCTCCTCTCTCTCCTCTCTCTCTCTCTCTCTCTCGTGCCGTTTAGGGCTTACCGTCGTCTGCCTGTGCAGGCACCAAGGCAGACGACGGCATCATCCACCCTTTCAGATCACTACCACCACAGCCCAAGTGTTGCATCTCGCTCGACTCCTTCCAATTTTTTCTTTGACGAGCGAACAGAGCTGTAGAAGTCGATGGGAACACGCAATGACTGACTGCTGTGCTTCTCGGCTCCCATCCTTCCGCCATCCCCTCCTTCCGCCATCCCCTCCTTCCGCCATCCCATCCTTCCGCCATCCCCTTCTTCCGCCATCCCCTCCTTCCGCCATCCCCTTCTTCCGCCATCCCCTCCTTCCGCCATCCCCTCCTTCCGCCATCCCCTCCTGCCGGCTGCCCCTCCTTCTGCTGCTCCTCCTTCCGGTGCCCCTCCTTCTGGCTGTCCTTCCCTCCTGCTCTGTCAGTTATCATTCGGTCCAGCTGCTCGTATTTCTGTGTGGGCTGCACCTTGGGCCAAGCGTGGCCATTAGAATCTAATTCAAGAGAACCACTTTTACCGCCACATTCACAGCATACCAGCCATTCGATAGGCTTGTCTGCCACAGACAGCGGCAGCTCGAATGTCTTGGCCAGGCCACACGGTGGCTTGACAGTTTGCCTGGAATTTCCAGGAAGAGCAAGACCTGCCGGCAGTTCCACCGAGCACTCCACCAGCCTTCTCGGACAGCTGCCATTAGCAGGCTGGCCCGTTGACTTTCAGTGTGCGTTTTGTGTGCGGGTTTTGTGTGTGTGTGTGTTTGTGCGCGTGTGTGTGTGTGTGTGTGTGTGTGTCAGTTTGCCACAGGCCAGCTCTGCTGTACACCAGCTGCCGGCAAGCTTGCCCCAACCTGGTAAGGTCATGCCACGCTCTGCAACAGGAGAGGGTCCTGCAAATAGCTGTGAAACACTGAGATACAGCTGCCATTTTCACAATAAAACTGCAGCTTTGATTCTAAATTTTACAGAATGGTGTTGCTGGTTTACCCACCAAATTTCATGCAATTGCGCTTGCCCGGTCCTATAGTGGCCCGGGGCGAGCCAACCTTTTTACACATTCGAACGGCGATACAGCTACCATTTCCAAGAAATGCTTTGCAAAACTTGGGTTTTGATTCCAACTTATAGAGAACAGTATGCCAGGTTTACCCACCAGATTTAATGTTATTTTGCTTGCTTGTTCTCATTGCCTGGTCCATATAGCAACCCTAAATAATTGAAATGTGATACAGCTGCCACTTCTACAAAAGCTTCACGCAACTGCAGTTTCCATTTCAAATGACGAGTGTTCCAGGTTTACGTATCAAATTTCATGCGATCGCACTTGCATGTTCTCATGCTATGGCCTCCTCTGGCCCGGCCCAAATTGCAGCCCGAAACATTCAAATAAATATAATATTCAAACGGCAATTAAGTTGCCATTTCCACAAAAACTTGTGTTCAACTTTGGTTTATATTTCCTATGATAGAAAACAGTATGCCAGGTTTGCTTATCAAATTTCAACCGATTGAGCTTTATCGTTTTCATGTTATGGCCTCCATTGGTCCGGGCCAGCCAGCCTCCCAACATAATCGAACTACGATGCAGCTGCCGTTTCCACGAAAAGCTGTGGCAGCTGCAGTTTTGATTCCATATTATAGAAAACCGTTTTCAGGGTTAACCAGCCATTGTGCTTAGCGTATCGCATTGGCATTCTCATGCTATGGCCTCCGATGGCCTGGACCAGCCAGCCTCCCCTCATAAACGAACTGCAATACAGCTGTTTAAGCTTTTTGTGAAATCAGCAGCTTCATTTTGTTCTAATTTTTTGGGCTGCAATTAAGGCCCAGCCATTGGAGACCATAGCATCAGAACACGCAAGCCCAATCGCATGCAATTCTCTATAATTTGAAATCAGAACGGCATTTTTGCGAAGTATTTTTTGGACATTGCAGCCGTTTGACTATGTGAAAAAACCTGCTGGCCCAGGCCATTTTAGGCCACAGCATGAGAACGGGCAAGTGCAATTACACGAAGTTTAGTGTGTAAACCTAAAACACCATCCTGTATCATTTTAAATCAAAAGAAAAGTTTTCTGACGTTTATAGTAGGCAGCTGTTTCGCAGTTATTCGTGGGACCGGCAGGAGAGTATCCTGTCGTTGCCTAAGAAGCTTGTTCTCCCCCAGCCAGCTGTGATCATGCCTTACGAAGCAACAGCCTGCAATTCGGCAGCTGATTTTGCATGTCGTCCAAGATGTGCTTTCGGAAATGTAATTTAATGCATCTCCGTGTGTAACTCTACAAAGACTAAGTGGGTGTTACGTAGGAGAGAGTATTTCTGTTGCGCACTCAAAGCCTAACAAGGTTTTTAGTACACTTTTGGTAGCCAACAGACTGAATCTCATCCAACAAAGTGAAAGCGAGAAGCACGGCTGAGTCAGCAGATGAGTTGAGGTAGTGAGTAACAAGAAGTAGCACCTCTGGACAGCTGGAAAGGATGCTCCATAGTCGGCAGCAGGATTATAGATGCCGTTGCAAAATGGCTTTGGGCTGGCAAGCTGAAGCTGTCAACATGATGCCACATCTCTCCACAAAAGTTTGGCTTCTGGTGTAGGCCAACCGCCCGGCCTTAGCCGGCCTGTCCGTATCGCATCGCAGTCGTTTTATTGGGTTCAAATCAAGCGACTAGCTGTGCCATCACTGCATCAGCATTGCACAAGGATTCGTCAAAAAGTGCTTCACTTCGCCTGGTAGTGTGCTCAGGGTCGTTATCATGCTGCCAAATGTGGCAATGCCTAAGCAGAGTATTCGAGCTTTGAGACCCAGCTTGCTTGACCAACAATAAGTTGAGTAAAGCACTCTTTTAAATGAGAATAGATAGAAGGCCAGTCGGCCGTCTAGGTTTGTATCTAGGTTTGTATCTTGCTTGGTTGATCGGTCAGCGATTTTTGGATTAAGTGTGATTCGAGACAAAGCTAGCATAGCGGTTCTTGCACTCACTGCCCTGTTAATAATAACATTGCTAATAATAATAATAATGGCTATAATTGTAATAGTGGGACATTTTTATAGTGCATTAAGAGAACTAAATATATATCTAGGCACTTTAGTAAGTTTGTGAATTGGATTTATAGTAATCACAGCTTGCTGGTCATCACAAGTCCATACTAATGACAGCTTCCTAGACGTGCATTTTTATCGCTAGATTTGCAGAGAGCTGTTGTCGATCGGAACACCCTTATCATGCTTCCCGTGCTCACACATTTTTGTTCTTTTATTGAAACTTGGCAAACTTAACTGCACCTGTGCATGCTTGGGCAAATTGAATTTTTCCGCGAAAGGCGCATGTTTCGGCCGCCGACGTCGGTCGTTCCGCTTACGAATGTGCCCAGATGTTGGCCCCTAAGTCGGCTGCCGAGGAGGAGGGAAAAAAGCGCGTCACAGCTGATTCTGAGGTCGCTTTTACCTCCGTCCTCGGCGATCAGGCCTACGAGGCAACTCCATTCCTCCTCGTCTTGCATTCTGCTCCCTGTTCGGCATCGGCTGCTGCTGCCTCTCCTCGGTCACAGCAGCCAGCCGACGGCGCCGCCATCGCTGCAGGCTTCGACTACAGTGCAAAAGACGCGGCCAGCCGCTCGGCGCTCTACGACGCCATTGAGAAAGTAGCTCTAGCATTCAGCAACAGGTGAGCTCCAGTCGCAGCAGCAGCCGCAGCCCGTCTCTGAGAGCCAGGCTTTCCCGGCTGCTGCCAATGCTGGTGGCGTGGCGGGCGGAGTCTCCGCAGGCAGGCCACACAGCTCGCTCGGCCGGCCGGCCATGGCTTCCGGCCGCTTGGCTGCCCTCTGTTTTGGGAGGTACGGACCGACGGCAGCCGGATGCTGCTCGTCACTAGTGGCCGTTCACTTGTGCGCACTCAGTCGCTCCTGCTAGTCGGCCGCTGGCCGCATCAGCGTCGCCATGCTTTCGCGTGCACGTGTGAGAGAGTGGTAAGAGCCACATCCATTCTCAGCCTCGTTCTGCCAAGCCGCGCTGGCGGCTCGTGCACGCAGCAGTTGTTGTATGCCATTTGCTGGTCGGCAGAAGACTGCGGTACCGCCGGCAGCGTGCCGGGGAGGGGGCCTGACGGCCTATAAATATTTGCAGCGTTCTCGAGCATATCATGGCCAACCCCGACTGTTTCAACAAGTCGTCGCATCGCTGGAAGGATGGAGTGAGTATGACAGCCGAGCGCTGCGGCGCCACGAGCTCGCTCGCAGCTATTCCCTGCATCTGCCCGGCCGGCGCCAGTCGCACTGCATCGGCTGCGTATGCCCGGCTCGCAGCCGAGCCTCGCCTGTCACCTTCGCCTTCAACACGTTGTCTGGCTCGCTGGTTCCGGTGCCGGCCTTCTTTACCCACGTATAGTTCCGGTGAGACTGTCCTCCGGTCTTTTGCTCTGTCGGTGTGCGTGTATGTGCGTGTGCTCGAGTGCTCTCTGCTGCTGCTACCCAGTGGTTTGCAGCCAGTCACCTACTCCTTCGGTCGGCTCTCCTTGTTGCATCTCCTTGTTGCATCCCGAGTCTTTTCACTACTTGGCTAGCCGCCTGGCTTTCGGTTGTGTCCACCTGTCTTTTCGCACCCACTATTGGCGTGCGCATCCATGACTCCAATGCACTCCAACGCTGTGCCGGCTGCTTGCTGGAGCCAGGGGGGGGGGGGTTAGGGGGCAGACGTAGCAGCAGGATTTGAGGCGAAGGAACTTGACCTTGGCCTATCCTCCATGGGCAGTCAATGCAGCGTCGACTCCAGTGCTGCCAACCGTGGGTCCCGGCCACCGCAGCCGAGCCTCGAAGTCGCCGAGAAGACTCGGGGGGGGGGGGCAGCGGTGCCATTCGGAAACTTCATGCAGTCGAGGCGACCGCACGTATCTATCGTAGCCGCTCTTGAGCCACTCTCAGCCGTGTCGCAGTACACGCGAGTGCGGCCACACTTCCCCTTCTTCCTGTGGCCACAGTTTGCTGTCGAGTTTGCTTGATTGCATGGAGACCGTGGAGCGTGCCCCACTCTAATAGAGAGCTAACCTAAGTAGTCGCAAGCCTTTGGTCTCACGAGCAGGGCTGGCAACTGTGGCTCCGTGATGCCACGATACAACGCTGTATGTCCTTGTGGCGGTGCCTTTTGAGAGAACCAATTTTGTCTTGCCACTCTGCCCACTGAGGCGAGATTTAAAACAAAAACCTGGCCGCACACGGCCGCTGTTGTCAGTTAGCCGATCAATGCAGAGAAGTAGGAGGGACAGGAGGGGTGTACATTTGCTGTGGTCCTGTTTTCTCTCCTCCAGTTTTCTGAATTCTTCTTACACGCCGCGGGTTCTCACTTTCTTTTTCGTGGGCTACCGGCTCGCACGCCCCGTGCAAGTGCTGATGCGCACAGAGAGGCAAGTTGTCACTGAGCAGCCACTGCTGCAGCGAGTGCTATCACGTGTCACACTTCCTGAACCTCCTCTTGAGCATGTGGGAGTGCCAAAATGTGCTACACTCATTCCTCTCTGCCTGGAAACGCCGAGATTGGGAGCTGCTTCTGGCTGACCACAAGAAACCCCATTGTGCCTCAGGACTTGAGAGAGCTCCATTACACACGATGTGCGGGCGAAAAAGCTGGCTCATGTATTGGTTTGCACTGTCGGCCGTCCAGGCTGAAAAAACTCGATAAGATGTGTTTTGGTAGCAGCCTAGCATGCTGTTGCCATCCGACAACTGGTCAGGCTTGACTGGCATGTCTACTCCCTCCCCCTCTCTCTCACACTCTCTCTCTCTCTCTCTCTCTCTCTCTCTCTCTCTCTAGCTCTCTCTTGTCCCTCTCTTCGTCTCTCCCTCTATCTCTGCCTCCATCCCTTCTCTCCTCTTTCCTTCTTGCTCTCACTGTGCTGCGGCTTCTTTGCCCAACGAGCTGTTTACTGCTGGGCCGTCGGATACTTCCTTCTTCTGTAAGTCGCTTCCTTATGAATGCCCTGGAATGTCATCGATGGCCTGACAAGAGCTGCATCTGGACCAATATCCGGCAAGCAGGCAGGCATGCTTGGCATTGGGCTAATGCTGGTCACTGGCTTAACTCGGTCTCCATCGTCGATCTGCCCCCCCCATCGAGAGGAAGTCTCCTTTTTTCGGCTCCCTTTTCTTCTGCCGCTCGTTGTTGTTTGTTGAACGTTTGTCGTTTGTCTTGTTTGCGTTCGTCTGTTGAACATATCAACTTACTGTACCCTTGTGGCCTGAAGACTGGTGCCTGCTGATGTGCCTTCATGGCACGTGGGACTGCCATTCCGGGCTGATGCCCAGCTAACCACTTATGGATAGGCGTTTTATTTTTTTTGGCGCCCTACCCCCTTCTTTTCCCACGCTATGACCAGCATCTCCAGCCGACTTCTAGCAGATGGTCCATCGGTGACTGTGAAAGTCCTGTTGTTTTCACTCAGGAGCAGACCTCAAATCATTCTGTTGGAAGGGCCCTCGGGGTCAGCTTTTACTGCTGATGGACTCGAGCTGCTGTTGTTTGTTGACATTTATGTCAAGCGTCCACCTGCTTCTGCCGGGGGGGGGGGGGGGGGTCGTTGGTTGCGTATGCTGCTGGAGAGCTGCTGGAGCCAGTTGGCGGCTGCTTGTATAGGAGGGTGGGATGAAGAGGTGGGCGGGTTTGGTTTTCTCAGCGAGTCGGCCGAATGGATGCCTGTGCTGTGCACTGTTGGGAATGCAGCCGCAGGCAGTCTCCAACTCACTGCACCCCCTCTTCTTTATGTCTTTTGCTCAGACAAAGTGTCAGCACTCGATGACTGAAAGCTCGTGTTTGCTGCCGATTTATCTTTGACAAGCAAGCCGTCTTTGACCCAGAGTGCCTCTGGCTACAGCAGCTGGCACCCAAGGCCCGGCAGCTGCCGGTCGGCCACCGGTGCAGCTGCAGAGCTGCCTCCTTAGCTGAGCAGGCAGCGAGGAATTGCAGCGGAAGTCGGGCATGTGCTTCAGCACGACGATCGGTCTGGCAGACGAGGCGGTGGCTCGGTTCAAATCATGCTTGTCTGATCGTGTTCAGTCTGTGTCGTGTGGTAGTCGCGGCTCATCCAGCAAACCAGTCTCCTGTGAAGTTCCACACGGGTCGTTTTGCGGTCCTTTGCTCCATTTGCACCGTGCCTCTGGTTAAAGTAGTGTAATAGTGTGTCTGCAGTTGACGCTTGCCGCTCAGCAGCGCCTGCAAGCATTCACCGAGACTCACCGGGACTTCCGACTGCGTCGACAAACCCTTGCACGGATGCGACCGGTGTTCTCGTTAGGGACCACAATCTGACAGGCTGCAATTTCCCTCGACCTCGCTGCTGCCTGAGCGAAGCAGATTCTGAACGCACGAGATGTAACCGAAATGTTACTTCCAGCTCGGTCAAGTTTTGGTCACGAAGGCAGCCATGGCCGAGGTGGTGGGGAAGTGGTGGGCCATATTTATTTCTGGGTTTGGAATAAATTTTTTATTTTGCAAGCAGCCTATGGACCGACAGCCTAATTAATTTTACGGCGGAACCGGTACTCTAGGGATGCCACCATGAGTAATTCGTGTCGCTGGCTCCGTTGGCTGCAAAGATTGAATTAATCTAGAGGTAGCGTCTTTGCGCGGCTCCTTTGGCACGGCTCCTGCATTTTTGCAAGCTGCAATCTGCCGGCCTGTGCCGGTGTGTCTTCGTGCTCCTTCGAGAGGCCACCAAGCACGAGCCCTCGTGGGGGGCCGCCCCTCTTCGAGGGGCCCCTCTGCTGCCACCCGTGGCCATTCGAGACTAAATGTAGGCTCTGGTCGGTTGCTAGGCTGCCGGCCCTAGACTCTCGGGCCGCAGCTTTGCCGGCTTCCGCAGGCACCAGTGCGCCTCCACCGCTCCACCGCACCACCCCACCGCTCACGAGAAGCCGAGGGAGGAAAGCTGCGCTACTTATGGCAAGGCAGTTGCTCGGGATGATCTTTGCAGTCATAGGGCCTCACCTCTCACAGCCTATTTAGAGACATTTCTAATCCACCCCTTGTGACTGCACCTCTTGCTAACCAGAAGCCGCTCCGAATGACGACACCTGAAGCCACCACCGGGGTCGGGCCCAACGACCGCGCACCGCAATGCGTCCAATGCAAGCGCATGTTTGCTTGGTGCTGTTGCTGTCGACGATTGCCGCAGGCCAGTGGCACAGGTGGCTGCGTGACGCCAGCAGTGACCTGGGTCAGACCCGAATAGCCAAGAGGCAAGATTATGCCCGAGTGTGCTGGCGAGCCCTCGGGCATCTAGCGGGAGTAAAGCCGAAGCAAAGTGCCGAAAGCCTCCTCCAGTCTTCACACGAACCCGCTTGATCTGATTGTTTTTTGTGTCTCACCGTGGCAGTACCTCGTGCATTCGCTAGAGCCAGCCAGCTCCACTGTTTACCGCACGTCGCAGCGTCACTGGCTGCCGAGCCATGCGAGCTGAAGTCGGCCATTCCGGACATCCGGCCATTCGCGACGATGGACGTGGTGATAGTGTTCGCCAGCTTTCAGCATGGGCTGGGTAGGTGCCGACCGTTCGGCGCCTAGCAGCAGCAGCTGCCGAAACAGCAGCTGCAGCAGCAGCAGCAGCAGCGCCGTCTGAGCGGCAGGACGGCCCGGCATCCTCCCGCTCGAGTTTCCAGCCTGGGGCGCACACTGCATCGTATGGACTGCTCGGAGTGTTTTTGCTTAGATTTGAGCTCTTGTGACGCAAGCAAAAGTCCGGCTTGACTTCGTAGGCTCGCCAACGGGAGTCAGCAGGCTCGGCCTTCTACCGGCCTCTGCCAGGCAGAGCTCCTCGTCTGATGCGGTCTGCTGTCCAAGTCGTAGTCCCCTTCAGCACTCCTGTCAGGGGGCAGCCTCGGGCAAGGTCTGGCCCTGCCTTGGCTTAATCCTGGTTGCCTTCCTGTCTGGCAGTCGCCAGTGCTTGTGGGCTAATAATGACAGGGAGCTGCTGCCTTATCAGATTTAGGGGCTCGAACCCCAGGAGCCCTAGGCTGAATGAGTGAGAGCACAGGTGTCCTGCCTTAGTTCAAACCGGCAGCTTCTGAACTTCTGTCCCAAAAGCTTTCTCTCGTAATTAGCAGGGCAGCGGCCACGCAGCCGTGCAGCCTGCTCGGCATTGGCACAGTCACTGTCACTCGGCGGCGGCATGCCGAGCACTGACCAGCCAGCAAGGCGCCAGCCGCCCGCCCTCGCCACTGGGTGCTATCCTGGCTGCTGTGGCTGGGACGGTCGGAAGGAAGGAGGGGGTGATCGGAAAGGTGATCGGTGACCGATCCTGTCGGTTGAGGAGAGACTCTTTAGACCGAGCAGCAACTGACACGTGATGCAAAGCAGGTCGGCCCACCTTCTGCCCTACCCGATCTTGGCTTAGTTAATAGCATTTGGTTTGTTGTTGCCTCTGTAATGAGGCCCTTGCCGTGTGGCAGGCCGGCAGCCAGCTCTGCCAGCCCGAGCTGGCAGAGCTGGCGGCCGGCTGTCGCCAGTTGGCACTAGCCCGACGATTAGGTGACAACGACTAGCTGCCACTGCGAGCAGGTGCCATCTGGATCCTGTGCGGACGAACTGCAGCCACGGCCGGCACGCCCTCACTCTTTGGTGGAGGTGAAGGGGTGGTGGATGAGCCCACACTTTCCTGGCAGATTTGTGGGGTTGACAGATGCAGCAATGCAATGTAATTTAATATATGTCCGGCTGTAACTCCACAAAGCCACACTGAGTATGTGATTGTTAAGCAGGAGAGTTTTGTTTAGCACACTAACAGCCTCAGCATCTAT